>JAMPIV010005004.1:850000-1075000 GCA_024509875.1 Oreohelix idahoensis
GGTGCAAACGAGATAGCAAGCATAAACCGGCTAGCTTTCTGTGATCACATAATTATGTAGTGCTATCTAGCTCCCCAAGTTCTCTTATGCCATGTTGATTGTGAAAAAGCTGGTTGAGCGAAAACTAGATGTAGTTAATCAAAGTTTTTCTCAAGTTGTGTGAGTTTTCAAGATTTTGGAGTAAGAGGAGTTCGCAAGACATAGTGCAAGACAGACAGAGTCCATTGTGAGCAGGTATGATTGTAGTTTTGATTTCAAGATAGACTTTTATATAAAACAGAGACAGACGTAGTGATCAGGTAAACTCTGGTAGAAAATTAACATCCCAGGCAGTTTTAGGCCAGTCTTCTAGCAAGATACACCAAAAGGTCACTAGGTGAAACGTGATAAAGATTAAATTAACTCCCTTAGAAGATCACCTAGACGACATGACAGTGCAGAAACTAGACGAGAGCACAGCAGTGACAGAAATGTGCGAGAATATATGATTTACAGATGTCGCTAACTGAGAAAATGTACGAATTGGAATTATATCAAGTTGAATGTAAAATCTAGGAGATAAATCCGCAGAAGAGTGAAGCGGATTCTACTGTATGTAAATAAACCTTGAAGTTCGTTTTACTGCTTTTGGAATACAGAGTGTCAACAGAGTTTAGAAACCATCAACCATCTGTACGTCTTGTCTAGCAGTGCATTCATCACCTTGTTTCATCAAAGTGTTTACGTTGTCTACTCACACATACTATCCACTGGTTAGGGCAGTGATCTGAACCTCTATACGAACACACCAACACGCACGGCCACAGTGGCAAGAAAAGGAAAAATAGAGAGATGGAACGACAAGAATGGGGCAAGCAATGGGACGGACGGAGGGAGCAGATGGAGACAGCTGAAAGAGAAAAGGACATGTAGCACCAGATCAAACTGAATGAAAAAAGCAGCCGAATGCGTAGGGTGGAAACAGGCGATAACTCAAGCCACGCTAGTTCTCAAGCTACTGCGCCTTAACGGACAACTCCCCTTCTAACCCTGCGCCCTTAACGGACAACTTCTCTGTTAACCCTGTACCCTAACTCCGGAAAATTGACTTTCTTTGGACATGGACTCAAAGTCCAAACAAGGAAAGGACTTACGTAAGGGAAGCAGCCCTAAAGACACTGGTAAGAAAAGAAACGATCCCAGGCGTGAAACTACACAAAAATGGAGGAAATGCTAAGCACGGTTGTTTGTGCCCTATACCAGAGCGCTCTTTTAGTTTCGGTGACCGGAATTCTGATACCGGGTATAAAATTTTGTGTGCACCGTAAAAGACTATTTAAGTTTTTGGCGGGGAAAATCAGCTGATGTGTGAGTAAAATCAGTAAAATATAAATCATTACACACTCGTTCTGGATAAACACAGCGCTAAAATTCTTTTGTGTACTATAACTTTGTTCTGTGTTCTATTTTTGATTGCATTTTTATTTGTTTGAAATTAGTTTTGACGGAGTTACAGACTTTTGAAAACAGCGTCATCATTTAAGGAAATTCATAAAATAAGTAATCTTTTTATTAATTTAATATCTAAAAAATCGGCCCATTCGTTTGAGTTTATAATTATAAAGACTTCTCGAAGGGAAGCTAAAGATTATTTCCACATACTTTTTTTTTTTGGTTTCATATCTTGAGAATGTGTGGTAGTCAGTTTTGTGAGTGTGGCATTACAAGAACAAGCATATTGTCACCAGATTTTATAGCATTTAAATCCCTTTAAACGCATTCCTGATACCCACAAATCTTAAATAAGGTAGTAAAAAAATAACTTTTTGTAAAGCACCATCTGTTTTTGCATTTTCATTCATTTATAATGATATTTAGCTACGTATATAAGCGTCAGAAAACATGTAAAGCTATAGATAGATTACTTCCACATAATTTGATCTATCTTTCAAGTCTTGTTAATCTTCTATTTATAATATGAATTTTTTTTTTAAATTGTGTGTGAGATAAGGACTGTTCCATTGGTGTTCTTTGGTAGACAATCCTGTGCACACGACGGCTGCCAGCAAATTCTAAGTAACTGTTTGTATATCTTCTTTCATTCAAAGTTACAATGCAGGTAGTAAATTTAGAGAAACCAAATTCTAAATCTAATACCATCCTTTTATCAATGGCTAGAGTCAGAGATACATATGATAATTTAGAAATATTTATGAATGGCATGAAAGCTCAGATAGAGTCACTAAAATATTTAGAGTGGGATGGTAAACAAGTTGTTGTTTTCTTATTCGGGGATTATTTCCTTGTTTTGCTGGAGACACCACAGACATGGGTATATTCCTTGAGCTCCAGACAAACCAAACATTTTCATCAAAGACATCCAGAGAGCATACAACTTGCAAACCAAGAAGTTTGGCCATGTTGATAAGAGATTACAATAGATATATGAAATATGGGAAAGGGAATAAAAGGCAAGTGGCACATTACCATAATTGTTTACACAAACCAATGTTAGAGATTGAAATTGAAAATGTAGCTCCTCCTTACCTTCATATTTTATTAGGCATTGTTTTGAAACACCACAGACTTCTAGAACAGGTAGCTGATACAATAGACGCAAAGATATTTGAGAATTCGCAAGAGATACATGCAAACATTAGTACTTTTAAGAACTTGAAGAGATTTAGTAGGAACTGGAAATAGGCAGAAGAATTAGGAGCTAAAATTGAATTTTTCAGGTAGGTATTGAACTTTGTGAGGATAAGGAGGAGACAGATAATTTTAAAGTTAGACTTGAAAATGCACAAGATGCGCTGGCCAAACTTCAGTTTCAAGATCTGTGTACTAGGTCTGGTCCAGTTTGCTCACACATGGACAAGGTACTAGCCAAACACAAAATCATACAACAGGCTTATAATAGCAGAGCATTTATAGGGAATCACTGCCACAGATATCTCACACAAAAAGTTTATAAAGATCTTACAAGAGCAATCATTACACAAACACTGAAAATTACAGACAAACAAGATATAACTAACATAGCTTTTATTGCCCAAGAACAATTCAACTCACTGAAAGAAGCATTTGAGAAAGTACACAACAAAATATCACACAGTAAACCAATTAGTAAAGAATCAATAACAGCATCGATAGAGACTTATATGTCTTTGTTCAGAAAGCTATTCCCTAGTAAGACAATTCATAAACAGCACATATTAGAAAAACATTGCGCAGACTGGATCAGAACTCATGATGTATGATTGAGATAATTGTTAGCTCTCATGTTCTGGGGACAATTGGGTGTGTTATTTTAAGGTTATAAATGTGGACATGCAATTTAAACTTTCAATAATTAATGTTTGACGCATGAAACCAAAAACAAAACTTTGATATCCATTTTCTGCAGGTTTTCTACTTTTGATTTCTGTAATTTGTTATGCATGTTGATTGTGACCGTTTTAGTGTAAATTGAATTAGAAACAAACCATAACAAAATGTAAAAAAAAAACCCCGTAAATTTTACACTATTTCAGACTATTATATCTTCTGTTCTAATTGTGATAAAATGTTTGTTCTTGTTCTAAAATTTACTCTAACATTTCTAGTCTAGCTTTACGCAAAATTAAAGCCGGTATTTATAATAATAAAGTAGCATAAAAGCAATTCAAACATGTTTTGGGGACAATTGGGTGTGTTATTTTAAGGTAATAAATGTGGAATTGCAATTTAAACTTTCAATAATTAATGTTTGACGCATGAAACCAAAACAAAACTTTGATATCCATTTTCTGCAGGTTTTCTACTTTTGATTTCTGTAATTTGTTATGCATGTTGATTGTGACCGTTTTAGACTATTTCAGACTATTATATCTTCTGTTCTAATTGTGATAAAATGTTTGTTCTTGTTCTAAAATTTACTCTAAAATTTCTAGTCTAGCTTTACGCAAAATTAAAGCCGGTATTTATAATAATAAAGTAGCATAAAAGCAATTCAAACATGTTTTGGGGACAATTGGGTGTGTTATTTTAAGGTAATAAATGTGGACTTGCAATTTAAACTTTCAATAATTAATGTTTGACGCATGAAACCAAAACAAATCTTTGATATCCATTTTCTGCAGGTTTTCTACTTTTGATTTCTGTAATTTGTTATGCATGTTGATTGTGACCGATTTAGTGAAAATTGCATTATAAACAAACCATAACAAAATATAAAAAAAAAACGTAAATTTTACACTATTTCAGACTATTATATCTTCTGTTCTAATTGTGAAAAAATGTTTGTTCTTGTTCTAAAATTTACTCTAACATTTCTAGTCTAGCTTTACGCAAAATTAAAGCCGGTATTTATAATAAAAAAGTAGCCTAAAAGCATTAATTAAGCCCTATCAAAAGTAAACATCGCCACATGTTTTTCCCATTAGGAAGCTGACCACGTGACCTCTGTCAAGTGGGCTATAAATAGCGCGGTCGGGGAAAAAGGGGAAATAACTAAAAGATCGCTCGCAAACAGCCGTGTAAGAAGCATTTTAATTCGGAAAGCAACCGTCTGTCAGTCGGAGAGCCCCGTAACTTTCATGTTCGCCATAGAGCAAATACCAAGCACGAGACGTCAAGAAAAGGGTCAGATACCATAACACGTCACGTTTCGCTAAGCCCTCAGCTGGACAGCGAAAACGATATGCAGAGCCGTATCCCTCCAACCCACAGATCGGTGGAAGGGGATGCCCCTGTCCTTGCCCTGCATGGCCATGGTGCGAAAAAGAGGCGCCGGCAAAAGGGTTTATACTTTCCAATTGTTTCACAGGAACTTTGGAAAAAGCTACAGAGAACCTTCTCTCGGATGCTCCAAGTCTAGACTTGATGAGTAAACCCTCCGCTTTATGCTTGCAGACTGCGAAGCCTGTAACAAAGGAAGTAGATCTGATGTTGCAGGAAAGTTGCCAACTGAAGCATTAACTCCCTCAAGGGAGGGCACTGTCGCTGATGCGAGTGAAATCAGGACCCCAGCTCTTTGAGTGGGAACCCCTGGTCCCTCACTTGCTTGTCTGTGTAGTAGACGGCGAGAATAGCTATCTTACGCATTTGAAAGGAGCTAACCCGGATCCCATGATCCCAGTATCCCTTGAGAAGGGAAGGACGAGAGAAGAATGTGGGGCTGGTGACCAAGACCTCTGTCTCCCAGTTCACATACGTCGTGAAACAGTAGGAGAAGAGACAATGCAAACCGATACTACCTATCTTTTATCACACATAGAAGCTGCTGAGGTCATTTGTAACTCAGTAGAAACCCAGAGTGCGATCGGAGACTCTATGCTTGAGCCATCTGAGATCTCCCATCCACATCGCAACATACGAGCGGCCTCAAACCCGCTGAGGTGCCGCAACGAAGTCGCCTGTGCCAGGCCACTTCGGAGCAACCCGATCATTTCCATTGACCAAGCCAAAAGGATGATAAGCAAGGCAAAGAAAGTTCCTGATCCGCCTTTTGAGGGCACTAGTCTGAAGTTTGATCCACGCTTCCACCAAAGCATGAGAGTATGGGAGAATAGGGCGAAGAAGAAATACGCGCGCGCCCCTTCTGCCAACCAATTGTTATCGTCGCTGAACACTGTTACGCGCCTGCCGCAATCTCCGCTAGGCCACCGGTGTCTCAGATCAGTTATGTACAGAACTGTGAAATGTAAACATCATTACAGGTTAGTGGCCTGAAGGGGCGTAACAGGCTGATTACATATTCAGTAGTCAGTGGGGTAAAACGGCGCTGTCAATCAGACGCGTTACGGGTAACTATCTCGATGATAGGCAGGCTGAGCGAGTTATCAGATCGTCGTCATGTTCAGGGGCAGTTCACTCCTGACCGTAGAGATAGAAAAAGAAAATGTAATCTGACTGATTGGTCAAGCAAACTGCTATTCACAGAACTACTGATAGACAGAGGAAAGAAAGGACAATTTGTAGCCACTGAAATCAGCAAGCCAGATGATCAAATAGATTTAGAGACAGGCTTTAATAAGAATAGGGTACTTCACAGACATAAGCGGACGAATGTGGAAAATCAAATTACTGCCCTTAGTCCGTGGATCACGAACTTGAACGGTGGGCATCTGTTGTAAATTGACAGTAAATTTGAATTTTCCAATCCATCCCAGCCCCTCTCCTGGCCGTACTCTTTAAATTTTTCTATTCTTATCTTTTTTTTAAACTCTTTTATCGCGGCCGTAGTCTTATTATTTTTCAGATCAGACTCCCACCCATTTCTACCACAAGGCGTGTCTGGCTTTTGATTCTGCTTTTGGCCCTCATTATAAATTTATTGCTCAGTCCTCAGTTGTTGGCTCTTATCCAGCGTACGATAACATTGCATAAGACACACCTGCGTGCACGTTTGTAGTACGCCAGCCCAGGGGACGTTACTCACACGTAATAGTGTTTTGACCACTCTAGCTCTTGTAGTTGAGCGGCGCAGAGAGTCAACCCTTTAAAAGCTGGGTAACGTTAGGAAGTACAGAGAATTTTGGTGTCTCTGATGTAGATTCTAGACTAATGTTTATGTTACTGAGGGTTATGCTAGAAAGTGGAGTGGCCCGAACACCTGCACAAAGCACGCGAACGCAGATGGCCAGGTCAGCGTCCATTTCTGAAGTATATAGCCTGATATATTTTAACAGTTTTTACACTCGTTAACAAACTGGACCCAAGGTTAAACCGAATGAGATGCGGGCAATTGTGAGCATAGATTCGACCGTGTAAAGAGTGATAGCGTTAATATACCTTCTTCCAGGCCTTCTTAAGTACTCCCTAATTTCACACCTTAGCTGTGTTTTCTCTATAAATCTTGCAGATCACTCAATTTGTCTTACTCGACAAATACTCTAAAATTACACACTCACGACAGATAGGACATCATTCACTTCCTAGGTTATAAGGAAATCCTCCACGCCCGTGTTTGTAAACGTTTTTGCGCAGCATTATTCAACTGTTTTTCGAGTGCTCACAAGTTGATTCGCATATACATATATCAAGTAAAAGGGGGGTTTGGGATGTCAGGTATTGGTAGTACCTCTGGTTAAGGAGCTGTCATGCCCTTTTCAGGGCAGCTCGGCCACCTTTGGTCCAAACCTGGCATTCAGCTCTCACCTGTGGCTCCTCGTAGCTGTCAGCATGCGACAGCGGCCACCCCCCGGGAAACGGCTTTGACAGGCCGGCTAAACTAGGTGAGGGTAGCCGACTGGTTATAAACCTTCGGTGAGTTAGGGTCTGCCTACCCATGCATGCGAAGACTGGATTCGGTAGACTGCGCGGAAGAAACCACCTGTAGGTTCAACGGGCATGACGGCGATTACCAGCAACGCGCTGTGGAGCGTAAGGAGCATGGCGAGGCACGTAGAAAGCCATGGTCATCCACTGCACCTGACTTCATCTCCAGTCGTCTTGACTTGTCTTGCCACTGGATTAAGATGGACCCAGGCGAGAGAGTGAGGTCGACGAATTGCGCAACTCTTCCTCACTTTAAACCAAATCACTGCGCAAGTCACTCTTTCATCCACTCATCCACTCATCCATCCACTCACAACAAGTCCTGTGGCGATGGGCGAGCGGCGAAGCGGCAGGCGTGGGTGCGCTGGCAGTCGTAGTCGCAGACCTACACACAGGCGGCTCAGGCCATATGGTCGTCTTCCACTGATCGGAGCAGCAGTGGGATTCGGCAGCCCCCTGAGTGACTGAGCAGCCCTCTTTAGGAAAGCACTGCTCACCTCCATGGCATGAGGAAGGGGCTAGAAAAGGTGCCCTAAACATTGCCTGCTCCACCATTACCTAACCAGCTTACCGCGGTTGGTGGGTACCCTACTTCAGCGGGCGACACATAAGAAAAAGAAAGGACAGATTTTTCCCCCTCATTCTAGGCGCATGGAATGTGCGCACTCTACTCGACAAAGACTTTAACACAAACAGACCCGAGAGGCGAACTGCCCTGATTGGGAGAGAACTGGCCAGATACAACATTGACATAGCAGCACTGAGTGAAACTCGACTTGCAGGCGAGGGCCAACTTTGCGAAAAGGGTGCAGGTTATACATTCTATTGGAGCGGAAGAGGAACTGAAGAAAGACGAGAAGCAGGGGTTGGATTTGCAATCAAAACAGCAATTATTGGCAAGCTAGCGGAGCCCCCAAAGGGAATAAATGACCGACTCATGACGGTCAAGATCCCGCTGCTTTATGGAAGGAAACATGCCACCATCATTAGCGCGTATGCACCAACTATGACAAACCAGGATGACGTCAAGGATAAGTTTTACGAAGAACTACATGCAGTCATTGCATCAGTTCCCAAAGCAGATAAGCTTATTATTCTTGGTGACTTTAATGCAAGAGTAGGCTCAGATAACATCTCCTGGAATGGCACTATCGGAAAGTACGGCGTGGGTCGCTGTAACAGCAATGGACTTCTTCTCCTCCAGACTTGCGCAGAACATAACCTCCTTGTCACCAACACCATTTTTCGACTTCCTATCCGCAACAGGACCTCCTGGATGCACCCTCGCTCGAAGCATTGGCACCTAATTGACTATGTAATTGTTAGGAAGAAGGACAGGCAAGATGTCCGGGTGACCAAGTCCATGTGTGGTGCCGAATGCTGGACTGATCATCGCCTCATTGTGTCTAAACTTAAAATTCGTATCCAACCTGCCAGGCGCCCTCAGGGAAAGAAAACTCAAAAAAGGCTTGATATTACCAAACTAAAGAAGACAAAAATTAAACAGTCATTCACTGACACCCTAGAAGACCGTCTCAAATCTATCTCGTTAGACGGCCAAAGTGCGGAAACAAATTGGACAGCCCTAAGCGAGCAGATCTACAACACTGCTACAGAGGTCCTCGGTCCCGCCATCAAGAAACAAAATGACTGGTTTGATGAGAACTCAGATGATATAAAGAAGATGTTGGCTGAGAAACACCATCTCCATAAAGCATATTTAAATGATCCAAAATCTACATCCAAGAAAGACGCTTTCAACAACATGCGTAGAATCGTCCAACATAAACTACGCCAGATGCGGGATTCATGGCTGAGTAATAAAGCAGATGAGCTCCAAGGCTTTGCTGACAGCCATGACATGAAACATTTTTACCATGCACTCAAAGCGGTCTATGGTCCAACATCATCAGGATCATTTCCCCTCCTTAATGCAGATGGAAAAACACTAATTACAGACAAGGAAAAATTCTCCAACGCTGGGTCGAACACTTTAATAATATTCTGAACCAGCCATCATCTATTAACGATGAAGCCATCAACCGACTGCCCCAAATTCCTATAAATGAAGCACTAGATGATATACCGACTTTGGAGGAGACTCAAAAAGCGATTCGTCAACTTTCTAGTGGAAAGGCCCCCGGCTCCGATTCAATTCCTGTTGAGGTCTATAAAGATGGCGGTACAGTTCTGATAGAGAAACTTCACATGATCTTCCAGCAAATGTGGCAGAGTGAAACCATCCCACACAATCTCAAGGATGCGTCAATTATACATCTTTATAAACGTAAAGGTAATCGCCAAGACTGTAACAATCATCGAGGCATCTCACTACTATCAATCGCTGGGAAGATATTTGCCAGAATCCTTCTTAATCGCCTTACGGCTCATCTTGACAAAGGTCTTCTACCTGAAAGTCAGTGTGGATTCCGGAAAGAACGTGGAACCACCGATATGGTGTTCGCTGCAAGACAGCTTCAAGAAAAATGCCAAGAACAGCACTGTGACCTGTACACAGCTTTCATCGACTTGACAAAGGCGTTCGACACGGTCAGTAGAGAGGGTCTATGGAAGATCATGGCAAAATACGGCTGCCCAAAGAAATTTATCTCAATAGTGCAGCAGCTGCATGATGGAATGCAGGCTAGAGTTCAGGAAAACGGTGAGCTATCGGAGCCTTTCCCAGTCTCAAATGGAGTTAAACAAGGGTGTGTACTTGCACCGACGCTTTTCAGTATCATGTTTTCTGCTATGCTGACTGATGCTTTCAGAGACGGGGACACAGGAATCGACATCAGATATCGTATTGATGGAAAATTGTTTAACCTTAGGAGGCTTCAAGCAAAAACCAAGGTCAAATCACACACCATCAGGGATCTTCTGTTTGCTGACGATTGTGCCCTCAGTGCTGGCTCAGAGGCTGATCTGCAGCGTAGCGTTGATAGATTCTCCGAAGCCTGCTCCAACTTTGGGCTTACCATCAACACGGGGGAAAACAGAAATCATGTACCAACCAGCTCCTGGCACAATTTATACTGAGCCAGTCATCAAGGTAAATGGTGAGAAACTGAATGTTGTGAACAGGTTCACATACCTTGGTAGTACACTATCCCAGAACATCGTCATTGATGATGAGGTGAACACCAGGATCTCCAAAGCCAGCAGCACATTTGGCAGACTATACACCAACGTTTGGCATCGAAGTGGCATTAGTCTACAGACAAAGCTGAAGGTATACAGAGCTGCGGTGCTTCCAGTGCTGCTTTATGCATGTGAAACATGGACTGTATACAGGCGCCACGTAAAAAAGCTCAACCACTTCCATACAGTCTGTCTCAGGAAGATAATGAACATCAAATGGCAAGACAAGATCCCAGATACCGCCGTTCTTGACAGAGCTGGTATCCCTAGCATCGATACTATTCTGATGCAGTCACAGATTCGCTGGGCAGGTCATGTAGTCCGCATGCCAGACCATCGACTGCCAAAGATACTCTTTTATGGTGAGATGCAGAAGGGTAGACGCTCCCATGGTGGCCAGAAAAAGCGCTTCAAAGACACGCTTAAGGCTTCATTAAAAACCTTTGACATAAACCCAGACACATGGGAAGCTGCTGCGCAAGACCGAACTGCCTGGCGCACATCTCTTCGTAAAGGTGCAGTGGCATGCGAATCTTCCAGAAGAGCAGCAGCGGAACAGCGGAGACAAGCTAGAAAAGATCGTGAAATAAAACCTTCACATGAAGCAAACATTCCCTGCCCACACTGTCCGAGATCCTTCCAGGCCCGCATCGGGCTCATCAGTCACCTTCGTACTCATAGACTATCCTAACATCCTAATAATTGGATGAACAGAGTGGTCTTCATCACTTGTGATGGACGAACAACAAAAACAATATGAGTCTATATATCAAGACCACTTAGTCACAATGTGATTCGCCAAGATACCAAGATCAAATCACCAAGTTCAGCTACTCACTACGTAAGTGCATGAAGTGAATTCATCTACTCTCATCGTGTATTGCACGACGTAAATTCACTCAGACAAGTTTCATTGCACGAAACACACTTGTTACCAGAAGATCATTTTGTGAAGAGTTCCAGTCTAGTCAGTTCATTTTCAAGATCAAACAGCAGACATTTTCCTGAGACAACTGTCAACGTTTTGTCGACGTTAGAGAGATTTCCTAGCGATGAGAAACATTACATCTTACAAGTTCTCGCTACACTTGCAAAGGTTTTTATCAATAAGTCCTCGTCTTGGAGATAACCCACACGGCGTAATACATATTTACATTGGACAGTCAGTGCATATCATCGCATTATCATACAGTAGAGAAAATTTGAAAGACATAGACAGTGTAGATTTGACACCAGTGTGGTAACACCTAATATATCACATCATCATTTCACTATTTACGTAGGTTCACTCTCATATTTAATTAATTACATTTTTACTTTTCATCTTTATGTGAATTGTCTTTCATCATCATCCTTTTCACTTTCTGCCAAACCTATATGTGTATATATTTAACTAATAAGCAGTATAGCCACATTGATAATTATCTAGTTATTTAATGTATCACTCATGCAGTCTGTGTTCAGTATTTAAATATAGGTAAAATCCTTCATTTAGAGGAGGTTGGGGGCTCTTTATTTATCGAGATCTGAAGGCAGAAGCTAAAGTCATGTGGAAGTAGGAAACTTTCCATAATTTGTTAGAAAACACTATCTAACAGAGAGTGTTCGCCATCTCTTCTTCTTGTCCTTTTCTAGAAGAGGTCTCTTTCTATCTTACGAGCCAGTTTTTGGAGACCTTCTTGATAACATTTTATAGGCTACCCTCATAGACAACTACTGTTGTAGTTATACACGATACGACACTTACCTAATAGAAGAAGTATCTGTTAACTTATGGTGACTGAAATACTATGATTCGATTATCCACTTCAAACAACAATTCTGTGATCGCTGCTGCTAGCGAGTAGGAAAGGTAAAGTGCTAGTTTATATAGTGAAACTGTCATACTTTAGAGCCCATCTGCTCTTTTTCTTGGTCATGCAGGTGACCACAAAGAACGGCGGATCTGGCCAGTGAGAAAGGCTGTTTAGGGGAACGGGGATTCTCCCCAATGCAACAAGATAAAAGAATAAAGTCCCCGGTTGACTGGGAGAAGCGTCTGGTCTACCAAGGGTCCGAAGACCGAGCAGCTCTGGGGAAATAAAATAAAAACTTGATCGGGCAGGTGTTCTCGTTTTCCCGTCTGCCCGCGGAAAATTAGATCATAGATGAGAGCAAAGAAATACTAAATAGGTAGTTCTCCTCCCGAATCAAAGACGTCTGAAAATACAGTGAACAGCATGAAAGTATTCGGTCTGCTCTGTGTAGATGAGTAAAAAATGCACGAGTAAAGAGATCTCAGGGGGCTGTCTGAGTGAAGATTGACACTGACGGGGTCTGGGATGTTACAGTAGACTCAACGGACAAGTAGAGGGGTGAGGACAAAAAATCAAAGATGAGAAAGGGGTGGTTCTAACGCTGAGAAAATCGACAGAAATTCTAAGTTAACTTATCACAAGCGCAGACCGAATGGAATGGAGCAATATATCCCACATGTAATACTTGAAACAGAATAATCAATTCAAGAAATGAAGATAAAGATAATGCACACATTAGAAATGTCATCTTTGGCATGTTACTGTAAGCAAAGAAACTGATAAAATGGCAACCTACTTCACCCAAAACTATAACAGCAACATTCCAAGCAAAAGGAAGGAGACCACTATCTCGAAATGCTAAACAGTAACAAGCAATTCAGACAACCTATTAAACACATTGTCGCACGGAAGGTCCAGTGTTCAAATCCTGGGTAAGCCACTCATGTCTCTTGTTTTTCTGTTGTCTGGTGTTCTACTTCTTTATTTCCTGCGAGTGCCTGATAACATACCTTTATATTTGTTTCATATTAATTTACTGTTTACAGGCCTCAGGTTTCCCTCCCTTATTTGTAATAAATGTAGGTCCAAAGGCGAGACATCCCATCCCAACTAACATAATTACTGATGTATGTTACGTCGGTCGGTCTCACTCAAAATAGTAACTCGCGCCAGAAAAAAAGTGCGCAACGCACGGTGTGCAACTTGCGCGGCGTGGGTGTTATATAAAACAAATACTTTGGTTTTATTTTATTTTTTATTTATTTATTCTTTCACGAAATTAGTAGCGCTCGACAAAGAAAAAGCGCGTAAAAATTGGTGTGCATGAGCCCTCATCCGATGTACAAATCATGAAAACTTGAAAGTTTTTGTTAAAACCACTTATTATCAGGGAACACTCTTTGAAAACAATCCACGCACTTTCACACGAAATGTTGTCATCTTCTTCTTCTTCTTCTCGTTCGCTGTCAAAGAACTTTTAAATTGAATCTAAAATAACATAATTCTCGCCGTGTGTACGTTGGTCACAGTTGAGGAATGCAACCGTGTTGAAAAATTGTATTGTTTCCATTATATACTGAAGCACATTAAAAACGCACCACCTGTATAATCCAGGAACAGAGTGTGAAATGTAAATGTAAGTGTTTACAAGTTTACATAGTTGGAATCTTTATTCATTTTCCTATGAATCCATGCTGGTCATTAATTTGTACATTTGATTGTTATGAAATTCATTGCATTCTGTGCAGGCAAGGGAGAAAACCAAAAATGGAACCAATAAAAAAATTCATTCACACTATCCTCAGTATCTGGTATGTCCACCGTGTGTTTGCAAACAAGCTTGGCAGCGGCTCCGCATGGAACGCACAAGTCTCTGAAGGAAATTCCGGGGAATCAAGTCTCATTCACGTGTAAGAGCAGCTTCGAGCTGTTGCAGATTAGCTGGAGAACCTTGCCAGTAGACTCTGCGTCCAAGCTCGTCCCACCAATGCATCCAGAACCTCATCTCGATATGTCACAGCATTAACATTTCCACGGAAGATGTGAAGAGGCAAGCGATGGTGAAAACTGAATCCTCCCCAAATGTGAATACTGCCACCTCCAAATTGGTTGTGCTGACGAACACAGCAATCTGCAAAGCGCTTTCCACACCGTCGCAAAATCCGAATACGTCCATCAGCAAAGGATATGTTGAATCTGCTCTTGTCTGTGAATAGGACAGCATTCCACTGCAGTCTAGTCCATCTGACATGTTGCTCTGCCCATTGCAGGCGCTGCTGACGATGTCTGTGAGTCAAGTTTGGCACAACATACGGTCGTCTTGCAGTAAGGCCTGTATCTCTGAGTCGTCGTATGACTGTCATTCGAGAGACTTGCCCACGTCTACCCACTATTGCTCTTGCTGTTTGACTTGCCGGGAGAGAACGATTCCTTAGGTGACTCAGCACAATATGACGATCTTGCGCAGGGGTAGTAACTCGTGGTTGGCCACTCCGAAGTCTATCCCGTGCACTGCCAGTGGTTCCGTAATGTTCATTGAGACGTACAATAGTGCTGTGGTGGCACTTCATCCTTCTGGCAATGGCCCGCGAGCTCATTCCGGTCTCCAACATACCAATGGCTCGTTGGCGGTCGTTTTCAGATAGTCGTGGCATTTCAAGCACATGTACTGGGTGTTTTGTCTCAACGGCCTTTTTATACCGAGTATACTGCCACAACACCCGTGTGTTACCGGGGCCCGAAAGGGGAGCAAAGAATAGTAACACTGTCCCCTGCCAAGCATGTCGTAGAAGGCGACTAAGGAGGGTTGGGCATGGGGCCGGTTACCCCATCCTGTAAAAAAAAAAAAATTTAAACCACAAAAAACTTCAACAAATATGGACAAGTCAAATAAAGAAAATAAAACACAGCCATCCAAGACAGGGGAAGGTCCTCTCGCGGGGAGGCGTATGATGCAACACAGAGAAAGCCGAAAGGAGTCTGTGTTGCTGACTAACCTTCTTTCTTCTAGGAGAACTTCCAGATTTGGCACCTGGAATGTTCGGACATTGAACGAACAAGGGAAAGTGGCACAAGTAGCAGCAGACATGAGGGAATACAAAATCGAGGTTCTGGGAATGTGTGAAACAAAGTGGAAGGGGGTAGACAGGAAGAAACTCATCACAGGTGAATTGGTGCTGTCCTCAGGACACGAAGACGAAAGTTCACACCACAGTGAAGGGGTAGCTCTTATGTTATCTAAAGAAGCACAGAAAGCACTCATTGAATGGGAAGCTGTGGGACCCAGAATAATAACAGCTATTTTCAAAACAGCTAAAAAGAAAATTCATGTCAATGTCATCCAATGTTATGCACCAACTAATGACAAAGAAGAGTCTGTGAAAGAAGCATTTTATACTAAACTACAGGAAATTATGGATAAAGTAAAAAGAAGAGACATCACAATTTTGATGGGTGACATGAATGCAAAGATAGGTACAGTGAATACTGGATTTGAAGAAGTCATGGGAAAACATGGGCTAGGAGTAATGAATGAAAATGGAGAAATATTCGCAAACTTCTGTGCTTCAAATCAACTGGCTATAGGAGGAAGCATGTTTCCACATAAGAGAATACACAAGGCAACATGGATATCACCAGACCATAGAACAGAAAATCAGATCGATCATATATGCATAAAGAAGAAGTTTAGATCATCATTGCAGGATGTAAAGGTATATAGAGGAGCAGATGTGGCATCAGATCACCATCTTCTGATAGCCAAAGTAAAAATGAAACTCAAGAGATATGCAACAATGCAAAATTATAGACAACAGTTTAATGTAGGACAGCTAAGAAATCAAGAAACAAGAGACAAATTTGCGGTCACAGTATCCAACAAATTCCAAGTGCTCCAACAGTTGGAAGATGTAGAGAATACAGAAGACTATTGGCAGCAGGTCAAAACGGTATGGAAGGAGACATGTGAAGAAATACTGGGGAAAAGGGAAAGACAACAAAAAGCATGGATAACAACAGAAACCATCAATAAGATAAAAGATAGAAAAAACAAGAAAGCAGAGTTTAAACACAAGCAAAACCAGAAGTTCCAAAGCCAAGGCTCAAGAAGTGTACACAGAAGCAAACAAAGAAGTAAAAAGAAGTATCAAAAGAGACAAGAGGAAGTATATTGAGGAGTTGGCAAGAGAGGCAGAAGATGCTGCAGCCAAAGGAAATATGAGAGAACTGTATAGCAGCACAAAGAAGCTAACAGGGAAATACAAGCAAACAAGTTGCCTCATAAAAGATAAGAATGGGAAACTGCTCAGCAATATACAAGAGCAAATGAAGAGGTGGACAGAATATTTTGGGGACCTTCTCAATAGACCAGCTCCACAAAACCCGCCGGACATCCAGCCAGCAGAAGAAGAGCTACAAATTAACGGTGAAAGACCAACGAGGAAGAAATAAAGAAAGCCATAAAGCTTCTAAGAGATGGAAAAGCGTCTGGACCTGATAGCATTCCAGCAGAGGCCATCAAAGCAGATATCGACACGGCTACAGAGATGTTATATAAATTACTTGGTAAAGTCTGGGAAAAAGAAGAGATACCAGCAGAATGGAAGGAAGGATATCTGGTTAAGTTGCCTAAGAAGGGAAATCTACAAGAGTGCACAAATTATAGAGGAATAATGTTACTATCAGTGCCAGGAAAGGTATTGAACAGGATTATCCTTGAGAGATTAAAGGAGTCCATAGACAAGAAATTGAGAGATGAACAAGCAGGTTTTCGACAAAACAGATCATGTACAGACCAGATAGCCACTTTGAGAATAATAGTTGAACAAAGTCTGGAATGGAATTCACCACTATACATCGGATTTGTGGACTACGAAAAAGCATTTGACAGTGTGGACAGAGAATCACTTTGGAAATTGATGAGGCATTATGGAGTTCCCCTGAAAATCATTAATTTAATAAAGAAAACCTATGAAGACATGACGTGCAGAGTTCTTCATGAAGGACAGCTTACAGAACCATTTGGGATAAGAACAGGAGTGCGACAGGGATGCCTCTTGTCTCCACTTCTTTTCTTGCTGGCAATAGATTGGGTTATGAGATCATCGACAACACACAACAGAAATGGAATCCAGTGGACTCTGACTAAGCAGTTGGATGATCTGGATTTTGCTGATGATTTGGCTCTTCTGTCCCATAACCGTAATCAGATGCAGGACAAATTGAAAACACTCGATGAGAGGTCACAGCAATTGGGTCTGAAAATACACAGGGAAAAGACAAAAATAATGAGAATAAATGCAGGTAATGAAAACAGGGTTGAACTTGAAGAAACGCCAATACAAGATGTAGAATCATACACATATCTTGGCAGTAATATAGACAAAGTTGGAGGGACAGACAGCGATATCAAAATAAGAATACAAAAAGCAAGAGGAGCTTTCATTGCATTGGGAAATATATGGAGATCAAGAGAAATAGGATCCAACACGAAAATAAGAATCTTCAACTCAAATGTGAAGTCAGTCCTATTGTATGGCTCGGAGACATGGAGAACAACAAAGACAACAACCAAAAAGCTACAGACTTTCATAAATGGGTGCTTGCGTAGAATAGAGGGATTAAAATGGTATGACAAGGTTACCAATGTGGAACTGATGACAAGAATTGGACAAGTGCCAGTGGAACAAGAGATGAGAAGAAGACGATGGCGATGGATAGGACACACACTGAGGAAACCTGTTGATAGCATTACAAGGCAGTCCTTGTTCTGGAACCCCCAGGGCAAGAGAGGCAGAGGAAGACCAAGAAGTACATGGAGAAGAGAGTTGGAAACAGAGGTGAAAATGATGAGGAGAACATGGAAAGAACTTGAGATGATGGCACGTGACAGGAGGACTTGGCATGTGTTTGTTGAAGGCCTATGCTCCTTTGGGAGTGGAGGGTTATGAAATGAAATACTGCCACAACGCGTACACATTTTCAGGGTCATAGCTGTGGTAAAGTGGGATGTTATAAATATTTATAGGGGACTTAGTGTACTGACTGAGATCAGCTGTGAAGGTATCTGTATCTAATAAGTGTGGTGTATTACAGATGACCTTACTTGCTACCACATTTATGCCTCAGTCAGAATTATTCTGGAATATTGTGATGACTACGTTAAATGTCTAGGGTTATGAAAATGATGAAGTGTAAGTCACAACAACAACAGACAGATAAACAATTTAATTTATTTTACAACACTTTACAACACTGTGACACTCACACACATATAACACTCTATAAGACTATCTTAAATGAGTCAAGTGTTTAAGTTTAAAAAATATATGTATTAATTCTTGTCAATAATGGATATCCTGATTCAACTACACAGTGAACCAGGAATCACAATCAAATGTAATTACAAGTATTATTTACACAGTTTATATATATGAACTTTGTATTGACATAGTTTATTATTATTATTCTATGTGTGTAATTTGTGCAGTAGTAATATGAGGTAATACTGGTTTTGTTCAAGCTTGGTTGTTGTTTTTCATCATGACTTCAAGTGTTTGATTATCGGGGAAATAGTATTGGGAAACTTTCACAGTTCCTGTCATTTGAACCAATTAAGTGTCCCTCTGTGGTTAACAAAATGTCAATTTTTGAGGGGGCACATAATGTTGAGCTACTCTGGCCACAGAAGCTTATCTTTCGTGATGGCGGCAGGAAAAGACTCCTCTGCTCGATTGCTTCCTGTGTTCTGGAGACACCTCACTGGTCGCTATCTGGACCAAGGAGTATGCTGTCAGCCTCTGGATTCAGCAAAACCCAGACCAGGTGCTGCTTCAATAACTAGGACCACAGTCCCTGAAACAAGAAGGTAGTACCTCCTACTTCAGATCTAATTTATAATCTATTTCTACACTGAACACAATACAGAACAAACACTGAGTTCAGAGCGATAGGCCAACTGCTATCTTCATCTGAAACAATTTACACCAGTATTCTCCTCCTAAATGGTTACTACGCCTCTGCAATTCCAGCATTAGTTCCTTCTAGTCAATAAGATAGGTGTCAGTGTACTGTTTGGCAATTCCATGCAGTTTTACTTTTCTCCGACACCTCCTGTTCAGGTTGGAGCAATATTTAGGCCTTGCCTCATGTTTGCCACTGAACCACACACATATACAGACATAAATTATCAATTTACATTCAATTTTCATTAAAAAGATATCGAATATATCAAGCTTACCACAATTCATGGAAATAATACACAGATACGTTGACTGGCGATGAATAATGGCACAAATTCCGATCTGCCTCTGTCCCAGACTTTTATTTAGAAAAATATGATCTGGCTCTCAACGCACTGTTTCTTAGTAAGTGTATTTTAAAGTGTGGCACTGACCTGACGCTCCTAATTGCCTATATTGGCGGGTCTAACCAATCGGGCCATGTTTACACAGCTTTTAAAAAAAAGTACCCCTACTCACGTTTCCCTAACAACAAAAAATTAGTATTTGTAACCCGACTAATCGTGTTTAGCCTTACATTTACTTCTATCCAATCAAATAGGATTTTACATGGTGGCCCATTTCCCGTACAATGGTGGTTTCAAAACATGCCACTGTGCGATTATTTTTTGGTGTTGTCTGACACCCTCACTATTTTCTTTTGGCTATAATTTGTTAATTCCTAGACTATTTGCGTAACACTTTACATATTCTTTGTCAGCAAGTCCTAAGGAACCCAAATATATAAGTTTTAATGGAGCTAAGTGACTGCGTTCAAAATATGCATTTTCTAGGATAGTCGTGTATTTTTTATTTTTTTAATGTTTAGAACCGCCACCTGTCCTGCCTTTTCGACTGTTCTGTCATACTAATGTCAGGATTTCAGACATAAAACAGTAGAATGTCATGTTTCCCAATAAGCGTTTTACAGGTTTTTAAACCTAACTCTCGTAGTTGTAGTGTTTTTTTATCACGGTCTATTTGAAAAAAAGTATTGCTTCTGGCCTTTCGCTTGGGGAGGGTGGCATTAATTGTATATCGCGAGACGCGTGTTAGGGTTGCATGCGTTCCTGCTTTCAGCCCTCCCTTCTCTCTATCCTAAGTTCATCTGTCTTTTCATCACGCCGTGTATAAAATGAAATTAATGAAAGTATTAATTTAGGTCATTACGCGGTGTGCCTATCTCAAGGTTTTCTTAGAAATGCAGTACACGTTTTATTGTAGAAAGCGTGTAGTGATGCAGTAGGCTTTACTATCAACGTGAAAGTGTGAATATATGCAGACGAAGCATAAAACAAGGGGGAATTTTGTACGCCATTGTGACAGCACTGTACTTTTACCATTTCTCTTTCCTTTTATTGGATTTATGTGTTAGGCTTTACATTTACCTTTTAATTTATATATGTGGATTTAGAATGTGTCACGACAAATTCTCCCCTCTTAAAACAGACGTTATATGTCAGTCTATAATTCTATATACACATAGAGAAATTTATTATTATTTCTGGGGCTTACGGTGATTCTCATCACACGGATGGCGGCTTAAAAAATCCGCTCCCAGATTTGTTTTTCCAGATATATACTCTATGCTAAACTCATATGGCTGCATAAGTAATGACCAACGGAGTAATCTAGAATTTTCATGTCTAGCCTGTGCTAGAATCGACAAGGGTTTGTGATCCGTTTGCAACTTAAATGCCTTCCCATACAGATAAATATTGAATTTCTTTATCGCCCATATTACTGCAAGACATTCTTTTTCGCTAGTTGAGTAATTGGTTTCAGCTTTATTCAACTTTCTGCTAGCATATGCCACTGGGCTTAATTCCCCATCCAATGCATCTGATTTCTGTAGCAGAAGCGCACCTAACCCAATATTATGGCATCCGTCCTTACAATGAATTCTTGACTTAAGTCAGGTAATTTCAAAATAGGTTTGCTTGTGAGCTTTTCCTTCAATTCCTGGTAAGCTAATTCACATTGTGGTGTCCATGTAATTCGATCTGGATTTCCTTTACGGGTCAAATCAGTTAACGGTGCACATATGGAATTAAAGTTTTTGATATACTTTTGGTAGAAACCACATAATGAGACAAAGGATCTCACGTCTTTCTTGGTTTGTGGTCTCGGGGCTTTCTTTAGTTTCTCTAAATTCTTGGGGTCAGGGGTCATGTTTCCCTGATAGACTGTGTGTCCCAAGAATTCTAATTCTTTACATCCAACGCAACATTTGGTTGGTCGGGCTGTTAAATTCGCTTCTTTAAGTCGATTAAACAGCATGTTCAGAGAGTCAATGTGTTCCTCAAATGTCTCTGTTGCTATAAGGATATCATCCATGAAATTTGTGATGCATGGATTATTCAGAGGGTCCAATAATTTTCTCATCATTCTAGAGAAGACACTAGGCGCATTCTTCAATCCAAATGGCAATCTGTTAAACTCATAGTGTCCCTCTGAGGTACTAAAAGCTAGGTATGGTCTAACCTCAGGCTTTACTGGAATCTGATAGTATCCTTTACTCAGATCCACTTTTGAGAAATATTTAGCTTTATTTAGCCTGGCAAACAACTGATTTGTATCCGGCAATGGATCCACCTGTCCTTCTGTAATAGCATTCAGTCTCCTGTAATCTATACAGAGTCTATGTTCTCCAGAGGGTTTCCTTAAGAGTACAACACTGGAACTATACGAAGATTCACTGTGTGAAATAATTCCTTCCTTCAACAAATAGTCTATCTCTTCCTTCAAAGCTTTCTCCTTAGCAAAAGGAATCGAATAGGGTTTCATACAGACAGGTGTGGGTCTATCAGTTTCATATCATATTCCAATAAGTTTGTATGCCCCGGTCGGTCCGTTAACACCTCTGTATGATTACACTGACAAACAACATTTTTCTTTCTTATATAAGAATAAGTGTTCTTAGGTCAGTTTCTTGCGCTGATTTCAAATCTGAAATCCGCTTATCTCTATCACGTCGGGTTCTTAAGATATTTGTGAATAAATATATTTTTGGGAAACCGTTATTTGCTCCGTTTCATTTTTACTATATAACTTATTAAAAATTAATAAAAAGCAACATAATTCTACTTTTTATACTGTTAAAAGATGCATGACATATGTTACGCGATTTTTCAAATAGTTACTGTATTTTGAAATAATTCTGAGCAAAATATGGCTTCTAGAAGTTGTAGAAATTCGGCTGATCTGTTCTGTTACGTGTGCGGATATTTTACTGATCGTGTTGACCAGAAAAACTTTACACCATTACTAAAGATAGCATATGAACTTTATTTCGATTCGAAAGTTGATGATGCAAATAAATCTTGGAAGCCAAATGCGGTTTGTTCGATACATTGGCAGGTTGGTTACGAAAATCGCCGAAGCATAAGTCGATGCCTTTTGGCGTGCCAGTAATATGGCGTGAACATACAAATCACACTACTGATTGTTACTTCTGCTTGACAAATATCCATGGTTTCACTTTTAAAACTAGAAAGTCTGTGGTTTATCCAAATATTGAATCGGTTTCGAAACCAGTGCCTCATGATCCAATCACGAGTCCGATCCAAGTACCACCAGAACAATATCCGTTGGACGTAAATGAACCATCAGAAAGTGATAGTTTACCTGCTTTAGAAACTAATTCTGACTCAGATTACATACCGGTGAATGATGGTGTTTACTTAATTAACCATTCAGAACTTTCAGATCTAATACGTGATCTCGCTCTTACCAAAGGACAAGCGGAATTACTCGGTTCGCGACTCAAAGAATGGAATCTTTTAGCGCCCAATACTCCGATATCTAAATTTCGTCATAGACACAGAGAACTTGTTCAATACTTTGAGATGGATGATGACATTTGCTATTGCAAAGATGTAAACGGTCATGAGCACATAGTCAACGAATGGCGATTTTTCATCGATTCTTCCAAGACTAGTCTAAAAGCCGTGTTATTGCATAACATAAATTTTTTTCATCAATTCCAGTCGCCTACTCTGTTCATATGAAAGAAACTTATGACAATATGGGTATACGTATGGAAAAAATAAAGTACAATGACTACCAATGGCGGATTTGTGGAGACCTAAAGGTCATTGCAATTCTCACTGGCATGCAGACTGGGTATACAAAATTTTGTTGCTTCCGATGTGAATGGGACAGCCGCAACAGACAGGAACATTATGCAAGAAAGGTGTGGCCTATCCGGGATCGTATGCAGCTCGGGCATAAAAATGTAATACGCGAGCCATTAGTTAACAAAGACACCTTCATTTTACCACTGTTACATAAAAAGTTGGGGCTCATGAAGAATTTTGTAAAAGCGTTAGATAAAACGAGCAAAGCTTTCACTTATCTTCGAGAAAAGTTTCCGCAAGTTAGTGATGCAAAGATAAAGGAAGGTATCTTTGTAGGACCTCAGATTAGGAAAGTTATTGCAGACAAACAATTCGAGAACTTGTTACATGGTAGGGAACTTCGCGCATGGATGGCATTCAAATCGATCGTCGATAACTTTCTGGAAAATCACAAATCTGTCGACTATGTTGCATATTGTTAAGCAGTGCATAGATGCATACATAATTATGGGCTGTAACATGTCCCTCAAAATCCATTTGCTCGATTCGCATCTTATCTTTTTCCCTGACAACCTTGGCGAAGTCAGTGATGAACATGGAGAATGATTCCATCAAGATATCGCCGTAATGGAGTCACGTTATCAAGGACGGTGGAGTGTGACCATGCTTGCCGATTATTGTTGGATGCTTCATCGCGATGTACCACATGCCATTCACCGACGAAAGTCGACTGCAAAGAAATTCAAGCCTACATAACTGTTATACTTCTTGTACGAATGATGTTGTAATACTGTATGCGTTGTTAAAAAACTTCAATTGCATATTTCTAGAGATCCCGACCTGATAGCGAAAAACGGTTTGCAGATTTAAAAACAGCGCATTAAAATTGACCAGAAAAACATAGAAATGTTAGAGAAAGAAAAAAAAAGTTTTTTTTTGTTAGTCAGTGTTATCTAGAACCTGTTGCACTCTCTCTTTCTGATTTTTCGTTAAATGTGTACTGATTTTCACCTGTGCCGCTGTCTCACAGGGGTGTAATGGATATTCCAATGATGAAAGTGGTTCCTTTTTCATCTCCATGGCAATGGACAAGGTCAACAAGTGTGTCTCTTCCTGATGTTCTCTTTCCAAATATTTCTTCAGGAGATTCACATGATAGATTTTTTCTTTCCCCTTCTTATCTATCTTATAATTGGTTCTAGACACCTTCTCTAGAACTGTATATGGACCTTGCCATCCAATTTGTAACTTATTCTGACTACCGGGTAGAAGAAGCAGTACCTTCTCTCCCACAGCCAAATCTCTGTCTTTAGCTTTCCTGTTAAAATAGGCAGCATGTTTCTTCCTGACTTGTCTCAAATTTTCATTGGCAAGTTTCCAGCCAGTTTTTAAACGAGTGGTCAGCTCATTCACATATTGGTATGAGGATGTAATATTTTCCTCTGCCTTTTCATCAGCCCACGTTCTTAACAGCGTTACATATGGACCTTTAATTTTGTGGACCTATTTGTCCATGCACCGGTATGGTCTCGTCTACTCGAAGCGCTATAGTGATGATTTTTCTTCCCAGAATTATCATGCACAAAACGACCGCTACCAATTCTTTTCTTGGGGCTTTCTCCCCACTTAGAATTCTTGATGAGAGATTTCCTCTTTACATCCTCTTCCTCCAGTTTGTTTAAGTCCGATTGAGGGATTTTCGGCTTATCCTGGGGTAAGACATCTTTTTGCACTCTCTGCATAGTGGCCATTGTAAAACAGTTAAGTGAAGCTTGTCCGTGAAAAGGGGCTTCCCATTCCATTTGGTCCACTTTATCAAATTTATTTTTCCTTATATTGTCAGACCTAAGTTTGCCCCGTGGCGTGTGGAGGTCCTGATCACTGTTCCCACTTGTGGGTGTTCCCTCATGTGCTATGCTACACCTTTCTACAAAATTCTCAATGTCCCACCTTGCCTTGGGCCAATAATAATTGTGAGCCACCTTTTGGATGATGGTACCAATTTTCTCATGGTCCCCATCTTGTTTCACATGTAGGCTCCTTATTAAGTCTGCCCTGTATCTTTTAGGAAGAACCAACTGTCCGTGACCCTTGGATCTAGTTCCGGCCTTCCTGTAAATCAACTTGTTTTTCATGTAAAAATCTCCCTTGCCTGGAGTTGTATGACAAGTTGACAATTTCCTGAAACAAGGCTTGAGGGTCTTATCCCCAGCCTGTGCCTTCCTCATCTCATCTGGAGTGGTATCTATCAGGATATCCTCCTCCTGTCTTGAGGTCGACCTGACCTGAAGGGTGGCCATATACACAGGTTTCCTTCTACAATGGTCAGTGTCATGATTGTTCATCTTACAATTTTTACACCATCTCTTTCCTTGGTTGAAAGATTTTCTTTCATCATATTTCCTTTCATCGAATTGTGGGTTTTTTATTTTTATTGTCATACCGTGGCCTATCAAACTGGTGCTTACCTTTGTTTTGATCTCTAGGATCAAATTTATTAAAGTTCTGTGGTGCCTTAAAATTATCCACCTGTTTCTTTTTGTTACCTGTTACCTCTGCTTGAGCTGCCTGATACCTTTCTGCAACATTTAGTAACTCACCCAGTCTCTCTGCACCTTGTTCCATGAGAAACTTTCTCAGGTCTGGAGCCATGGACTCTCTTAGTTGTTCTATAAGGACCATTTCCTTAAGATCTTGGGTTTTCCCCAGAGAAGTCCATTTCTCCAAGTATGTCTCTAACCGTGCAGAGAACTGGTGATAGGTTTCACCTGACAGTAGTTTAGCATTCCTAAATTTTTTTCCTATAAAATTCTGCGTTCTTTTCATATCTTAACAAAAGCCTGCTTTAGCATGTCATAATTTTCTTGATCACCTCTGCTCATTTTGGCAAAAACTTCATAAGCTGCCCCACGAAGCCCTTGAGATAACTTTAAGCTCCACCTTTCTCTCTCTAACCCATACGTGGTAGCTAATAGTTCATATCTATTTAGATAGCTCTCAATATCATCTTCTTTCTCAACAAAATGATCTAAATGAAAATTCATAGCTGAGGTTGAGGCTCCCTGACTAGCAGTAGCATCGGAGGTAAAGGGACTGGCACCATTTTCAGGAGCATGGCCTTGAAACTCAAACTCCCTTAGTCGTAACTCATGTTCCCTTTGTAATCTTTTATCTTCTGCTTCCCTTTCTGCAGCTAATCGCTTGTCTTCCCTTTCTGCAGCCAATCTTTTGTCTTCTCTTTCTGCCTCCAATTTCTTAGCCTCAGCCTCAATCTGCAGCTTCTTAGTCTCAGCCTCAGCCTCAAATTGTAACTTCTTAATTTCCTTTTCAGCCTCTAACCTCTTATCTTCGGCCAACCTTTCAGATTCTAATTTTCTTTCGGCCTCTTTTTCTAATCTTCTTTCTTCCCGTTCAATATATTTGTCACATTCAGCAGTGACATAGGCAATCATAACTTGCCCGTCCATTCCTAACTCTTTTGCAGTCTGCACAGCAGCAGATCGAAATTGGGCCAGGTCCGCCATTTTCTAACAGGTAAATTTATATAATGTCTAACTAAACAATACAATCTGTAATTACTTATCCAAGGACACCACAGGCACTGAGAGCTCAACCTTATTTAATTCCACCCAAGGATACCTTTTAATTCTTATTATTCCCAATATATATAATATGAGAAAGTTCACTATCCCGGGAGCGAGACCCCAATATATGTGGTAAAGTGGGATGTTATAAATATTTATAGGGGACTTAGTGTACTGACTGAGATCAGCTGTGAAGGTATCTGTATCTAATAAGTGTGGTGTATTACAGATGACCTTACTTGCTACCACATTTATGCCTCAGTCAGAATTATTCTGGAATATTGTGATGACTACGTTAAATGTCTAGGGTTATGAAAATGATGAAGTGTAAGTCACAACAACAACAGACAGATAAACAATTTAATTTATTCTACAACACTTTACAACACTGTGACACTCACACACATATAACACTCTATAAGACTATCTTAAATGAGTCAAGTGTTTAAGTTTAAAAAATATATGTATTAATTCTTGTCAATAATGGATATCCTGATTCAACTACACAGTGAACCAGGAATCACAATCAAATGTAATTACAAGTATTATTTACACAGTTTATATATATGAACTTTGTATTGACATAGTTTATTATTATTATTCTATGTGTGTAATTTGTGCAGTAGTAATATGAGGTAATACTGGTTTTGTTCAAGCTTGGTTGTTGTTTTTCATCATGACTTCAAGTGTTTGATTATCGGGGAAATAGTATTGGGAAACTTTCACAGTTCCTGTCATATGAACCAATTAAGTGTCCCCTGTGGTTAACAAAATGTCAATTTTTGAGGGGGCACATAATGTTGAGCTACTCTGGCCACAGAAGCTTATCTTTCGTGATGGCGGCAGGAAAAGACTCCTCTGCTCGATTGCTTCCTGTGTTCTGGAGACACCTCACTGGTCGCTATCTGGACCAAGGAGTATGCTGTCAGCCTCTGGATTCAGCAAAACCCAGACCAGGTGCTGCTTCAATAACTAGGACCACAGTCCCTGAAACAAGAAGGTAGTACCTCCTACTTCAGATCTAATTTATAATCTATTTCTACACTGAACACAATACAGAACAAACACTGAGTTCAGAGCGATAGGCCAACTGCTATCTTCATCTGAAACAATTTACACCAGTATTCTCCTCCTAAATGGTTACTACGCCTCTGCAATTCCAGCATTAGTTCCTTCTAGTCAATAAGATAGGTGTCAGTGTACTGTTTGGCAATTCCATGCAGTTTTACTTTTCTCCGACACCTCCTGTTCAGGTTGGAGCAATATTTAGGCCTTGCCTCATGTTTGCCACTGAACCACACACATATACAGACATAAATTATCAATTTACATTCAGTTTTCATTAAAAAGATATCGAATATATCAAGCTTACCACAATTCATGGAAATAATACACAGATACGTTGACTGGCGATGAATAATGGCACAAAATCCGATCTGCCTCTGTCCCAGACTTTTATTTAGAAAAATATGATCTGGCTCTCAACGCACTGTTTCTTAGTAAGTGTATTTTAAAGTGTGGCACTGACCTGACGCTCCTAATTGCCTATATTGGCGGGTCTAACCAATCGGGCCATGTTTACACAGCTTTTAAAAAAGTACCCCTACTCACGTTTCCCTAACAACAAAAAATTAGTATTTGTAACCCGACTAATCGTGTTTAGCCTTACATTTACTTCTATCCAATCAAATAGGATTTTACATGGTGGCCCATTTCCCGTACAATGGTGGTTTCAAAACATGCCACTGTGCGATTATTTTTTGGTGTTGTCTGACACCCTCACTATTTTCTTTTGGCTATAATTTGTTAATTCCTAGACTATTTGCGTAACACTTTACATATTCTTTGTCAGCAAGTCCTAAGGAACCCAAATATATAAGTTTTAATGGAGCTACGTGGCTGCGTTCAAAATATGCATTTTCTAGGATAGTCGTGTATTTTTTATTTTTTTATGTTTAGAACTGCCACCTGTCCTGCCTTTTCGACTGTTCTGTCATACTAATGTCAGGATTTCAGACATAAAACAGTAGAATGTCATGTTTCCCAATAAGCGTTTTACAGGTTTTTAAACCTAACTCTCGTAGTTGTAGTGTTTTTTATCACGGTCTATTTGAAAAAAAGTATTGCTTCTGGCCTTTCGCTTGGGGAGGGTGGCATTAATTGTATATCGCGAGACGCGTGTTAGGGTTGCATGCGTTCCTGGTTTCAGCCCTCCCTTCTCTCTATCCTAAGTTCATCTGTCTTTTCATCACGCCGTGTATAAAATGAAATTAATGGAAGTATTAATTTAGGTCATTACGCGGTGTGCCTATCTAAAGGTTTTCTTAGAAATGCAGTACACGTTTTATTGTAGAAAGCGTGTAGTGATGCAGTAGGCTTTACTATCAACGTGAAAGCGTGAAAATATGCAGACGAAGCATAAAACAAGGGGGAATTTTGTACGCCATTGTGACAGCACTGTACTTTTACCATTTCTCTTTCCTTTTATTGGATTTATGTGTTAGGCTTTACATTTACCTTTTAATTTATATATGTGGATTTAGAATGTGTCACGACAATAGCTGTTGGGAATCGTGTTGCACGTGTAACTTTCATTGTTTTCATGTAGTCTGTACGCAAACCCGTGGGTTGAATCATGCACTTTCCATTCCAGCAGCCATTCGCTCTCTACCTCATGACAAACACGGGGAAAATCCATTCCCACACTATTTTTTTCCAGCTTCTCGGCATCAGTATATAGTATATATAATAGTGGTGCGTTTTTAATGTGCTTCAGTATATATATACTCTCCCGAAAATAGTTACAATCAACAAAGAAAAGCGTCCAAATGACGGTGTTCATGAACAGTTTGATTACACTGTATAATGGAAAGAAACCAAAAACACTCTAAGAATGTACTTCAATCTGCTCATCCGGGAACGGAAACAGCACACTATAATTAAAAACCCGTCAAGTTTGACAGGTTATTGCTAGTTAAAATATAATTCGAGATGTAAGCGGAGAGGTCGGGAGAGACAAATATTAATGTATTTTGAGGAAGAACGACACAGGAAATAATCATAATGAACATGGAGACATCTTTTTTCAGTTTATTATATTTCTGTGATCTGCTCCTTAGAACGTTCTTCCAACACGGCGATGTACCTAAGGTCACATTCAGTTTGCCAGATGGGCGCCAACACAAAAAGAGGACTATTTGGACACTTCTTATTCTGTTACTGGCCAGCATTTCACATAATGCTGAAGTACAGAAATACGCAATTCAGATATATTCTTAGTTTAGTTATTATGCTGGGTACTTGGAAGATTTCCAGGTGCTATTTAGATTGGCAAAGGCTGTTCTGGCATTTATAACATATAAGGAAGGGAAACCCGAGGCCTGTAAACAGTAAATAAATATTAGACAAACATAAAGGTATGTTTTCATGCACTCGTAAGAAATAAAGAAGTAGAACACTAGACAACAGAAAAACAACAGACGTGAGTGGCTTACCCAGGATTTGAACCCCGGACCTTCCGTACGACAACACCGCCTAGCTATACAAGCGAATCACACTATCCTCCCGGCCAGCTAGGCATCCCCAAAAAAGATGCTTTACTGACCGGTCATTAGTGCGAAACGCAAGACAACACCGGAAGTTTACAATGGGCAGCTTAGCCTTATTAATAACGCAATCACTTCTGTTGTTCCCCTATTATACAGTATATGTCAGTCCACACAAGACAAAGACCTTGATACTGTGTCTAGTAAATGATAGAAGAAATTTTATTTATTTACTGTTTACAGGCCTCGGGTTTCCCTTCCTTATATGTTATAAATGTTTATACAATACCAGAAACCTACCCTCTGTTCTATACTACTGTTCTTAAGTCTTCTATCATTTACTAGACACAGTATCAAGGTCTTTGTCTTGTGTGGACTGACATATACTGTATAATAGGGGAACAACATTATTCTACAGAAAGGGATAGAAAGGACATTACTGGAATGGAAACCCATCAACAACAGACTGATACGATTGAGATTGAGAGGGAGATTCACCAACACTACAATAATACAATGCTACGCACCAACGAATGATAGCGATGAGGAGGTCAAGGATGAATTCTATCAACAACTGCAGAAAGAAATGGAAGACACACCTAGATATGATCTTGTTATAGTAATGGGAGACCTCAATGCGAAAGTTGGTACACACAATACATACAATGAAAGAACAATGGGGAAATGCGGCAGCGGAACAGCAAACGAAAATGGGGATAAGCTAATAAGTTTTTGTAGCATTAACAACCTGGTCATTGGAGGAACACTTTTCCCACATAAGGAAATTCACAAGTTAACATGGAAATCACCAAATGGTCGGGACAGAAACCAGATAGACCATATCATGGTTAACGGTAGATGGAGACATGCATTACAAGATGTGAAGGTAAGAAGAGGCGCAGATGTGGGAAGTGATCACCATTTAGTAGTAGCAAAACTGAAAGTGAAACTAAGAAGGGCTGGACCAACTGTAACTACACAGAAAAGGTTTGACATCAGCAAATTGAAGGACCCCCTTACCAGAAAAGCTTTTGCGGCCGACATTAAGAAACGATATCAATTTGCCAAAAGCCAGGAAAAGACATTGACTGATGATATAGACCAGAATTTCAACACCATTTCAACAGTATATAAGGAAAGTAGCAAATCATGCTTAGGATTCCAGGAAAGGAAGAAGCAAGACTGGATAACACCAGAAACACTAAACACCATAAAGATGAGAAAGGAAATGAAAAGAAAGAAAACAGAAGCGAAGTCCCCCAGGTTAAAGCAACTATATAGCGAACAGTACAGCCAGCTGGACAGGGAAGTTAAACGCCAAACCCGAGCCAACAAAAGGAATTTCCTAGACGATCTTGCAAAACAGGCAGAAGAAGCAGCACTGAGAAATGAACAAAGCACAGTATACAAAATAACTAAATTCATCAGCGGCAAACAAGGTGCAAACAATATTACATTAGTAAGAGATAAGCAAGGAAATCTCATCAAGACAGCAGAGGGACAGGAAACAAGATGGGCAGAGCACTTCAGAGAAACTCTGAACAAGGAAATACCAGAGACACAATTGAATGTTCCTGAGGCTGAAAACGATCTAGATGTAAATACAGACATTCCACGAAAAGAAGAAATCATCACAGCAATCAAAGGGTAAAGAACGGTAAAGCTCCGGGCCATGATAACTTAAATGCAGAGCTATTTAAGACAGACCCTGAGCTAGCAGCAGAACTATTAGAACCACTATTTGCACAAGTGTGGAAAACGGGGACAACACCATCAGAGTGGAACAAAGGAATAATTGTCAAATTGCCCAAAAAGGGAGATCTTGCAGACTGCAATAATTGGAGAGGAATCACTCTTCTCTCAGTTCCCAGCAAAATACTAGGCAGGATAATTATACAGAGAATTTCAAAGGCAGTAGACTACAAACTGAGGAAAGAACAAGCAGGATTTAGAAAGAACAGAAGATGTGTAGACCATATATTCACTCTCAGAAACATTATAGAGCAGTGCTCAGAATGGCAAAGACAGCTTTACATAAATTTTGTTGATTTTGAAAAGGCTTTTGACAGCATACATAGGGACAGTTTATGGAAAATACTGAGGGCTTATGGAATTCCAAGCTGCATAGTGGCAATCATAAAAAGCCTCTATGCCAACTTTACGTGTAGTGTTGGACAGAGCAACCTAACCTTCGAGGTGAAGACAGGAGTACGACAGGGATGCCCCTTATCAACCACTTTTTTTTTAACAGTCATAGACTGGGTGATGCGCCAGACAACAGAGGGCAGTCCAAGAGGAATAAGATGGACTACATTTTCTACATTGGAAGATCTGGAATATGCAGATGACATTGCACTGCTGGCACATTCACATCAACACATACAGGAAAAAACGGATAGGCTTAATAAATTTAGCCAGCAGGTGGGCTTGAACATCAATTTAAAGAAGTCAGAGGTCATGACGCTCAATGTGAGCAACCCTGAGCCCATATCAGTAAGGAATCAGCAATTGGTACAGACAGATACCTTCACATACCTAGGAAGCATAGTAACACCAGACGGTGGGGCAGGCAAAGACATCAACATCAGAATGAATAAGGCAAGAACAGCCTTCTTTAGCCTAAATAACATCTGGAAGTCCTCCCAATACAGCACAAGCACAAAATTAAGATTATACCAGAGCTGCGTGCTTTCTGTGCTTCTCTATGGTGCGGAATGCTGGAGAGTCACAGAGAAGGAAATGTCAAAATTGTCCTCTTTTCACACAACATGCCTAAGAAAAATTCACCGCATTTTTTGGCCGAATACCATCACCAACCAAGATCTGCTTACTCGTAGCAAGCAAGAGGACATGCACACCATCATAGCTGGCAGACGCTGGAGCTGGGTTGGTCATGTCCTCAGAAGAGACCCCGATGCCATCACAAGAACAGCTATGCTTTGGACCCCTGAAGGAAAGCGAAAGAGAGGCTGACCAAAAACAACTTGGCGGAGGACTGTGGAGGCTGAGATGCAAAGAATGAACCAGAGTTGGGGCACTGTACGAAGGATGGCCACCAACCGTGCAAAGTGGAATCAATTTGTTGTTGCCCTACAAGACGCCACTAGGCGTGATGGCCACTGACTGCTTTGACGGTCGGTGGTTAAGGATCGAAGAAGAAGAAGAAGGGGAACAACAGAAGTGATTGCGTCATTAATAAGGCTAAGCTGCCCATTGTAAACTTCCGGTGTTGTCTTGCGTTTCGCACTAATGACCGGTCAGTAAAGCATCTTTTTTGGGGATGCCTAGCTGGCCGGGAGGATAGTGTGATTCGCTTGTATAGCTAGGCGGTGTTGTCGTACGGAAGGTCCGGGGTTCAAATCCTGGGTAAGCCACTTACGTCTGTTGTTTTTCTGTTGTCTAGTGTTCTACTTCTTTATTTCTTACGAGTGCCTGAAAACATACCTTTATGTCTGTTCTGGCATTATTCGTTCTGCTATTGATGTCTTTGTTCGTTGCGCTATCTGGTGTTAGTATGAGTTTGTAGATTGGTGGAACCAGATTTTAGTGTAACGTATAAATGATGTATTCAGCGGAAAAGCTACTTCAGTGCTGAATAACAGAGTGATGTAGATGTGTGTAGTGGTAATAAATGTTGATCGCTTTAGTGATATTTATATTGCAGCGCGCGTTAATATTTGTCGTGCCATTGGCGGATACGTTATGGGGATCAGTGATGCGGGAATTACGATCAATAAGAACTTAATACTACCCTTATGACGCGCATGTGCGAAACAGGAGCTTCAGATTGCACAGTCACTATTTACATAAAATGACATCGCTTTCCGTCGATCAATATTATTCTTAGCTTAATCGTTGCGCACTAGTTAGTTCCCACCGTTGCGGTAAGGTCGATGAGCAATAAATTTCTGCTTGCTTACCTGGCATCAATCTGGTCACATATTTAAAAAAAAAGAACCAGCAAGTACACCCGTCAAAAACTATGACGGAGGAAGAATTAAAACCAATGTCTTAATCTTTCACAATCTGCAGTACGATTAGAAGACTTGGAACTCATTTTGTTTACACCGAATGAAGGTAGGCTAAATATTTGTAAAAATAATTTCTTTTAAAACAGAATTTTAATTTTTACCTACAACTTTTCAAGAGATGTAATTGTTTTCTGTTCGATGGTCACTGGAAACAATCAGAAAAAAGACCCCTAAAGGTATGCGATTAAACAATATTTTCCTAATACTTATACTTTTTATTTTAAAGTATAATGAGTACACAACTACCTGTTTAAATGCAATTTAAAACAAAAAAAGTGTATTTATATTACTCTTATCATCACAGATTTATTTTGTATTAAAAATTAAAGCGTAAAAACTAAAATCATCAGCAGTAGCACGCTCTAAAAGCACTACATAGTGATTTTATATAATCATAATAATAATTTGTGCACATACATACAATGAGCCACTGGAGACAGTTTGACATTTCTTCTTGAAAGTTGGTTTCAGATTTGACAAAGATTTTCGAGTAACAGCCACTTCTACTAGTGGTTAATCCAGCCATAAAGGGCGTAGAAGATTAATGACACCTGATACTAAGCCAACAAATATCCGACCTGTGCCTGGATTCATTCTAGCAGCAAAAGGTATCACAGCTGGGCATTTTAGGATTATATCAGACTGAATTTAGAGTTGATAAAAAGTTAGTTGCTTATCCTTTACAGGACGTAGCAATCAACCCCAGCTTTTATTGGCTGTTTGTGATTTTTCTTGGCAATTTTTTTCATTCATTGCTTTCTGAATGGTACGGCGCTTATACCATTGTTAAAAATCCACACAAAGCGATCTGCTACCAAACCGCCTGCAGCAGGTTTCGAACCTGGTATATCTGGATTATGAAACTGCGTTCATATCCATTAGGCCACAGACGCCGACAAATGATGCGTGGGTAAGTGTTATAAAGGTTAGGTTTGAAGACGTCAGCAAACAAATGAAGATCACAGAGCAGACTGGAAGAAGGTACAGCAGCATATTTGCCAGTTTAGCGGCAAAACAGCATAGCTACGCATTTAAACTCATATATTTTAATAGCAAAGCAGAAAAATAAAGTGGTTTGTCCATCTCATGAGATTGGAGCCCGATCATGTTAACACTAAGCGCCTACAACAGTTGAAAATCTGGTTTCAGGAAAGAAGGAAAACCAAGAGGCAGATGGGTAATCAGTAGGACAGAAATCCGACAACACCACAGACTCACATCATCCAATGCGACCCTTTTGGTCCAAGAACGAAATCTTTAGGGCGCATGGCGCTTCACGACATGAGTAGAACGAAAATGTCAAAGGACTCGTATGTATTTTAATGGAAAAGCAGAGAAAGACAGTTTTTACAGTTCAACCTTCACATTTTAATAGAAAAAGCTGGGACAAAAAAAAAAAAAAAAAAATTCTCTGCAGTTCAACTTACAGATTTTTGTAGAAAAAGTTGGGACAAAAAAAAAAAAAAAAAAAATTCTTTGCAGTTCAACTTGCAGATTTTTGTAGAAAATGCTGAGACCAAAAAAAAAAAAAAAAAAATAAAAGAATAAAAAATTCTTGCAGTTCAGATTTTAGTAGAAAAAGCTTGGACCAAAAAAAAAAAAATTCTTTGCAGTTCAAATTACATATTGTTGTAGAAAAAGCTGAGACTAAAAAAAAAAAATAAAAAATTTTACAGTTCAACTTACAGATTTTAGAAGAAAGGGTGTGACAGACATATCGTCGCAGTTCAACTTACAAACTTTAGCATACAAAGCTGTGACAGACTAATCTTCGCAGTTCAACTTATAGATTTTAGTAATTAGTGTAAATCCATGTTTCACCACGTTCTCGGGATCTCAAGCCTGTTGCATTAATTGTATTTTTTTCTTACTATGCAATGTGGCTTCTTGGTTATTAATGAATTCCTCATTATTTATTTTTGTATTCTTTTAATGCTGCATGAACTCACACGTTTTTATTTTTTCTTCAGGTCTCCTAATTGTTCTGTTAAAATACTTGTAACTGCCACGCGCCTAGTTAAGTGCTTACATTCTAGACTTTTCGTTAATGTTTATGAGGATTTCATAGTTTAATATTCTGGCTGACCAAAGCAAATGTTGCATCTATCAAGAATCATTCATGTGCCTCTAATTTCTCTCTCCCCCCTTTAAAAAACAAATTGTCCTAGTGTTCGAATGCAGTAATTTACTTCATGTTGCATTGCAGAACAATCTATATTTTTTACTGCTTATTTAGCATATATGAATACGTGCCTAAACATCCTTCTATACAGTTGTATTCATGACCTACAACTGTCTAAACATGAAGTTTAAGAAAATGGGACATAAATCAAAGTTAAAATAAACAAGCAAACACAAACACACGCATTCGGAACCGTATTCAGGGTTTTCGCAGCCCCCGGACTAGATTTGACATGCTTATTCCTACGTACCATTAGCAAAATGACTCCTGTTTTAACCTATATTGTTTTTGTCCACTTTGTGCTTTCCTTTTCTGGCACGCCATTTAACAAATCACAAATACAACGACTTCCATTGTGCTGTCTGCTCAACAAAGGAAATTATTCCGTCATCACTGCCCACTGGTTGCGCAAATTCAGGTACAATACAGAGGTCCGCCAATGTCTGAAACTCATCATTTGATATTCCTGATCGTTGATGCTTTTTTCCCCCCACACCTCGCACCATACAGGAGAGAAAGCTCTTTCAGTGGAGCTCTTTTATTCTGCCATAATACCCATTACTGTCAGTAATCATATTTGCATACTATAACAAGACTCGCTCATGAAAAGAGCCCAGAGTGGAATATAGGAGAGAGGAAACCAAAGAAACAAGCAAAAGGAAAAAAATCATTATTGTCACCAAGGCGATGCGTGGGGAATAAGGATTCAGCATTTTTTACATTTCTGTCTTGAATTAGAAGTATACGATTGTTATTGTTTATCAGAATCGACGCCACTGCACTCCAGGCAAACCCATAGGTGCTTATTCTCCCTCAGCAAACGTTGAAGGGTATGAATGCTAATTGTTCCTGATGAGCGTTGGTTGCATACACGCCGCATCCTCTCATTCGTCCATCCCTGCTGACCTTACGTTTGATGCCAAATTCCAGCAAGCTTAGCTTTGATGGTTCATCAATTGCAGTGTCATTTTCTAACAGACGATCATTAACTGACCTCAGTATCTCTCCCTTATTCATATTCAGTGCACCGTCTATGGGTGCTCTTTAAGCTAGTCTATACGCTCTTTTATTACCGCGTACTCCTGCATGACCAGGACAGTAGACCCACACCAGTTCCTGAAGATTCGAGCTTATATGGAAGTTTTCCATTCATGTCGGAGCCATCCACTTTGGACTTCACGAAGCATGGATTGTGAGTCTGACACAATAACCGCCCTTGTTAATGAAGTCTCAGACAACCACCTTAAGGCTGCAGTAGCCGCATCTACCTCCATTCTCATGCTGGAGGTTGTATTCTAACATGAAATCGAGGAAGTTGAGGGGAACTGCGGTAAGACGTGGAGTACAATGGGTGGGTTTGAAAAAAAATCGAAAAAAGGTGATTCGTCTTACGAGGACAAAAGACAAAGAAAGTAGTCTACGTTACGGCCACAAGGCCTTCGTCAGGAAAAGAAAGAAAGTGAAGGCTAGATAGGAGACATAAGAACTTAAAGAAATATAAAAATACAAATAAATAAAAATAAAAATAAAACCTAGGTACTTCCCTGAAGGCGAAGCATGGCTGAAAAGGAAGTGACTTCTGACCCCGGATGTACACAATACATACTAAGAAACTAAAAACTAAAAAACGAAACTGAACAAAAAACTACCCAAATATAATAAAAGTGGGGACTGGAAATAGAAGAGGACAGAATAAGTAGGAGATAAATGAATATGAAATAAAAAATCAAGACAAATTAGAAAACGTGTACATCCATACATATTATGGAGGATGGCATAAAAATAGAAGAATAGGATAAGAGTGGAAAGAGTCCAAATAGAGCAAGAGAGGAAAGGGTGACCTCAGACAAAGGTGTGGAAAGTGTTGAGACCGGCTGGTTTTAGACACCCCATGCGGTGGATAAGACGGTTCTCAAGCTGTTCTCGGCTGGCAGTGTCAGAGGAGCAGGATCGGATCGCAGTGACCTGGATGTCGATGGGACCCTGGTGGTCAGGACTATTGAAGTGTGTGGCAACTGGTGTGGACTTTTGCTGAGAGATGTCATTTAAGTGCTGGCTGAATCTGTCCCCAAGTCGTTTGCCTGTTTGGCCAATATAGGTTTTGCAGCAACGTTTACATATGATCGTATAAATGACCACATCTACCTCCTGTATACCTCTTCTCATCCTCGGGCCTGTCGTGACTCCCTTCCTTTTTCACAACTTCTCCGCCTCCGCCGTTTGTGCCAAGACGACGATGACTTCCACTTCCGAGCAAATGAGATGTTGGATTTCTTCCGTAGTGATGCGTGATGCCATATGATGATGGATGGTATCCGCATGTCTGGTTTTGTGTAGTGTGTAGATGATGTACAGTCAAACAATGATCATACAAAAACAGGGCAATCCACACAAGGACGTCAGTTAACTCACGACGTATAAAGTCAATGATGCTTGTAACAGCTAGTGACGTTTTTCTGTATCATTTATTGTGGACGCCACAGTGACAAAATGTATACGCGAATATGTAGGTACATCAGACAGTCATTATCACAGCAACAATGTCAGTATAGCAATGGACGGTAGACAGCATCATAATAAAGGTGATTCACAGGCATGTCAATACTTTATAAGGCTGTAATGTAGTCGGGAAAATTCTCCATCCCCTTCTATCTTAGCCAGGAGATAACCAGATGTATGAGATCAGTTCACTCTCCTTAATCTGACTTCAGCAAGACAGACACGTCTTCTAAAGTATAAATAATGTCCTCAAAAAATCCTCTAGATAACAAAAGGTTTCAAACCTAGTTCATGTAGCGAAGTAGCAAGTAATGGTCCTTGGGACATGCATCAACCCGATGCGGTTCAATGTAGCAATATGTGAGCTGAGAAAACATCTCGTGATGACGACTTTCAAAGACAGGCTACGAATCAAATGTCACTCACGGACAAAAATCGATAAAGTTAATGTAAATGTAATTTACCTTGCCTTCAGGAAATAACCACAGAAATAATACGCTTTTCCGGCGTGTGGAAATACACTAGAGGTATCATCTCGAATAAACGAAATATCCATAAGAGGACTCACATTCCTGACAGAATAAATTAGCAGAGACGCTCCACAGAGACGTCCCTTCGCTATCGAAAAATTCGCTCACTCCCTGGTGGGCGGAAACCCGTTCGACAAAGACCCAAGATTTGGGCATGCGCAGTCCAGCGCGAATCGACCACCGCTCAGAAAACTTAAGACACAAGGACCTTTACCAAGAACCAGCTTAAGAATGATTACCTTATAAGGATAACCCAACAGGTTGCCAACCGCTTTTTAAAAAAACGGCCTAGCCAGTCCATACATGGACTCGATTCAAGAACGCGTAACAAACTTAACTGCTATCGATACCAACGCGAGGAGACAACTGCTTACAATGAAAAGTGACTATAAATTTCAAGCAATTGTTCCCCTTGCATTACAAAATAAATATCTTGTACACCAAAACGATGTTGCGAGAATTTCCCACGCAACATATCACCACCACCTCCCGATAAAAAAAAAATGTGGAACATATTTTTTTTTTTTTTTAAATATCCAAGAGCATGCGATAAGCGGCTCAAAACGCACGAATTATGCGCGGATAATTAATTAAATTGCCTAACATGAGGCTAAATATAGAGTGTCTGGTGAGGATATACCTCAACAGAAAAATAAATATGTCTGAAAAAATATTCACATCGGGGAGGTGTCACCAACACACATCACGTTAGCATGTAAACACAATATACGTATGCAAGTTACTATAATCATCATTAAATAGCATAATCTAATATTGTCTTTAAAAATGGATGTACAAATCTGATAGGAAAATTTAAATAGTACATTATTTGACATGTAAAGACATTAGTACATAGTAACATTAAAGTACAAGACGATCCAGGACACATCCTCTGACGTTCCGAGGGTAAGTACACAATGTAGAACTCGTCATGCTTGATAATAGTAAGGTAAGTCCTCAGCTCATCAATGACATTCTGAGAAAGTACAAGCAATATAACGCTAATTAACAACTAATATGCTTCATAAGGTACAATACATTATTAATAATTGTGGCTGTTTAGTAAACTTATGGCCCTTATATTAACTACTCAGTCTTCCTCTATCATCTTAAAAAATGAAACAGAAGAAGATGATAACAAAGCACGATAGTATGTGTACATATAAAGTGAGTACAGATGTGCTAATCTATTGTAGTAATATAGGTGTGTTATGACTCTGTAATATATATATATATATAGAAATATAGGACAGAAGTATTAGTTGGAATCATGTGGGCATCTAGACAAAATGTCAGCCATCACATTATCCGCACCACGGATAGCTCGTACCGTGAAGTGAAAAGGTTGAAGAGCTATAGCATATCGAGTGGATCTCGAACTCTTCAAATTCTTAGTCTGAATAGCTGTAAGAGCTTTTTGATCAGTCTCTAGAATGAAATGTGCGCCCAGGAGGAATCTTTGTAGTTTGAGAATTGACCAAACCATCGCTAACAACTCACGGTCTAAAACCGAGTAGTTCCTCTCTGCCGCATTTAGTTTTCTAGAAATGTACATAACAGGATGCAGAGTATTTGCATATTCTTGCACAAGTGCTGCTCCAATCCCAGTGGATGAAGCATCACTCCGAAGAACAAAAGTCCTATCAAGAGTAGGTAATCTTAGGATGGGAGGAGATGAAAATATATTCTTGATTTGGTCTAGGGAAGATTGGCATTCTTCAGACCAACGGACCAGATTAGGCGAACCTTTCTTCAACAATGTTGAGAGAGGTGCCATGATCGAAGATAAATTTGGAATAAATCTCCCATAAAATTGAATTAAACCTAAGAGACTCCTAACTTGTTTCTTCGTTTTAGGAACAGAGATGTTCAGTATTTTGGAAGTATTGTGGTCTTCTGTCTTCAAGAGACCATGACCAACACGATGACCCAGGAAAGAGATTTCACCAAAACCAACAAAAGCTTTAGAAGGATTTGCTGTCAAACTATTCTCACGTAGAGTGGACAGTAAGTCATATAAACCTAAATAGTGATCTTCCCAGGTATCACTGAAGAGACAGATATCATCAAAGTATGCGATGACATCTGAACGATGTGAAAGAATTCGACGCATCATGCGAACGAAAGTAGCAGGGGCGTTCATAAGACCGAAAGGCATAACATTCCATTGAAATAGACCCCTAGGTGTAGAAAAAGCAGTAAGAGGTTTGGCATGCTCTGCTAAAGGCACTTGCCAATAACCTTTAGACAAGTCAAGTTTAGTGAAGAATCTAGAATTAGAAAGTCTAATAAGTAGATCTTCTAGTAAAGGCATCGGTTCAGCATCGAACTTTGTGACTTGATTCAATTTGCGATAATCAACGCAAATTCGTATGTTCTTATCTTTCTTCCGGACAATAACCATGGAAGAAGAATATGGTGAAGTCGATGGTTCAATTATATTTAATTGAATCATTTCATCCAATTCCTTTTCCACTTGCGACTGAAAGTGTATAGGGATAGGATAAGGCCTAACCCTAATAGGATTACTGTCGGTGAGAATTATGTCATGTTCTATGACATTTGTGTGTCCAGGGATGTCAGTGAGAACATCCTGAAATGTTTGTAACATCGACAACACTTGTCGATGTTCCTCACCAGAAAGATTAGGAGAAACAGAAACGTTTTTCCAAGATTCCGTGGAATGTAGTGGAACCACTGGAAGAGGAAGATTGACATCCGAGAAGGTAGATTCCTCATCCTGTATGACAGACAGGGATGAATAATGACCGTGAGGTGTAGGAGAATCATCCGTTGCCTGGAAAATAGGCAGCAAATAGTCCGGACGTTCATGAAATTCCGAAAGCATGTTTATGTGGAAAGTTTTATGCTTTCCATCAATATCGACCACATAGTCAACATCGGAAATCCGAGAGACTATTGCATACGGACCTTTCCATGCAATAAGAAGTCTATTTTCCCTACTGGGGAGTAGGACGAATGCTTTGTCACCTGGACAAAGTTGTCGTAGACATCTATTCTTGTTAGCAAACTGCCTTGCCTTCTCTTTAGCAATTTCTGATGAAGCAGTTGCTAGCTTACATGCCTCAATGATCTTTTGTCTAAGAGCAATGACATACTCATATGAGGATTGAGTTTCATCGCTAATATCATCGGCAGTGATGAGATCGTGTAATAAAGACATAGGGCCGCGTGGACGCGCGCCAAAGACAAGTTCGAAGGGAGAAAACCCTGTGTGTTCATTTGGGACTTCTCTATAGGCAAAGAGAGCCGCGGGTAAAACCCTGTCCCAATCTTGCGGATGATCTTCAGTTATCTTACCAAGCAAAGTCTTGAGCGTTCTATTCAGACGCTCAACTAACCCATTAGACGTAGGATGATAGATACTACTGAGAGATCGTTTAATATGTAAGGTAGACATTACCTGTGACATAGTGTCAGATATGAGTTGAGTGCCATGGTCTGACAATATTTCTCTGGGGAACCCCAAGCGAGAAAATATCAGCCAAAGAGCATCTGCGATATCTGTAGTAGATATGCTCTTAAGAGGGATAGCCTCTGGCCAACGTGTGCACATATCAACACATGTAAGGATAAACTGATGTCCTCTGGCCGACTTGACCTTAAAAGGGCCAATTATATCTATGGCCATTTTCTGAAACGGTCGAATAGGAATGTCAGCAGCCTGGATAGGCGCAGCATGTCGTGGTCCTCTAGATTTGACCTCCTGACATACCTTGCATGATCGGCAGTAAATACGAATGTCCTTGTTGACAAAAGGCCAAAAGAAAGCCGCAAGGACTCTCGACTTCGTACGGGCAAAACCCATATGTCCAGCACATTGCGAGTCATGAGCATGTTGCAATATTTGCACTCTCATGCTCTTGGGAACAAGAATTTGCGAATGTGCCGACGTAGTCGAATCTTGTACCATACGTACAAGTACGCCGTTTCTCATTGCAATCCAAGATTTTCTATTTGTATCCTGATTCGGATCACCTTTCTTCGCAAGAATGAAGAATTTTTTTAGAGAAGGATCTTCTTCTTGCAATTTTATGAAAGAGTCACGAGTGATGACTAAGTGACTATCTTGGCTATCAACTTCATTATCACCATTCAGTGAAGTTCCGGGTGTTTGTAGAGCTTGTGCTCTTGTAACCACTGCATTGGTAGCTTGCATATTATTATCTTCCCAAGCAGCAATCTGCTGTGGGGTACACTCCCTAACTCCGTGAATACGACCAATGATAAGGTCCGCAATAGGATTAGGTAAGAGACAAGCATGCACATCTCCAGTAAAGAAAGGAGTGGCAATGCGAATTACAGCAGTAGGATATTTTTCTAGAGTGCCGCCAAATGTGACACATTTGATAACCTTTCCTGTAGCACAAGATGGATCTACAAGCGATTGTCTAACACCAATAGTGGTGCATCCGGAATCGAAAAGTAGTGAGACCGGAGTATCATTAACAAGACCCTTATGTAGGATTAAAGAACCCCTCCCGTCATGCGCAACAGCAGCAGGAAGAGCGGGAAGAGGGTGACCACAACTCAAAGTAGTTATGGTACTCGGTTCGAATAAAGTACTGCATTGGGGGCATTTGTTTGCTGTCTCAAAGTCAAAAGCAGAACCAGTGACAGCGTCAAAGTTTTTATTATCAACAACCTGATTACAGGCTCCCTGAGTTTCCTGTTGTACAGAATTAGCCTGCTGATATCTCTTTTTTTGTGCTGAGATCTACCGCGACTATTATTACCTCTGAAGTTATCAGAGTTATTATTATCTCTGAAGTTATTGTTGTCTCTATTGTAATTGTTATCCTGGTTCGAATTCCAGTTTCCACGATTACTATCATGTCCACATTGATGCGAACATCTATTTGTTTGGTTTTGAGGTCTTCGGCAGGAATAACCTCTATTACCATATCCTCTTTTGAAATGTCTATAATTATTAGGGTGATAGTAACGAGCACTATCAGGTTGTCTCCAATTCTTCGAAGAAGAATCACCATGAAATTGATTTCCATGATTTTGAAAGTAATTACCGTTACTCTTTCTATCAAAATTTTGTTGAGATCTACGAGCAAAGTTTTGACCATACGGTGCTGCCAAAGCAACTGGTAAACCTTCTTTCACCTTAGAGTTACCAATGGTTATGTGTGGGTGCGCAGTTACATACTGGCAACAGAAATCTTCCATTTCTTTTATTGTTTTAGGTTTACGTTCATGAAGGAAAGCAAGGAAAGACTCATTGACAGACGACATGACTTTGTCTCTAAGTATTAAGTCCATAAGTCCTTCATATGTTTTTTCCGTCTTAGATAGTTCAACCCATCGTGAGAAAGTAATGCGTATTCTTGCAATAAACTCGGAGAATTCAACTCCAGTTTCAGGCAACATGTTTTTAAATTGTAGACGATAGCCGTCTTCGTTAAGCTGATATTTCTTTAACAAAGCGGCCCTGACAACCTCATAATTGTTCTTGTCAGGTTCATCCACCATATTTAACATACTTAGAGCTTTACCTGTCAGTATCCCTGATAACTGATTGTAACTGTCTTTTTTTTCTTGTTGAGGTGATCACTGGCCCAAGACAGTTTACATGTTGTTAGATGTGTAGTGCGAGCGTATGATGAGTTGAGTGTGGGTGCGAATGAAGACGCGAATGTGTTTAGGCTCGTATAGATGTAGATCCTGCAACCCATACTCTCACATGCAGTAATCAAGGATGCTTTGACACTGCAGGCATGTTTCAAGACATTTATTGACGGGAACACACATAATATCAACAGGAACAGTCAGTGTAACAAGGTCATGCTGACCTGACATCGATAGGTATACATTTGGCATTCAAAAAGGTAAACATCAGAATAGACGTGCATGGTCAATAGCAAAGTTCTTCAATAATGACAGTTCGTAGCGTCGCCCTTGGCGTCTCTGACTAAACGCGTCAGATGCCTTAGTTACCTTGACACACAGGTGCAACTTGGCACTCCCTGCCAATTGCACATATCAGGCTGTAGTATAATAGCCGGAAGCACAGGCCTCGTCCTAACGTCGGCCGTGTACTTCTGTTAAATAGGTTATCATCAACCCTGCAGTAATACTTATTGTAGATAGAAGTTCCGCCAATCTGCGGCTCCCACAATATATCTTCGTCACTGGATTTCTGGACAATATAAGACTAACAGTCTTGGATGGCTACCTCGAGCACAAATATATAAGTTCTGAAATGGCGGATCCGTGAACTGCTGTTCACCCTAGGTAATCCTTTACATGTTCTGCCACCGAAAAGCGTAATAATGCATAAAGGTCGGTATTACCTGGTAAATGAATCCTCAGAACTACACAAGGAATTCTGTCGTCATCCCGACGCACAGAGATTCACTGGGGAAAACTGCCATAGCAGTTACTTCGAAGATTCTCCCCGAAAAACAATGGACTCTTGGTCCCTTCAGAAAAACAGGACCTCCCGGCTTCCCGGAAGTATATCTCACTCCCGCTTAAAAAACCTTCCCATAGGCCCACGCCCGAACTGACAACCTCTGACCCTAAAGGTCAAACACAATGAATGAATAAACAAGGGAAGACAACCCCTAATCAACCTGACATCGCAGGTAAAGACACAATTATACTTATGATACAAACATAAGCAAATAACTTGACAGATGACTCCGTCGAAAATGACAGCAACATTACTACCACCCCCCTGTAAAAAAAAAAAAATGCAATTTTTTTTTTTTTTTAATATGTTCATGAGCAAGATAGCACCAGTATCACTTCTGTGCTCATGCAAACAATGAACCTAATATCAGGTACAATAGAAGAGGGTACAAATCATCTCCCAACATAGGAGAAAAATATTTCCTTTAAGCCAAACAAACTAAGGGATACCATTCAAGAAACCTAAGTTGCTGGCAATACCAATCATATATCAAACATTACTAAATAATATAATCATAGCAATATACAAATGTCAATGCTATTTTAGCAACATATCACTGATGGATGGACAAAATGAAATTTGTTAAATTATCTAAACATCATCCAAATACATTTGTATTACAACATATTATGATATTAAGGACAGACCTAAGTCTGAAAATATATCAGGAAAAACTAGGACACAAGATTTAACTGGAATCATGTGGGCATCTAGACAATATGTCCGCCATCACATTATCCGAACCACGGATAGCTCGCACCGTGAAATGGAAAGGCTGAAGAGCAATAGCATAACGAGTAGATCTCGAGCTCTTCAAATCCTTACTTTGCATAGCCGTAAGAGCTTTTTGGTCGGTTTCCATAAAGAAATGCGCGCCCAGAAGGAACCTTTGTAGCTTAAGAATGGACCAAACCATAGCTAACAATTCACGGTCCAAAACCGAGTAATTCCTTTCTGCCGCATTCAGCTTCCTAGAAATATACATTACAGGATGCAGAGTTCCTGAATATTCCTGCATTAGTGCCGCTCCAATGCCAGTGGAAGAGGCATCACTACGAAGGACAAAAGTCTTATCAATCGTCGGTAGTCTTAAGATAGGATGAGATGAGAACAAATTCTTAACCTGATCCAATGAAGATTGGCATTCTTGGGACCAACGCACCATATTAGGAGAACCTTTTTTCAATAACGTTGAAAGTGGTGCCATAATGGAGGACAGATTCTCAATGAATCTTCCATAGAATTGTATCAATCCCAAGAGACTACGCACTTGCTTTTTTGTCTTCGGAACCGAGATATTTAATATCTTTGAAATGTTTTGGTCCTCTGTCTTCAACAGACCATGACCAACTCGATGACCTAGGAAGGAAATTTCACTAAACCCAACAAAAGCTTTAGAGGGTTTAGCAGTCAAACTATGCTCACGTAGAGTAGATAGCAATTCCTTCAGACCCACATAGTGTTCTTCCCAAGTATCGCTGAAAAGACAGATGTCGTCTAAATATGCAATGACATCTGCACGATCTGATAGAATTCGTCGCATCATGCGCACGAAAGTCGCTGGGGCGTTCATAAGCCCGAAAGGCATAAAATTCCATTGAAACAGACCCCTAGGTGTCGAAAAAGCAGTGAGAGGTTTGGCGTGTTCCGTCAATGGGACTTGCCAATAACCTTTCGACAAGTCTAGTTTAGTAAAGAATTTAGCTTTAGAAAGTCTAATAAGTAGATCATCTAATAACGGCATAGGTTCAGCATCGAACTTCGTAACTTGATTTAATTTGCGAAAATCAACGCAAAGACGTATGTTATTGTCTTTCTTTCGAACAATAACTATCGACGAAGAATAAGCTGAAGTGGATGGTTCAATTATTTGTAGTTGAATCATTTCATCCAATTCTTTCTCGACTTGTGCTTGAAAATGAATAGGTATTGGGTATGGTCTTACTCTGATCGGATTACGATCAGTAAGTATGATGTCATGTTCTATGACATCTGTGTGTCCAGGAATGTCGGTAAGGACATCCTGATATGATTGTAACGTAGAGGATACTTGACGTTGTTCCTCAAAAGACAAGTTAGAAGAGACTGTAACGTCTCTCCACGATTCCGTTGAAATAAGTGGAATCGTAGGAAGAGGTAAGTTCACGTCAGAAAAAATAGTTTCCTCATCCTGTATAACGGACAGGGATGAGATGTGACCATGTTGAACTGGAGAGTCGTCCGTCGCCTGGAAAATAGGCTGTAAATAGTCTGGACGTTCAATAAACTCTGTTAACATATTTATATGGAAGGTTTTATGCCTTCCATCCACATCGACAATATAGTCGACATCAGAAATTTTCGAGACTATAGTGTATGGACCCTTCCAAGAAATGAGAAGTCTATTCTCTCTTGAGGGCAGTAAGACATATGCTTTGTCTCCAGGACAAAGTTGACGTAGGCGTCTTTTCTTATTAGCAAATCGCCTAGCTTTTTCTTTCGCAAATTCGGAAGATGAAGTTGCTAACCTGCACGATTCGATAATCTTTTCTCTAAGAGCTATAACATATTCATATGACGATTGTGTATCATCGTCAATATTATCGGAAGTTATCAAATCGTGTAACAAGGACATTGGCCCGCGCGGTTGCGCGCCAAAGACAAGTTCGAAAGGAGAAAACCCTGTATGCTCGTTGGGAACCTCTCTATAGGCAAAGAGGACTGCAGGTAAAACCCTGTCCCAATCTTCAGGATGATCCTCCGTTATCTTGCCAAGTAAGTTCTTTAGTGTCCTGTTAAGACGTTCTACCAATCCATTGGACATTGGATGATAAATACTACTGAGAGACCTTTTAATGTCTAGCGTAGCCATTACCTGAGACATAACGTCCGAAATTAACTGAGTGCCGTGATCCGACAGTATTTCTCCGGGGAATCCCAGACGAGAAAATACGAGCCAAAGAGCATCAGCGATATCGACAGTTGATATGCTCTTCAGAGGAATAGCCTCTGGCCAACGCGTGCACATGTCCACGCAAGTGAGGATAAATTGGTGTCCTCTGGCTGACTTAATTTTGAACGGACCAATGATGTCTATAGCCATTTTCTGAAACGGCCGAATCGGAATATCTGCAGCCTGAATAGGAGCAGCATGTCTCGGACCCCTAGACTTGACCTCTTGACAAATTTTGCAAGATCGGCAATAAATTCGGATGTCTTTATTCACGAATGGCCAAAAGAATGACGCAAGGACTCTAGTTTTAGTTCTGGAAAAACCCATGTGTCCCGCACACTGAGAATCGTGTGCATGCCGAAGAATTAAGGCTCTCATACACTTAGGCACAAGAATTTGCGAGTGCATAGACTTGTCCGAGTGTTGTACCATTCGTACCAATATACCATTCTTCATAGTGATATACGATTTGTGATTCGTATTTTGATTGGGATCCCCTTTCTTTGCAAGAAGGAAGTATTTCTTCAAAGAAGGATCCTCTTCTTGACGTTTAACAAACGAGTCATGGGAAATCACCAAGTGCTCGTCTTGGCTATCAACTTCATTACTATTATCAGATGAAGTTGGGGGATTAAGAGCTTGAGCTCTTGTCACCACTGCATTGACCGTTTGAATGTTTTTTTCTTCCCAACTAGAAATTTGTTGCGGGGTGCATTCCTTAACCCCATGAATACGACCGATTATAAGATCCGCAATAGGATTAGGAAGAAGACATGCATGGACATCTCCTGTGAAGAAAGGAGTGTCAATCCTAATAATAGCAGTAGGATAGCTTTCCATAGTACCACCAAATGTAACACATTTGATTGTTTTTCCCGTGGCACAGCAAGGATCTATCAGAGACTCCTTAACCCCGACGGTAGTACATCCCGAATCGAAAAGTACTGAGACTAGCCTATCATTTATTAGACCTTTATGTAAGATGAGAGATCCTCTCCCATCATGCGCAACTGTAGCAGGTAGAGCAGGAAGAGGGTGACCACAACTTAGCGTAGATACAGTTGATGAGTCAAACAATGTTAAGCATTGGGGGCATTCAGTTGCTCTCCCAAAATCGAAAGCACAACCAGTGATAGCCCTAGAGTTACCACTATCATTTACTGTATTACAGGCTCCATCAAACTCTTGTTGCGCAGAGTTTGCCTGTTGGTAAGGTCTTTTTTTGTTAAACCTAGGTCTACCTCGATTATCATTTCCCCTGTAATTATTTCGACTATCATTTCCCCTGTAATTGTTATCATATTGCCTATTGTAATCATCATTCCGGTTTGAATCCCGGTTTCTAAATTCACCATCGTCATAATCTTGACGTCGAGAATGATTACCTCGAAAATTTGAATAGTTATTATTTGGATAGCCTTTACGAAAGTGTCTCAAATTATTACCACTAAAATTACGAGAACTACCATCTTGTCTCCACTGCATAGACGAAGAACCATCATGTGTTGGATTACTCCGCTTCTGAGTGTAATTTTGATTACTTCCCCTATTCCAATTTTGTTGAGCACCCTGAAATTTTTTTCTGAAATTAGGGCCATATGGTGTTGCCGAAGCAGCTGGCAACCCTTCTTTCACTTTAGAATTGCTAACTGTAGCATGGGGATGTGCTGTGGCATACTGACAACAGTATTCCTCCATTTCTTTTAAGTTTTTAGGCTTACGCTCATGAAGGAATGCAAGAAAAGAATCATTAACAGATGACAAAACCTTATCTCGCAATAATAAGTCCATTAGACCTTCATATGTTTTCTCAATCTGAGACAACTCAACCCATCGTGTAAATGTACGACGTATCTTTGTAACAAAATCAGAGAAATCTACTCCATTTTCTGGCAACATTGTCCTAAAACGAAGACGATAGTCTTCTTGTTTTAATTGGTATTTCTTTAGTAATGCTGCCCTGACAACATCATAATTAGTCCTCTCATGTTCGTCTATTGTCATAAGAGTAGTCACTGTGTCACCTGTAAAAAATGGCATCAGTTGTTCAACATATTTTTCCTTTTTTATGTTATGCGTATCGCACAAAAATTGGAATCTATCTAGATAATCTGCTACGTCATCCTTTAAAGGATTGAAATGAGGCAATTTAATCCTACTAACAAACTCCTTTGTCGTACTCGAAGTTGTTTGCTGAGCACCCGTACTCGCCAATTTCAATTTCTCTAACTCCAAAATTGCGAGTTTTTCATCAAGTTCCATCTTCTGTTTTCTTTCCTCATGTTCCATTTTTCTAATTTCAGCCTCAGCAGCAGCTTGAAGTTTTTTTTCCTCTGCAGCAGCTTGAAGTTTTTTTTCCCTCTGCAGCAGCTTGAAGTTTTTTGTCTTCCATTTCCATCTGGAATTTTCTTTCATCAGCTGCAGCTTGAGCTTTCCTCTCCTCAGCAGCAGCTTGAGCTTTTCTCTCCTCAGCCTCTCTTTGATACCTTCTTTCTTCAAGTTCTAATCTTCTATTCTCAGCTTCTAGCTTCTTTAGTTCAGCTTCTGCTTTCAATTTAATTTCCTCTTTTTGTTTCTTTTCTTCTGACTTTAATGCAATGGCGAATTGAGCAGATGAATATTCTTCCAATTCTTTACCAGACTTACCAAGGGTCAACCCTTGCTGGATGAAGAAATCCAATGTAGACATTCTGTCTAATGAGATCAGAAACCTGAAAAAAAAATTAAATAAATTACCTTATCCCACTTCAATGGGAGACAAGTCTGAAATGCTAGACTTGTATACTCACTTCACTTTATTTTACTGTCTCAATCTTTGTAGATAACAAGTCTTTTATCAAAGAACTTGTATAAATATCTTATATAATATTATTTAACAAACTCTATATGAAGAGTCTACCTTATCAATAATATCAAAACATGACCAAGTATGTGTATGTAGACTGTGCATGACAGTAATGTAGTACAACCAAAAAAAAAAAATACAAAGACAAAAATACAAAACAATACAAATGGCAACACTGTTTTAACCAAAAATGTGTAGAGAAATACACAAGAAAGGAGAGACCTACAGAATACAAACAAAACAAATCGACAATCAAAACTGAAAAAAAAACAGACAAAATATTACAAAAACAACGTTAAGTACAATTACATCACAGCTAACATCAATAGCGACCAATTGTCACTAGCAAATTTCCAAATTAAGAAAATTTGCACCTACAGACCGCTTACAGTAAGCCTCGATCAAGTGGCATATTTACCGTAAGACCCACCAACCGAAAAACCCGCAGAAAAAATACACAAAACAGTAGAAGTGACATAAACATATAGCAATCAATTTCAATGTGTTGCAGAACAAGTTCAGTCACAGCTGAAACTAAAATAAATTTCTTGCTCCTTGCGAACACAGAAACGAAATGTCAAACGCGCACTGAACGTCAAATCCACTGTAACATAAAGTGGTATTCACGACCAAAGTTACTATGACCTTCTCAAATTAGGGCTTGCACATTGAATGTTTACAATTTCACGTACTGTTTACAGACACTTGACCTCCAACAATGTAGCTTGAATACTCTGACCTAGAAAAGTCTGTTGTTGAATGAAACGTGTAACAACCCGCAGTACTGTTTACAATAGGAACCCGCCTTCTATGCAGTTATGGTCCACGTAGCAAATGCCTAGTAGTTCACTTCAGTACTTGTCTTGTTATGCTTTATGTAGCATTATAATATAAATGCTCGTACTGTTTATTTGTGTCAACCGTTGATGACCTATATCTGTCCTGTTGTAGCCAAAACTTGCAAGTGTAGAATTAGCGCTGTGTTACGGCTGTCCCGTGTGTAGCTTAGACCCACAGATCAGAAGTGTAATGTGTACTTGTCCTTCTTGTAACTTTCTCGACAAAACTGGAGACATCATACATGTAACAGCCAACCAGGAATGTAAATTTCTGGATCCATAAATGTCAACAATAATGTCAAATGCTCGCTCTGTTCTTTTTAAACCCACAGATCTGGTCCATCAGAAATGTAAGTTTCTAGGCCACATTGGCGACAAGAAATGTATCATAAGAGCCCACGTAACTGGTCCACCAGAAATGTAACTGTCTTTTTTTTCTTGTTGAGGTGATCACTGGCCCAAGACAGTTTACATGTTGTTAGATGTGTAGTGCGAGCGTATGATGAGTTGAGTGTGGGTGCGAATGAAGACGCGAATGTGTTTAGGCTCGTATAGATGTAGATCCTGCAACCCATACTCTCACATGCAGTAATCAAGGATGCTTTGACACTGCAGGCATGTTTCAAGACATTTATTGACGGGAACACACATAATATCAACAGGAACAGTCAGTGTAACAAGGTCATGCTGACCTGACATCGATAGGTATACATTTGGCATTCAAAAAGGTAAACATCAGAATAGACGTGCATGGTCAATAGCAAAGTTCTTCAATAATGACAGTTCGTAGCGTCGCCCTTGGCGTCTCTGACTAAACGCGTCAGATGCCTTAGTTACCTTGACACACAGGTGCAACTTGGCACTCCCTGCCAATTGCACATATCAGGCTGTAGTATAATAGCCGGAAGCACAGGCCTCGTCCTAACGTCGGCCGTGTACTTCTGTTAAATAGGTTATCATCAACCCTGCAGTAATACTTATTGTAGATAGAAGTTCCGCCAATCTGCGGCTCCCACAATATATCTTCGTCACTGGATTTCTGGACAATATAAGACTAACAGTCTTGGATGGCTACCTCGAGCACAAATATATAAGTTCTGAAATGGCGGATCCGTGAACTGCTGTTCACCCTAGGTAATCCTTTACATGTTCTGCCACCGAAAAGCGTAATAATGCATAAAGGTCGGTATTACCTGGTAAATGAATCCTCAGAACTACACAAGGAATTCTGTCGTCATCCCGACGCACAGAGATTCACTGGGGAAAACTGCCATAGCAGTTACTTCGAAGATTCTCCCCGAAAAACAATGGACTCTTGGTCCCTTCAGAAAAACAGGACCTCCCGGCTTCCCGGAAGTATATCTCACTCCCGCTTAAAAAACCTTCCCATAGGCCTACGCCCGAACTGACAACCTCTGACCCTAAAGGTCAAACACAATGAATGAATAAACAAGGGAAGACAACCCCTAATCAACCTGACATCGCAGGTAAAGACACAATTATACTTATGATACAAACATAAGCAAATAACTTGACAGATGACTCCGTCGAAAATGACAGCAAACAACTTTTTTTCATGTTCCATTTTTGCTTTTTCTTTCTCTCATCTTATTTCTTTGTTCTTCTTTCTTCAAAAGATGCGCCCATTCTTCTATATATCCACAAATCGAGAGCCTCAATTCTTTCTTCAATTGTTTTTTCATTTTCCATCTTTTTCACCATACAGTAATAAAGCCTATTTTTGAACTGATGGCTTCTAGTTTAAATTTGTGGATTAATTCTGTACAGCTTCATTATTTGTCTCATGTTGTTGAATATAGCTCTGGCCATTTTATTCTCTTCCTGCATCTGTTTCACGTCTGCCATATTCTCTAATAAGTCTTTTAAAAGTGATTATAAGTGTCTGGGTCCTACATTCCTAGCTTGGTATAGTATTATGAGAATGACTCGACGTCATTACCAGGTACTTTTTTTTTACCCTGGGGGGTAAAGTGCTTGGTTGGACGTTTGTCCTTGCACGATTGACTCTCGCAACGAACGCTAGATGGTAACTTTTATATTTCAACTAACAAATGTTTTTATTTCAATCTAAGTGTAACAAGTCTTAATTAAGCACTTGTATATTCACATCACATTATATTATCCCATCTCTGTCGGAAAACAAGTCTCCAATCAAAGAACTTGGTATATGAAATATACAGAGCTGTTTGATCCGTCTGCTCCCGGATAAAGTGTTTTATTGATCGAAGTGCGTGACACGGTATTCATCGAGATTAAAACAAAGGAAGATATTACGTGTGCGGCGTCATAAAGCATAGCCAACTAATTACTAAACTGTCAGTCATGCTTAGGATAAATCACAAGAAATGTAAAATTGAAAATCTATACAATATAAACAATGACAACAGCCAAAATGTAAACAACAAAAGTAGCTATCTTTAACAATACAAGCTGATTCACGAAATGAAACTAAAAAATCGCGAATTAGCTCTAGTTTTCAAGATCGGGGGTAGGGGAGGAGGGGGGTAAAAAGGGGGGGGTGGGGTTATCTGCGATGGCTTTACCTTCCCGACGCGAATGACCCAGTCCTTCCACTATAGTGTGATAAACAAAAAGCTTTGAGCGCCAATTGTACAATCTAAAACTAAACTAAACAAACAATACACAAGAGTAGGCTAACAAACTCAAACAAATCAAAAAAAACTAGAAGACCAGACAAATAAAAACGAAAACAAATTGATACATGTCGGATCACAACTAGGACATAAATAGCAACAGCCTAGCCACGCTTAGCAAATCGCCACTATCCACTTTGCCACCCTACGCATTAATTTCTTCAATAGTCATCATTTGTGTTGTGGATGATCTAGTGCAGGACGTGTCGTTCAAGATGACCTCGTGAAATATGAAAACGGTTTATTTTGCTATATTTGCGGACAAATAACTTTGCTATCATAAAGCCGACCCATTACACCGATGATAATGAAATCTTACAGCCTTTAATGGATGTGAGATCAGTGACCACGACCGGTATAAGGGCACACATTTTGTACAAACTGGCCACGAATCTAGGCTTCCAATCGTTGAACCGAAAAGGACGAGAAAATGCGTTTGTCAATCAATGGTCCTAAAGAGCGAAGCTCCAACGATGATGGCACATCTGAACTGCTTCCACTGCTAACACGATGGTACTAGGCTTCTGAAAATACTGGCCTGTTGAGACCTTTCGGCAATTGACCCTCTGCTATGCCAAAAGTAAGCCTCACGGGAAAGGTACTTGGCCTTGTTCGGAAAACCCAACCCGAATTTATACTGGCATGATGAAGAACAAAAAACGACAGCACTGGAACCTTGAAAGCAGCAGATCAAGAGATCTTGCTTTTCTTGCTATTGAAGAGTCTGCACAGCCAGTTATAAAATGTACCCAACGTGGGTACTGTGAAATTTCTGGAATTGCCAAAAAAATTGCAAGCTGTTTGATCCATTTACTGCAGCAATGCCGAGTACTTTGAAAATTTTGAAGATGTTTTCTGTGCTTGCAAAAAATGTTAATTTCTCAAAAGGACTGATGAATTCATTGCTTGAAATGATATAATGGGTGATGACGACCCAATTTTGCTGGTACCAGATTGAGTTATGGCCGCCAAATGACGCGTGCACCATGAGATGATGGATGGTGCCCATGTCTGGTTTTGTGAAGTGTGTAGATGATGTACAGTCAAACAATGATCATACAAAAACAGGGCAATCCACACAAGGACGTCAGTTAACTCACGACGTATAAAGTCAATGATGCTTGTAACAGCTAGTGACGTTTTTCTGTATCATTTATTGTGGACGCCACAGTGACAAAATGTATACGCGAATATGTAGGTACATCAGACAGTCATTATCACAGCAACAATGTCAGTATAGCAATGGACGGTAGACAGCATCATAATAAAGGTGATTCACAGGCATGTCAATACATTATAAGGCTGTAATGTAGTCGGGAAAATTCTCCATCCCTTTCTATCTTAGCCAGAAGATAACCAGATGTATGAGATCAGTTCACTCTCCTTAATCTGACTTCAGCAAGACAGACACGTCTGCCGAAGTATAAATAATGTCCTCAAAAATATCCTCTAGATAACAAAGGTTTTCAAACCTAGTTCATGTAACAAAGTAGCAAGTAATGGTCCTTGGGACATGCATCAACCGATGCAGTACAATGCATCGATATGTGAGCTGAGAAAACATCTCGTGACGACGTCTCGCGAAAATATGCTATGACTTAAAAATCGCTCACGACCAAAAATCGATAGAGTTAATGAAAAGGTAATTTACCTTGCCTTCAGGAAATACACAGAAATAGTACGCCTCCCGGCATGTGGAAATACACTAGAGGTAGTATCTCGAATAAACGAAATATCCATTAAGAGGACTACACATCCCTGACAGAATAAATTAGCAGAGACGCCCCACAGAGACGTCCATTCGCTATCGAAAAATTCGCTCACTCCCTGGTGGGCGGAAACCCGTTCGACAAAGACCCAAGATTTGGGCATGCGCAGTCCAGCGCGAATCGACCACCGCTCAGAAAACTTAAGACACAAGGACCTTTACCAAGAACCAGCTTAAGAATGATTACCTTATAAGGATAACCCAACAGGTTGCCAACCGCTTTTTAAAAAAACGGCCTAGCCAGTCCATACATGGACTCGATTCAAGAACGCGTAACAAACTTAACTGCTATCGATACCAACGCGAGGAGACAACTGCTTACAATGAAAAGTGACTATAAATTTCAAGCAATTGTTCCCCTTGCATTACAAAATAAATATCTTGTACACCAAAACGATGTTGCGAGAATTTCCCACGCAACACGTAGCAGACCTTATCCGGAACATGTTCTCACCTCTGCTCTCCAACGTATGCTCCCCATCTCTCGTCAGGAGGCCCTCATACCTCACTATAAATCCACTTCAGATACAGTCAAATTAATCTTGACCCATCACCCTCACAGCACTGCTGTCAAACAGATCCTTTTCCGCCACCTCCCTATCCTCTAAGCAGAGCCTGCGACCCAAGAAGTATTCGGTGAAGCACCTTTGGTGGCATATAGACGCGACAAGAACTTGAAGGATCTTCTTGTTCACAGCCGTCTCCCAAAGGAGAATGCCACTCACTTTGGCACACTACCCTGTGGTCGGACACGATGCAACACGTGCAAGTATGTCATCTCAACCCAGAAGGTGTCCTTTCCTAAGGCTACGTACACCATCACTAGTAGCTTCACGTGTGAATCGCGTAATGTCATTTATACGATCATATGTAAACGTTGCTGCAAAACCTATATTGGCCAAACAGGCAAACGACTTGGGGACAGATTCAGCCAGCACTTAAATGACATCTCTCAGCAAAAGTCCACACCAGTTGCCACACACTTCAATAGTCCTGACCACCAGGGTCCCATCAACATCCAGGTCATTGCGATCCGATCCTGCTCCTCTGACACTGCCAGCCGAGAACAGCTTGAGAACCGTCTTATCCACCGCATGGGGTGTCTAAAACCAGCCGGTCTCAACACTTTCCACACCTTTGTCTGAGGTCACCCTTTCCTCTCTTGCTCTATTTGGACTCTTTCCACTCTTATCCTATTCTTCTATTTTTGTGCCATCCTCCATAATATGTATGGATGTACACGTTTTCTAGTTTGTCTTGATTTTTTATTTCATATTCATTTATCTCCTACTTATTCTGTCCTCTTCTATTTCCAGTCCCCACTTTTATTATATTTGGGTAGTTTTTTGTTCAGTTTCGTTTTTTAGTTTTTAGTTTCTTAGTATGTATTGTGTACATCCGGGGTCAGAAGTCACTTCCTTTTCAGCCATGCTTCGCCTTCAGGGAAGTACCTAGGTTTTATTTTTATTTATTTTTATATTTCTTTAAATTCTTATGTCTCCAATCTAGCCTTCACTTTCTTTCTTTTCCTGACGAAGACCTTGTGGCCGTAACGTAGACTACTTTCTTTGTCTTTTGTCCTCGTAAGACGAATCACCTTTTTTCGATTTTTTTTCAAACCCACCCATTGTATTCTAACATGACAAGTATACTAACTAGAGAAGTATACTAACAGCATACAAATGATATGTATACTTTGATTGGTTGTTAAAGGTGCATTTTATATCAAGTCAGCGCATTTGATATTAACGAACATATATTAAATATTAGAATTACTAGAATATTATAAAATGTTAGGTATTCCAAGTGTGGTCTAAAACGCGTTATTTTCAGATGCATGTCACAACGTCACTCTTCCATCCGTGGAAAAAAGTTTTTGAGAGATCACTTGTTTCCCACCATGTTCTAAATTATTGAAAGATTCCCAGAAGGACTCTGGTTTTGGAAAGTAAATACTGAATGATATAATCAACGAATGATCATTTCTCCCAGTAGCTCCGATCATCATCATCATGTAGCATGTCCTTTGCAGAACGTCGCTCTCATCACAGCCCGCCTGAAAGACTCTCGATCTCTAGCCAGCCCTCCTGCCCCCTCCAATGTCATGTTCAAAGTGTCTTCAATGTCCTGTGTCGACCGTCGTCTTGGTCGGTCCCTGCCTCGCCTTCCAGGTACCATACCCTCCATCACCGCTCTCTCTAAGCCACTATGGCGTTTAATGTGGCCAAAATATTTCAGTTTTGGGACATAATAAGTAGTTTACAATGGAGGAAACGAGTCGCATTCAGGCGGAGGGGCATGACTTTTATATAACAAAATACTCTATCGATTTCAGGCGGAGGAATTTCGGGCGGAGGCGCATGACTTTTTATATAGCAAAATACTCGATCGATTTCAGGCGGAGGAATTTCAGGCAGAGGTGCATAACTTTTATATAGCAAAATACTCGATCGATTTCAGGCGGAGGAATTTCAGGCGGAGGTGTATGACTTTTTATATAAGGAAAATGTGGTGGCGCACTGTGGTGGCGCGTGACTTTTTATATAAGGAAAATGTGGTGGCACGCTGTGGTGGCGTGTGACTTTTTATATAAGGAAAATGTGGTGGCGCATGACTTTTTATATAAGGAAAATGTGGTGGCGCGTGACTTTTTATATAAGGAAAATGTGGTGGCGCACTGTGGTGGCGCGTGACTTTTTATATAAGGAAAATGTGGTGGCACGCTGTGGTGGCGTGTGACTTTTTATATAAGGAAAATGTGGTGGCGCGCTGTGGTGGCACGTGACTTTTTATATAAGGAAAATGTGGTGGCGAGTGACTTTTTATATAAGGAAAATGTGGTGGCGTGTGACTTTTTATATAAGGAAAATGTGGTGGCGCACTGTGGTGGCTTGTCACTTTTTATATAACAATATATTTTAGCCGGGGTGAGTTCCTGGCGTCCTGGTAGTGTGTTGCTATGTTGTTGAATATTTAGGTATACACATAGACAATATTTAGACAACAGTTATACGATATATATATTTAGAATAGGAAGACGATATATTTAGACAATATATTTACAACAGTTATACGATATATATTTACAACAGTTAGACGTATATTTACAATAGGTAGACAACAGTTATATAGACATGGGTAACAAAGAATTTAGTTAATATATTTTATTTTATATTCAATACTGTTTTGTAGTAACAAAACATATAGGAGCATACATTGACATTGTTATATATTAGCAATCAACACATAGGAGTATACATGTACAGTATTTTTTAACATGACATGAGTATATATTATCGTTGTACAATTTTTTTAAAATATATTTATATTAGAAGATGGAAGGTATTCAAAATTATATGATCACAGATTGGAAGACATAAAATATAATATAACACCGGGGTACAGCTGCAGACCAGACCTAGAGGGGTGTCGTCACATTGTCGTCGTAAAAATAGAGAGGTGCGTGTTGTGTGTTGGGTGTGTGTATGTAACTAAGTGTGTGTGTACAGAGAGTTTAGATGGTGTATTGTATTTGTGTTGTATTGTGTATACCTGTAGGTATCTGTGGGTGTACATAGTGGAAGAGAGAGAGAGTTTAGATGTTGAGGGGAGATGTGGTGACGTTGTCAGGATGCACATGTGATGTGTTATTTAGATATATATACATACATATATACATATATACATATACATATATATAAAATATAAAAAATCGATAATGACGGAAAAATAAAAAATCGATAATTAGTAGGTTACTAAGGGGGCTTTTGAAGTGAGTGGAGGTTTTTTTTGTCCTGGCGAGGGTGGCGATTTATAGGTGTAATGTAGCGGGCTGGTGTAGGTTAGGGGGATTTTGTGTGTGTTGTGGTATGGTTTTGGGTGTGGAAGAGAGATATTTTAGATGCTGAGGGGAGATGTGGTGACGTTGTCAGGATACACCTGTGGTGTGTTATTTAGACATATATACATACATATATACATATATATATATATATATATATATATATATATATATATATATATATATATATATATATATATACATATACATATAAAATATAAAAAATCGATAATGACGGAAAATATAAAAAATCGATAATGTTGGCTTAGGTTACTAAGAGAGTTTTTGAAGCGGGTATTGTTTTTTTTTGTGCTGGCGGTGATGACTCATGGGTGTAATGTAGCGGGCGGGGTTAGGTTAGGGGAGATTTTTGTGTGTTGGTGTGTTTGTTTATACAGTCTGCAGGCACGTGATTTTTATATAAGGAAAATGTTGTGGAGGAGCGTGGAGGAGGAGAGGTCTTGTTATATAGTAATATATAAGTTCAATAATGGTGGGCATGTTGTTGTTGTGTTATGTGTTGTGTGTTGATTATTTTACAAACAGTTATACGTACATATTACAGACAGTTATACGGTATATATTTACAATATGTAGACGATATTTAGTTATACATATATAGAAATATAAAACACTAGATACATTTTATATATTTATTGACAAAGTTAGTTGATCTATGGGTGACGTATAACCGCACTTCTTTTTCGTATACGCCTAGGAGCTCTCAGTCGGTTCGGGTTACTTGGTGAGTTCTCTTGCATATACACCCAGGTGGTGGGTGCGGGTGTAGTCACTTCTTTTTCGTGTAAGCATCTTCAACAAGGTGAGTGTCTGGCGTTATCACGCCATCGTTTATGAAGGAAAAACAGTCTTGTGGTGTGCTAGCCAGGGTCTGACTAATCGATCGTTGGCGTGTTGTCTAGGCGAAAAGGGCAGTAGGACGCGCTGCATAGTACAACCGCGAGGTTTGATCAAGATGAAATAAATGGCGTAGAGCCCACAAACGTTGGTAACTACATTTTGTAAATGTCTAGCGTTGTAGTTAACAGGTTGGGAAGAGTTATTTAATTCTTTTAAAATAATGTCAAGTTAAAACACTAGTCTCAGCCGCTTGGTAGGTTTCTTCATCTTCTTCGGTGGTAGATTATGTGTTTATGTGTGTGTGTGTGTGTGTGTGTGGGCGCTCGCGTGCGTGGTTATGTGTCTATGTGTGGATGTGCGCATGTGCGGGTGTGGTTGTGTGTGTGTATGTTGGGTTGTAACAGGCGGGTGTACCACCATCGAGAGGTGAGAGTGAAGTGTTAGAGACTTGCCTATACTAGGTCTAGCATGAAGAGGTGGAATGAAGTGTTAGAGACTTCACTATATTAGGGCCAGTATTGAGAGGTGGAGTGAAGTGTTAGAGACCTGTCTATACTAGGACCAACATCTAGAGGTGGGAGTGAAAGAAACGTGTCACTATACTTGGGTCAATGCCTAGAGGTGGGAATGTAGTGTTAGAGACTTGACTGTACTATTTTTGTGTGTGTGTAGGTCTCTTTTATTTCGGTGGTAGATTAAAAACATCGGTCGGCGGGAGTGAAGTGTTAGAGACATGGCTATACTAGGTTCACCATGAAGAGGTGGAGTGCAGTGTTAGAGACTTTACTAGGGTCACCATCAAGAGGTGGGGGTGAAGTGTTAGAGACATCACTATAGCAGGGCCAGCAGGAAGAGGTGGGGGTGAAGTGTTAGAGACTTGGCTATACCATTTTTGTGTAGATATTCTTGTGTTGTTGTATTGTGTATGACTCGGCATTGTGTTGTCTTTTTATACAATGTTTATACAATATGTATTTTACAACAGATATTAATACGTATACACACGATATTTATACATATCATATTTAGACAGCATAGATAACATGTCATCACTTCTTTTGATGTACACCCAGTTGGTGGAAACAGGGGAAGTCATCTTAAGTGAGGTGTAAGTATCTGTCGTTATCACACCACCGCTTCAGTAAAGCATGAACGTGAGTGTCTGGGCCTTGGTCTTCCAAGTGTCTAGTTATATCAAGGAATACCAGTTTAATCTGTTTTTTTGAAACGTGTTCAGACTTGTTTCGCGCTAGTCAGGGCGTGATTATTGGAAAAACTAAGCTATACTTGACGCGTTGGCGATGTGAAAATTTTTTTTTTCTTTTTGTGTATTTCAGGTAAGTTTAGGTGTAGGGACACTGTCCAAAAGTGATCTCATTAGAACAGTGTTATCTATGTGGATGAGTTGTAGTCTTGTTACAAACACCAAGCTGATTTAGAAGTAGCTTTAACATTTTTATTGGAAGGAGTTGTGCTTGTACCTTTTACACGAATATAACAACCGATTTGTTCCAAAACCTTCTGTCTTAGATTATATCAAAAACAGAATTGTCTCTCACATCTGCAGTGCGCATGCGTGATCGATAATTTCAGAACTCGCGCGCGCGGTTTTGTTCCACAGTGGTCAGAAACCGTTATCAATATGTAATTTTGAGTGAGTAACGGTGGTTCTCGTGATGTTACAACCAGACTTAAGTGTTTTGTTTGCAGGGATTCTCACGTTCTTGAATACCATAACTGCGTGTGAGTGTAATTTAAATCTATTCACCCCAATGACCATCTAGTGCTATGTAAGTGACCCTGCACACAGCCGTAGTCTCCAACATAAAAAATAATGTCAAACGCTCGACAAGGCCAAATAGACAGTTTTATTGAACACAACCGTAGAGATACATGTCACAGGCAGACTAGCTTATGATACCAACTAGATACTCCTTAGCGTTGTAGTCTGTAACTGGAACAATGGGGAGGCCAGTTTCATTCATTTTTAATAAAGCCCAACACGAACGTGCTTTTACCCTCCCTTGTTTTGGAACCAGATCGATGGCCCGCGCAAAACATCGTGCGTAAATTTCTGTTCACGTCACAAGGTGAAAACACAATCGATCAATAGTAGAAATTTATAAAAGAAACAGTCCTTCGTTCGTGTGTTCGAATCCCCGCGACTTAAGTTTTCAGTTTTTTTTCATACGGGCGACATCTGATGATAGGTTTTATATTGTCTCCCAAGCGATTCATACATACGGCGACCACGGAGATGTAGTACATTAAATAAATTTAACTAAGTATTTGTTCCAGTTATCAAACGGGTATCTACTTTTTGCCCTGCAATTTTCAAATTTTAGTAAAATTCATTTTTAATAAAGTTCAAACACGATCTTTTACCCTCCCTTGTTTTGCAAACCGGATCGATGACCCGAGCAAAACATCGCGTGTAAATTTCTGTTCACGTCACAAGTTCAAAACACAATCGAGCAATAGTAGAAATTTATAAAAGAAACATTCCTTCGTTCTTGTGTTCGAACCACCGTGACATAAGGTTTCACTTTTTTCACACGGGCGACATCTGATTTTCGTATTTCCATTTCTTAATTTTGGTATCACAGTTTTCATATTTCATAAGTTTTGTATCACAGTTTTTATATCTCATAATTTTGGACTCACAATTTTCATATTACCATTTCTTAATTTTGGTATCACAACACTCACACCTCCATTTCATAATTTTTGCAGCACAACACTCACACTTTCATTTCATAATTTTTGTTTCACAGTTTTCATGTTTCTTAATTTTGTTTTCACAATTTTCGTATTTCCATTTCTTAATTTTGGTATCAGAGTTTTCATATTTCATAAGTTTTGTATCACAGTTTTTATATCTCATAATTTTGGTCTCATAATGTTCATATTTCCATTTCTTAATTTTGGTATCACAACACTCACACCTCCATTTCATAATTTATTGCATCACAACACTCTCACTTTCATTTCATATTTTTGGTATCAAAGTTTTCATATTTCATAATTTTGGTATCAGAGTTTTCATATCTCCATTTCATAACTTTTGTACCACTGTTTTCACATTTCCATGTCATACTTTACAGCACAATTTTCATATAGTCATTTCATACTTCTGTACTATGCTTTTCATATCTCGCAATTTTCTTAGCATAATTTGAATCACACTTTTGTTGTTTTATATTGTTCCATTTTACAAAGGCATAATTTTTGCCTGTGGTACAAATCCGCCATCTACACATATGAACAACACCGAAACTCTCTGTCTTATTTCTACAGCAAAAGACAGCTGCAGCCCGACAATCTCACCACAGCACCCCCTCAACATCTAAAATATCTCTCTTCCACTATGCACACGAATACAGATACCTAGGTATATACACGCCCAAAACCATACCACTATGTACGCAACACAAACCCAAAGGGAGTGAAGTGTTAGAGACATGACTAGGACCAGCAAATAGAGGTGGAATGGGAGTGTTAGAAACTATACTAGGTTTAGCATCGAGAGGTGGGAGTGAAGTGTTAGAGACATGGCCAGAGCCAGCAGCGAAAAGTGGGAGTGAAGTGTTAGAGACTTGACTAGGTCTAACCTCGAGTAATAAAATCTACTCACCCCAATATCCAGCTAGTGTTATGTAAATGACCCGTACACAGTTGAGGTTTCCAACATAAAAAATAATATCAAAGGCCAGGTTGGACAAGGCCAAATAGACAGTTTTATTGAACACAACCGTAGAGATATATGTCACAGGCAGACTAGATTATGGCACCAACTAGCTACTCCTTAGTGTTACAGGTTGCAAGCGGGACAATATCGAGGTCAGTTTCAACCATTTTAAGAAAACCCAACACGCACGTGCTTTTTACCACTCGTTGTTAAACTCGATCGATGGTCTGCGCTCGTGAGGAAAACATTATCAAATGTAATCGATGAATGAGTCATACTGTTTGTAGTCGGTTAGGGTGGGTGACGTCAGCGCTAAATATAGACTATTGGAAACAAGTTTATGTTCTTTTGATCCTGTATTATTATTTTATTATACATAAACTTGTTTCCGATAGTCTATATTTAGCGCTGACGTCACCCACCCTAACCGACTACAAACGGTATGACTCATTCATCGATTACCTTTGATAATGTTTTCCTCGCGAGCGCAGACCATCGATCGAGTTTAACAACGAGTGGTAAAAAGCACGTGCGTGTTGGGTTTTCTTAAAATGGTTGAAACTGACCTCGATATTGTCCCGCTTGCAACCTGTAACACTAAGGAGTAGCTAGTTGGTGCCATAATCTAGTCTGCCTGTGACATATATCTCTACGGTTGTGTTCAATAAAACTGTCTATTTGGCCTTGTCCAACCTGGCCTTTGATATTATTTTTTATGTTGGAAACCTCGACTGTGTACGGGTCATTTACATAACACTAGCTGGATATTGGGGTGAGTAGATTTTATTACTCGAGGTTAGACCTAGTCAAGTCTCTAACACTTCACTCCCACTTTTCGCTGCTGGCTCTGGTGTAGATGGCGGATTTGTACCACAGGCAAAAATTATGCCTTTGTAAAATGGAACAATATAAAACAACAAAAGTGTGATTCAAATTATGCTAAGAAAATTGCGAGATATGAAAAGCATAGTACAGAAGTATGAAATGACTATATGAAAATTGTGCTGTAAAGTATGACATGGAAATGTGAAAACAGTGGTACAAAAGTTATGAAATGGAGATATGAAAACTCTGATACCAAAATTATGAAATATGAAAACTTTGATACCAAAAATATAAAATGAAAGTGAGAGTGTTGTGATGCAAAAAATTATGAAATGGAGGTGTGAGTGTTGTGATACCAAAATTAAGAAATGGAAATATGAACATTATGAGACCAAAATTATGAGATATAAAAACTGTGATACAAAACTTATGAAATATGAAAACTCTGATACCAAAATTAAGAAATGGAAATACGAAAATTGTGAAAACAAAATTAAGAAATATGAAAACTGTGAAACAAAAATTATGAAATGAAAGTGTGAGTGTTGTGCTGCAAAAATTATGAAATGGAGGTGTGAGTGTTGTGATACCAAAATTAAGAAATGGTAATATGAAAATTGTGAGTCCAAAATTATGAGATATAAAAACTGTGATACAAAACTTATGAAATATGAAAACTGTGATACCAAAATTAAGAAATGGAAATACGAAAATCAGATGTCGCCCGTGTGAAAAAAGTGAAACCTTAAGTCACGGTGGTTCGAACACAAGAACGAAGGAATGTTTCTTTTATAAATTTCTACTATTGCTCGATTGTGTTTTGAACTTGTGACGTGAACAGAAATTTACACGCGATGTTTTGCTCGGGTCATCTATCTGGTTCCAAAACAAGGGAGGGTAAAAGATCGTGTTTGAACTTTATTAAAAATGAATTTTACTAAAATTTGAAAATTGCAGGGCAAAACGTAGATACCCGTTTGATAACTGGAACAAATGCTTAGTTACATTTATTTAATGTACTACATCTCCGTGGTCACCGTATGTATAAATCGCTTGGGAGACAATATAAAACCTATCATCAGATGTCGCCCGTATGAAAAAAAACTGAAAACTTAAGTCGCGGGGATTCGAACACACGAACGAAGGACTGTTTCTTTTATAAATTTCTACTATTGATCGATTGTGTTTTCACCTTGTGACGTGAACAGAAATTTACGCACGATGTTTTGCGCGGGCCATCGATCTGGTTCCAAAACAAGGGAGGGTAAAAGCACGTTCGTGTTGGGCTTTATTAAAAATGAATGAAACTGGCCTCCCCATTGTTCCAGTTACAGACTACAACGCTAAGGAGTATCTAGTTGGTACCATAAGCTAGTCTGCCTGTGACATGTATCTCTACGGTTGTGTTCAATAAAACTGTCTATTTGGCCTTGTCGAGCGTTTGACATTATTTTTTATGTTGGAGACTACGGCTGTGTGCAGGGTCACTTACATAGCACTAGATGGTCATTGGGGTGAATAGATTTAAATTACACTCACACGCAGTTATGTTATTCAAGAACGTGAGAATCCCTGCAAACAAAACACTTAAGTCTGGTTGTAACATCACGAGAACCACCGTTACTCACTCAACATTACATATCGATAACGGTTTCCGACCATTGTGGAACAAAACCGCGCGCGCGAGTTCTGAAATTATCGATCACGCATGCGCACTGCAGATGTGAGAGACAATTCTGTTTTTGATATAATCTAAGACAGAAGGTTTTGGAACAAATCGGTTGTTATATTCGTGTAAAAGGTACAAGCACAACTCCTTCCAATAAAAATGTTAAAGCTACTTCTAAATCAGCTTGGTGTTTGTAACAAGACTACAACTCATCCACATAGATAACACTGTTCTAATGAGATCACTTTTGGACAGTGTCCCTATACCTAAACTTACCTGAAATACACAAAAAGAAAAAAAAAATTTTCACATCGACAACGCATCAAGTATAGCTTAGTTTTTTCCAATAATCACGCCCTGACTAGCGCGAAACAAGTCTGAACACGTTTCAAAAAACAGATTAAACTGGTATTCCTTGATATAACTAGACACTTGGAAGACCAAGGCCCAGACACTCACGTTCATACTTTACTGAAGCGGTGGTGTGATAACGACAGATACTTACACCTCACTTAAGATGACTTCCCCTGTTCCCACCAACTGGGTGTACATCAAAAGAAGTGATGACATGTTATCTATGCTGTCTAAATATGATATGTATAAATATCGTGTGTATACGTATTAATATCTGTTGTAAAATACATATTGTATAAACATTGTATAAAAAGACAACACAATGCCGAGTCATACACAATACAACAACACAAGAATATCTACACAAAAATGGTATAGCCAAGTCTCTAACACTTCACCCCCACCTCTTCCTGCTGGCCCTGCTATAGTGACGTCTCTAACACTTCACCCCCACCTCTTGATGGTGACCCTAGTAAAGTCTCTAACACTGCACTCCACCTCTTCATGGTGAACCTAGTATAGCCATGTCTCTAACACTTCACTCCCGCCGACCGATGTCTTTAATCTACCACCGAAATAAAAGAGACCTACACACACACAAAAAATGGTATAGTCAAGTCTCTAACACTACACTCCCACCTCTAGGCGTTGACCCAAGTATAGTGACACGTCTCTTTCACTCCCACCTCTAGATGTTGGTCCTAGTATAGACAGGTCTCTAACACTTCACTCCACCTCTCGATACTGGCCCTAGTATAGTGACGTCTCTAACACTTCATTCCACCTCTTCATGCTAGACCTAGTATAGGCAAGTCTCTAACACTTCACTCTCACCTCTCGATGGTGGTACACCCGCCTGTTACAACCCAACATACACACACACAACCACACCCGCACATGCGCACATCCACACATAGACACATAACCATGCACGCGAGCGCCCCCCCACACACACACACACACACAATCTACCACCGAAGAAGATGAAGAAACCTACCAAGCGTCTGAGACTAGTGTTTTAACTTGACATTATTTTAGAAGAATTAAATAACTCTTCCCAACCTGTTAACTACAACGCTAGACATTTACAAAATGTAGTTACCAACGTTTGTGGGCTCTACGCCATTTATTTCATCTTGATCAAACCTCGTGGTGGTACTATGCAGCGCGTCCTACTGCCCTTTTCGGCTAGACAACATGCCAACGATCGATTAGTCAGACCCTGGCTAGCACACCACAATTCTGTTTTTCCTTCATAAACGAATGAAGATGCTTACACGAAAAAGAAGTGACTACACCCGCACCCACCACCTGGGTGTATATGCAAGAGAACTCACCAAGTAACCCGAACCGACTGAGAGCTCCTAGGCGTATACGAAAAAGAAGTGCGGTTATACGTCACCCATAGATCAACTAACTTTGTCAATAAATATATAAAATGTATCTAGTGTTTTATATTTCTATATATGTATAACTAAATATCGTCTACATATTGTAAATATATATCGTATAACTGTCTGTAATATGTACGTATAACTGTTTGTAAAATAATCAACACACAACACATAACACAACAACAACATGCCCACCATTATTGAACTTATATATTACTATATAACAAGACCTCTCCTCCTCCACGCTCCTCCACCACATTTTCCTTATATAAAAATCACGCGCCTGCAGACTGCATAAACAAACACCCAACACACAAAAATCCCCCCTAACCTAACCCCGCCCGCTACATTACACACATGAGTCATCAACGCCAGCACAAAAAAAAAACAAACAATACCCGCTTCAAAAACTTTCTTAGTAACCTAAGCCAACATTATCGATTTTTTTATATTTTCCGTCATTATCGATTTTTTATATTATATATATATATATATATATATATATATATATGTATATGTATATATGTATGTATATATGTCTAAATAACACACCACAGGTGTATCCTGACAACGTCACCACATCTCCCCTCAGCATCTAAAATATCTCTCTTCCACCCCCAAAACCATACCACAACACACACAAAATTCCACTAACCTACACCAGCCCGCTACATTACACCTATACATCGTCACCCTCGCCAGGACAAAAAAAACCTCCACTCACTTCAAAAACCCCCTTAGTAACCTACTAATTATCGATTTTTTATTTTTCCGTCATTATCGATTTTTTATATTTTATATATATGTATATGTATATATGTATGTATATATGTCTAAATAACACATCACAGGTGCATCCTGACAACGTCACCACATCTCCCCTCAACATCTAAACTCTCTCTCTCTTCCACTATGTACACCCACAGATACCTACAGGTATACACAATACAACACAAATACAATACAACATCTAAACTCTCTGTACACACACACACTTAGTTACATACACACACCCAACACACAACACGCACCTCTCTATTTTTACGACGACAATGTGACGACACCCCTCTAGGTCTGGTCTGCAGCTGTACCCCAATGTTATATTATATTTTATGTCTTCCAATCTGTGATCATATAATTTTGAATACCTTCCATCTTCCAATATAAATATATAAAAAATTGTACAACGATAATATATACTCATGTAATGTTAAAAAATACTGTACATGTATACTCCTATGTGTTGATTGCTAATATATAACAATGTCAATATATGCTCCTATATGTTTTGTTACTACAAAACAGTATTGAATATAAAATAAAATATATTAACTAAATTCTTTGTTACCCATGTCTATATAACTGTTGTCTACCTATTGTAAATACGTCTAACTGTTGTAAATATATATCGTATAACTGTTGTAAATATATTGTCTAAATATATCGTCTTCCTATTCTAAATATATATCGTATAACTGTTGTCTAAATATTGTCTATGTGTATACCTAAATAATCAACAACATAGCAACACACTACCAGGACGCCAGGAACTCACCCCGGCTAAAATATATTGTTATATAAAAAGTCACACGCCACCACAGCGCGCCACCACATTTTCCTTATATAAAAAGTCACGCGCCACCACATTTTCCTTATATAAAAAGTCACGCGCCACCACAGCACGCCACCACATTTTCCTTATATAAAAAGTCACGTGCCACCACAGCCCGCCACCAAATTTTCCTTATATAAAAAGTCATGCGCCACCACAGCGTGCCACCACATTTTCCTTATATAAAAAGTCATGCTCCACCACAGCCCGCCACCACATTTTCCTTATATAAAAAGTCACGTGCCACCATAGCGCGCCACCACATTTTCCTTATATAAAAAGTCATGCACCTCCGCCTGAAATTCCTCCGCCTGAAATCGATCGAGTATTTTGCTATATAAAAGTTATGCACCTCTGCCTGAAATTCCTCCGCCTGAAATCGATCGAGTATTTTGCTATATAAAAAGTCATGCGCCTCCGCCCGAAATTCCTCCTCCTGAAATCGATCGAGTATTTTGTTATATAAAAGTCATGCCCCACCGCCTGAATGCGACTCGTTTCCTCCATTGTATATTACTATAATATTGTTTATGAGCCAGTTTTCCTCGATGTTCAGGTAGTGTAGGATGTCTATATTTTTCTTCTTCTTGGTCCACGATATTCTGAGAATTTTTCTGTAACACTTTGCTTCGAAAGATTCTATTTTTTTCTTTAATGTTTGAGTAATGGTCGATGATTCACATCCACATGTTGCTACCGGAAAGATGCACGTTCTCAGAAGTTTTACTTTTATTATTTTCCGGTGTTATGCCATAGGTTCTTCATTTTATTTAGCCTCTGCATTGCTATGGCCAGTCTCCTTCTGACCTCTTTTGAGCAGTCTCCATTGTTGTTAATTATAGAGCCAAGATATTCAAAATTTGTGACATTTTCAATTTCCTCATCATTAATGGTAATTTTTGGTTGGCATCTTGTTTTGTCTGTGGACATTATCTTTGTTTTTTTTTTTTGTGTTAAAAAAAAACTCCGATAATTTTGAGAAAACAAAACATTGCTTAGTTGAGCTCTATGAACGTGATATTGAGAGCATCAATATCAACTCTATGTTTGTAAAGTTAGCGCCTTCTAATAAAGCTGCCAACCTTCTGTTCAGCAATGAGAATGGTCACCATATGCCCTGCAATGAGAATGATCATCATATGCCCTTGCAATGAGAATGGTCGCCATATGCCCTTGCAAAAACACGCTTAGTTAATTGACTGATAGAACGGACAACGGAAGAATAAAATTGTGAAAGCCTTGAACTGTACAGGGTAACTAAGCATTCTAAAAATAGTAGCGGTCGCGCATGCGCATTCGTTTATGTTATAGGAGAAAGGCAAGGATGAAAAATTCACAATGGCGTAGCTAAGTGTCGAAGGTTAAGGACACAATTTCTTGTGAACTGAGACCATTTAGCAGTGAATTATAAAAAAGGTGATAGCTTTTCACAGAAAGGATATGCAGGAATGGAAATCCGAAAGGAAAGTTGTAAGACATATGTATATATTTAGATATTTAATGTTTTATTTGCCTTTCACAACCCAGGTCTAACCTAGTGCTAGAATAAATAAATTAGTAGTAAATACATGCCATACTCGATTGTAGGTTTGTGTAGAGGAAAAGGAAGCTTCCAATAGGGGAAGATAAAGGAAATATAAGACAACGTGCTGGATAAACTTGGTTGAGTGTGTATTGGAACGATTGATGGGACAGTTACACAGATTACCCAAAATGACAGAGATTTTCAGTGCTGGGAAGAGACAAATCTTACCTGCTCCCTCGGACGCTTGCGCTTACAATATATAAGACGAGAACGCTCAGTTGAAAGTCACACACAACTAAAACCCAGCCAGAAGACAAGTAGAGTTCTGTCTAGACTACGTCAGTTGCCACTGAATGAAGGGCAGATCTTCTTCACAGATTACAGTCTTCATAAGAGCTTGGATTTGATCCTAGAGGGTGTGGTGTAGGTTTAATATATATATATATATATATATATATATATATATATATATATATATATATATATATATATATATATATATATATATATATATATATGTGTGTGTGTGTGTGTGTGTGTGTGTGTGTGTTTGTGAATAATATCAATTTTATTTCAGATTTTAGTGTGTTGTGAATGTATCGGACATATTTTTTGTGTGGATATGATTGCTGAAGATTGGAAAACCTAAAATATAACCACCACAGTCCTTGTCAAGGCTAAATATATATATTCTGGATTTGTCTGGGTCAATAACCTACCAGCAAGACCAGTACTGACTTGGCATGTAGGTGAGGGAAGAAAAGGTTGCATCCAGTCGATATATTCATATTGTTTTGATTATTCATGTATTATTATATTTGATGCAATGTTTTGCAGTAGACACCAGTCTGTCTCCCTATATCTAAATCATACACAGCCATGTATCATTTATCATACATGCAGACATCTGATGACACCCTCATCTCATCACACCCTAAGATGTAATAGGTCTCCATGACATTGCTTAGCCATTCGATATCTCTTGTTCCAGGTTCTATAGTAAATTGTCAAAACCCTGAATTGACCAAAAATTCCCAGCAAAGCTTTGGACACATGCATATACTGATAGTTCAGCTTAAATTGCAGTTGAAAATGGGAGTGCCGGCATCCTCATAAAATTAAAGAATAGAATCCACTCTATGGCAATTGCCACTGGCAAATACTGCAATAACTTCAGTGCTGAAGCAGAAGCCCTGAAACAGGCAGCTGAAACTCTTATTGAATGCAAAGCACAGGCAGAAAAACAGATAGTAATCTTTACAGATGCCCTCTCAGTAATATCAGCGATGAAGAGCCATCAAACTAAAGGATTGAAAGATCTGATAATCTCCCTTGAAAGACTAGCCAAATGCTTCAACAAGTGCACTATCCAGTGGATACCAGCCCATTGCAACATAACAGGAATAAGGAGGCAGACAAACTTGATAAGGAAGGAGGTGCCTTACAACAAAATGATATAGAGACAACTTACGCAACGGCAAAGACTACTATAAAGGCTACATTCAAGTCCAAATGGGAAAGAGAGCACCCGGGCCATTTGAAAAATGATGCATATCATCAACTATCCAGGAAAGAACAGGTCATCATTTTTCGGCTACGCACTGGACACAACAGATTGAGATACCATCCATACCACAAATACAAGATTGATGCAACAGATCTCTGCACCTGCAGTACGAGCCCGATGACGGTCGAACACCTCCTGCAGTATTACCCAACCTACAGTAATGAACAGAGTAGCATATGGCAACAACCCACTTCTGTCAACGAAAAACTGTTTGGAGATGTCGGGAACCTTGAGTTGACTACTGCCTTTATTAGAGTCATAAATGTGGAAGTCTGAAGACGAACGAGGAAGAAGAAGAAGAAAACCCTGAAGTCAAGTGGACCTTCGATCCTGCTACCTAACCATAACAGGAGCCCAGAGGTTGAAGTGTTCCAGAGCTTTTTCCCCCTGATTGCTGAGATTGGATTGAAGTGTGACTTACAGACAAACAGTGTGATGTGTCAACCCATATCTGGACAAGTGCTGATTTAAAAGCTGAGTTTGATAGAGACTATTCCGGTGGCTAATGTGAGATATTCCTCAGTCAAATGATGAGTAAAATTAGGGCATAGATTAAAAGAGACAGACTAATAATATATAAATAACAACAGTGAGAGGACTTTTTTTTGGTGTACAGTAAATTTAAAGATCCCATGGGGACTATTTTCTTTGTTTAAGTTTAAACTTCTAATTATATTATCAACTTGATGTAAATACATAACCATAATCACCATCGTCCAATACTCACCCTTCATTTCAGAATTAGATAGATGTACATAATAAATTATGAAATTGTACTCAAGAGACTTGTTAAATTTTTAACTGTTTAAGTTGAGTTACTTTTTCTGAATTATTATAATATCACATGAGTTACTACAGCTAAGGTGGCAAAGTACATTTCTGAAGCCTTAAACTATTGTCTAGCTCAGATTATTCGCAGCCGTAGCTCACTTGTGATACCAGTGCTCTTCTCTGACACTGGGACTTCATACATTCTGGAGAGAATTCTATTTCTTCTCTAAACACTATCATCATATGAGAAAAACCTTACGCTACACTGGGGGCTCGTTCACGGGATATTCTTGTGTATCCTGAGCCATAGTTTATCCATTTCATCTATCTCTAGTCTGTCTAGTGCCACAAGTAGTTGTAAAGTAAATTTTTTAAATTAAATTCTAAAAATTGAATTTTGTTTAGGAAAAGTACTATTAGTACTTAGGAAACTGTTGAAGCTCACATAGTTACTTGGAATTTAATTTGTTCAATTAGTTAATTAAATTTAATTAAGATAACTTTGTAAAAGGTAAAACTAGATACCCTCTTACATATAGTCATGGCTGATTTGGTGAAGTTTCGATCTGCGATCATGCAGGAGGGAAAGGACGTAGGATTGACAGGTGATGTTCTTATCCAGTATGTCGCAACTGAAGTGGACAAATATTTGGATACAGAGGACAAAAGATTGGAAGCTGAAAGAGAAGCCAAAAGATTGGAAGCTGAAAGGGAAGCGGAAAGAGAAGAAAAGTGAATAATGTTGGAAGCCGAAGAAAGGAGGTTGCAAAGAGCTGAGTTTAAAAGAACTTGAACTCCAGGTAACGGCTAATAGTGATGGAAGCAGCTCATCTCACTCTGAGAATAGTTCCAGCCAAAGTACTTCAAATGGATCCATAAACTTTCATTTGGACCCATTTGTGGAAAAGGACGAAGGAATCGAAGATTACCTTGACAGGTATGAGCGAATGGCCACTACATATGGCTTGGAAAAAGAGAAGTGGAATTTGAAGTTGTCACAAGGTTTGAAAGGAGTAGCTTATAATGTGTTCTTAAAACTTCCAAGAGAAGATCAGAACAATTATGAAGCCTTAAAACAAGCATTGTTGGTCAGGTATGAAGAAAATGCAGAAGCTTATAGAAGAAGATTTAGAACTGCTAAACTTCTAACAGGAGAGAGATAACAGCAGTTTTCAGCAAGGTTAGAGATGTATTTGCTGAGGTGGTGCCAGTTAGGGAATTTTACTCAGGATCTTGAAGGGATCAAGGAGATGATTTTAATAGAACAACTCTTGGAGTCCATGTCTCCTGAGACAAAGACCTTTCTAGTAGAACATAAGAGAGAGAGAGAGAGAGATTAGAGGAAATAATAATCTATGCAGAAAGTCATAAACTGGCTCATCCTGTGTCTCTAGTGAATAAGAGGAAACAGGGAGAAAGTTTTAAACCAAACCAAAACCCAACCAAGTTTGAATAAAAAGACAATACAGCTAAGTACAAACCAAGATATGAGAATAAAGACAAGACCCCGCTAGGATCAGACAAGAAACCTTCAAGAAAGGAAGGAAAGTGGTGTAAAACTTGCCAAATGAGTAATCACAATACTGCGGAATGCAGAAGGAAGAATCCTCCTCATCATGCTGCATGTCTTACAACAGGAAACAAGGGAAGGAAGGACTTGGCAGTTAGTCAGAAGGACCTCCATCATCCCCCTGTCTGTGAGGAAGTGACCTTAAATGGCACTAAAGTACTGTGTTTATATGATACAAGCTTAGATTTTGATTCAGTAGTGTGCTTTTCTCTGGTGAGTCCTGACCAGATAACCACAGAAACAGTGGAAATCCGAGGACCAATCAAGGGAGCAGGAACCATGACACTACCCATAGCCCGAATCGAAATAAGATCTCGCTAGGTAGAAGGAAAATTCAAAGCAGAAGTGATGGAAGATCCTATTTACCCCTTGATACTGGGATGTAGGTATGTTTTTCTTGGAGAACCTATAAAACCTGTAGTTATGGCAACAGTCTAGACTAGGGCAAGCTCCAAGAAAATGGAGGAAAACATAATTAATACTCTTCCAGAAGAAATGAAAAAGGCTCAAACAGCAGTCAGCTCATTGAAGCCTTGTTTTGGCAAATTGCCAAAAGCACATAACCCTCCAGAGAAAGGAGACTTCTACATGAAAAATGGTCTACTCTATAGAAAAGCTGGAACAAGATCTAAAAGACATGGACAGCTGGTAGTGCCAAAATCATATAGAGAGAAGGTTATGACTCTAGGACATGCTAAACCCTTCAGCGGACATATAGGAATAGGGGCCACTGGACAAAGGATAGCCTGTCACTACTTTTGGCCAGGAATCACAGAAGACATAAAGAGGTATGTGAGATCCTGCCTAGAATGCCAAAGAGTAGCTCCTAAACAGAGGACTGCACCAGCAACACTGGGAGAAATGCCCATTATGGGAACCCCTTTTGAACGTGTTGCAGTGGATATTGTTGGACCCCTCACTAGGACCAAGAAGAGAAATGCTTATATCTTAACCTTGGTTGATACTTGCTCAATGTGGGGAGAAGCCGTAGCCATGACATCTATTGATTCAAAACATGTGGCAGAGGCATTGTTAGCAATATTCACCAGATTAGGTTTCCCACACCAAATATTGACTGACAATGGTTCTCAGTTTAAGGGAAAGCTAACACAAGAGGTATTCAGGATATTTCAAGCCAGACACTATCATTGTAGCCCTTATCACGCTCAAGGGAACGGACAAGTAGAATGGTTCAATGGGACCCTTATCTCCATTCTGAGAAAGCTGGCAAAAGAAAAACCTGATACTTGGGATACACACATACCTTCTGCACTATTTGCATACAGGGAAGTCCCACATAACTCAACTGGATTGGCTCCAGCTACTTTGTTGTTTGGTAGACCAATCAAAGGTCCACTGGAAGCATTGCTGCGGACATGGACTGATGAAAAAGCAGAAGAAACAGTCACTTCCTCATACCAATATGTCAATGAGTTAACCTCTAGATTAAAAAGTGGTTGAAAACTGGCAAATGAGAACTTAAGACAGGCCAGGAGGAAGCATGCTGCTTACTACAATAAAAAAACTAAGGATAGGGAACTTGAAGTGGGAGAGAAAGTCTCATTACTGTTGCACAGCAGCAATAATAAATTGCAAATTGGATGGCAAGGACCCTATGTCATACTGGAAAAACTTTCCAGGACCAATTACAAGATTGACAAGAAGGGAAAATAGAAGGTACAATCTACTTAAAAAGTATTATGACAGGGAAGTTGCAGAGGTTGCACATATCATGACCTTAGCCATTGCAACAGTAATGAAAGATGAACCATTATCCTCTATGGAATATCCATTAACAGCTACAGAGAGTTATGCTCAAGTAAATATTAGTGATCATTTAACTCTTGAGCAGAGGAAGCAAGTTCAGGAAATGTTGGAAACTCATGCTGATGTGCTCACCGATAAGCCTGGATGCACACAGTTGTTGGAGTATGATATGACTGTTTCTGACCTCACTCCAGTATGTATGAGAACCTACCACATTCCTTATGCGAAAGCACAGGCACTCAGGGAAGAGATTGATCATTTATTAAAGGAGAAAATCATCTCAAAGTCAGAATCTCCCTATAGTTCAAGTGTGGTGCTATTAAGCAAACCTAGTGGTGAACATAGGTTGTGTATAGAATATAGGAAACTGAATTCTATCACAGAATCTCAGGTGGACCCATTACCTGATACCAACCAGCTGTTCTCTACACTCAGTAAAGCTAGGTATTTTTCCAAAGTAGATCTAAGCAAGGGATACTACCAAATACCAGTGAAACCCGAAGTTAGGAAAATGCTGGCATTTAGTACATCAGAGGGACACTATGAATTTAATGTACTACCATTTGGGCTGAAAAATGCTCCAAGTATTTTTTCAAGAATGATGAGGAAATTATTGGAACCTCTAAAAAATTCCCATATCCCTAACTTTATGGATGACATTCTTGTTGCCACCAACACCTTTGAAGAGCATATAAAAGCACTCTCTATGATGTTTGACCGTATTAGAGAAACAGGATTTACTGCACGACCCACCAAGTGCTATATTTGGTGTAAGAAATTGGAATTCTTAGGTCACACGATTTCTACGGGCCACATGTCTCCTGACCCCAAGAATGTAGAAAAGTTGAAAAAGGCGCCAAGACCTCAAACGAAGAAAGATGTAAGGTCGTTTGTGTCTTTATGTGGGTTCTACCAGAAATATATACCCCATTTCAATTCATTGTGTTCACCTGTAGCAAAATATGCGAGAATAAACGCTCAATTCAGTACGATTTAGACAGAAAACGATAATAAATACATTAGCCCGCATGTGTCTGATGGTTGGCATCTTCGAAGCCAGCAGCGCTGCTTTTTGCACAGTGCTAAGCCTATAGAACGATTTCACGGAAAAAATCTGACACGCTTTAGTTTCGTTTTCGAGAAACACTACTAATAGTTAATTTTTACCCAATCTGCTGATTACACTTTGTAGTCTAGCCTTACAATTAACTATTGGCGGAAGCATGCCGCAATATAGCTATCTGAAGTAACACTTTCTGTCAACTTTGTAGCAAAATTAGTAGTAATCCTTACATTTTTTGGTAGTATTACACGATACAATGCTAACTAGTAACGAAAATTATTAACCCGCCCCGTCTACACCCCGCTTCGCTGACACAGTCTGCAACGCATATATTCACACTGCGGAAAAGCGAGCCAAGGCATCACCACGCAAACAATTTTATTTCCTCCTAGTGGTAGCATTTCTGATGTAACTAAAACAAGTAGTTATTTGAAAAAATACGTGCTCGCAAGATGAAGGAGAGGAAAGATGGCGGACTTGTGTAAAATTTTATTTGACGATGGACGATGACATAAATTGGAAATTTTAAACCATTATGAAGTTCCCCATAAGAATTATATGGTAGTTGTAGTGGATTGATGGTATTGTCTGATTGAGATATTACTTAATGTGATGCATGAGGTCAGCTGTGAAGGCTCCTGAGATAAGTGTAGCTGTGAATTGTCAGAAGGCCCTTCTTGCTACCACTACGACCTCACACCTATCTTTTTTTTTCTAATGAATGTGGCTACGTTAAAATTCTAGGGTATTGATATGTAATGTGTTGTGGTGGTTTGCATACACACACACACAGATATTTAACAAGTCTAATAATAGTAATAAAATGTTATAACACACTGAACTAACTCGAGATGTGTAAAATTTGGATAGTAATTTTCTTTAAATTTATTTGTTCTGAACCAAGGTTTTATTTTGGCCAGAACATATGAAAGGTTTTGCAATTATGAAAGAAATGCATGAATATGACATAATAAATGCAAGGTGTGTACATATGTATGTTACTAGACTAGTTAATATTACTACTGTTTATAGTTGTAATCTAATTGGGAGAACACTTAATGGATGTGCTGTTGGGGTGGCCTCATCACTCCCTGTCTATGGCGACTACACATTGTCCAGTTATTTGATGGAAATTTTATGGGTGTGTTAGAAAATAAGTTGAGTTGGTGAATTCTCAGCAGACCAGACGCTCACGTAGCTTGAATGTGTAGCTCTGGTGCTGAGATCTGGTGGCCCCACCTCTCCGTGCTTGGGGGCAATATCAGGCTGCTCTGCCAAAAATATAAACTGCACGGGTCCACTCTTGTATTAGTAACTCATCATTTGACACCACATTGGTGCCAAATAAAAAACTCACAGCTCTGCAATAAAGTATTGGTCATGTGTCAGAATTCCATCCTCTAACCCATTTCTGGACACAACACTACACACAACAACAACACCACATAGACGGGTCAGATCTCTTTGACCAAACAACACATCTTACCAAGTTGGTTTCACATAGGATAAGTTCTCCCAGACTACATATTCTGAAATATGTTCATTAGCTTTCTGCCATAGAATAGGATAGGTGATATGTTTCACTGATCTCAACACTTGATCTGTCCTTCATAATCCTTACTGGAGTTTATGTATTTTATTTGTCTCTAGACCCTGAACTGGGGCGGGGGGTCTAGAGCGAATCCTTACTTGTTGTAAGGGATAGATTTTGATATGGCAGTATCAAATCACTCGAAACATTAAACAAATATTAAAATATACAAAGAAATACTTTCAGTCTTACCAGAATTATGAATATAGAACACAGTTAATTGCTAGCAAAACTCAGCTGAGCTGCTGGCTTTAGTATGGCGTCCCTCTAAAGATATCAATTTGCTTCTGGGAATACACCACTATATTATTTACTGTGTCTACTAGGACAACTTATGACGAATGGCAAAAATGCGCGTCTGAGCGCCGATAATATATTCATCTATGGCCAATCACCGCCTTTTTTTCCTTTCAAATTCAAACCTACTACCAAAAAGTCATTTCAGTCATATACCTCAGTCAAGTATGCCTTATTGTCTGTTGGTCCGTCCGTCTCTACTTGCGTTTCACAAAAAAACACACTTGTTTTTTGAACCAACTCTGCCTTCCCCTACACAATTTTGCCTTTAAAGTTATTTTTAGCCACAATTCTCCAGCCCATCCCCTCTCTTTCATACCAACTAGATTTTAGCGCTTTGAGTCTCAAGTCTGCAGTTTTTGAAAATTAGGGACATTTTTGTTTCAATGCAGACGCTCGCTGATATGAACAACACAGTCTTTTGTCAATATCTTTCTTATTATCTATCCTTCTGTATAAATGAAAGCATATTATTTCACTGCTCAAGATGGGCCATCCGGCCAGCTAGGTTTTATATTCCTAACATTATTATTAAGAAAAAGTTACTTTTCAAATATTTTCTAGAATCTTCTATAATGCGTTCATCACTGCATTCAAATAAACGGACTAAGTTATCGCAAAAGCGTCCAAGAAATGACTGTGGCGTATAATAGCTAAGGTCCCTTTTGTCGATTTCTTTACCTTGTGTCAACTTGGGGACGTGAATTTTTCCTTGCCCCACCAATTTGCGTCCTTTTAGCCTTGCTAGTTCCAAGCACGTTTCAGTCATATTTTTTTCCTCTGATCTCCGTTCTCATCCCGCTCCAAGGGTAAACGTTTTGCCTTCACGTCTAACAATTTAATTTCCATGGCGGGTGGTGACCCGCGGCGTGGGCGATCATGTATTCTAGTAGCTTACGCATTAGTTTTTATCCCTACGTTGTATCATTGGAGATATTTTAACGTTGTATCACGGTTAATTTTATGACACATCTCCCCACTTGAAAACATGCCTACGGCAAGTTCCAAAACCAGTGATACACATAGATAAAATCTCTCCTCACTCCTGCCATTACTCTAATTTTGATCACAGGGGTGCCGACTGAGGAAATCTGCACCGACATTCAATTTGCCTGGGATATATTGGATACTAAACTGATAAGGTTGAAGCAATAAAGACCACCTCAGCAATCTTGCGTTTTCATGCTTAGCCTGAGATAAGAATACGAGAGGCTGATGGTCCGTCTCGACCACAAAAGTCCTACCATACAGATAGATTTGAAACTTCTTTATTGCCCAGATTAACGCTAAACATTCTTTTTCGCTTGTGGAGTATCCTTGTTCCGCCTTATTCAATTTGCGGCTTGCATAAGCGACTGGTTTCAGTTCCCCATCAGGTGAAGATGATCTTTGCAACAAAGCCGCTCCGAGTCCTACATTACTGGCATCGGTTCTTAAGACAAAGTCCTGTGTCAAATCAGGCAGTTTGAGAATAGGCTTGCTAGTGAGTTTTTCCTTTAAGTCTTGGAACGCTAATTCACTTTGCGCAGTCCAAATAATTTTATCTGGAAGTCCCTTGCGAGTCAGATCAGTCAGAGGAGCACAAATAGAGTTAAAATCTTTGATATATTTTTGATAAAATCCGCATAACGACACGAATGATCGCACGTCCTTTTTTGTTTGTGGTCTAGGTGCTCTCTGCAGTTTTTCCAAGTTCTTGGGATCAGGGGTCATGCTACCCTGATATACAGTGTGTCCCAAGAATTCCAACTCTTTGCATCCAATGCAACATTTTGTTGGCCTAGCAGTTAAGTTCGCCTCCCTAAGCCTATTAAATAACATTTCTAGAGCTTCAATGTGTTCTTCAAATGTCTCTGTGGCGACGAGAATATCATCCATGAAATTCGTGATACATGGGTTATTCAGGGGATCCAACAATTTGCGCATCATCCTTGAAAATACACTCGGAGCATTTTTCAGTCCGAATGGTAGCATGTTGAATTCATAATGTCCATCCGAAGTGCTAAAAGCCAAATAAGGTCTCACTTCAGGCTTCACTGGAATCTGGTAATAGCCTTTACTAAGATCCACCTTTGAAAAGTATTTTGCCTTGTTCAGTCTGGCAAATAACTGTTTTGTGTCTGGTAATGGATCCACTTGTCCTTCTGTGACAGCATTCAGTTTCCTGTAATCTATGCACAGTCTGTGTTCCCCAGACGGTTTTCTCAACAAAACGACACTAGAGCTAAAAGATGATTCACTGTGTGAAATAATCCCCTCCTTCAACAAATAATCTATTTCTTCCTTCAATGCCTTCTCCTTCGCGAACGGAATAGAATAGGCTCTCATACAGATTGGGTTTGAGTCTACCAGTTTCATGTCATACTGTAGCAAATTTGTATGGCCTGGTTTATCTGTTAATACATCTGTATGTTCCTCCAGAACCTGTTGAACTCTCTCCCTCTGGTTTTTAGTCAGGTGATTACTGACTTTTACCTGTGCTGCTGTTTCACAAGGATGTAATGGATATTCATGTGAGGTGAGTGGTTCCTTTTGCATTTGAGTTGCGATAGCTAAGGTCAGTAAGGGGGTGCTTTCCTGGAGTGGTCTGTCCAGATACTTCTTTAACAGGTTTACATGATAAACTTTCTCCTTCCCCTTTTTGTCAATTTTATAGTTTGTTCTAGACACCTTCTCTAGAACCGTATATGGACCTTGCCATCCAATTTGTAATTTATTCTGGCTACCGGGTAGTAGAAGCAGCACCTTCTCTCCCACAGCTAGTTCTCTGTCCTTGCCTTCCTATTAAAATATGCTGCATGTTTCTTCCTGGCTTGTTTCAAATTATCATTTGCCAGTTTCCATCCAGCTTTCAAACGAGTGGTCAGTTCGTTCACGTATTGATAAGATGAGGTAACAGTCTCTTCCGCCTTCTCATCTGTCCAGGTCCTTAATAGGGCTTCTAATGGACCTTTTATTGGTCTCCCAAATAGCAGAGTTGCGGGAGCCATCCCGGTTGAACTATGTGGTACCTCCCGATACGCAAACAATGCGGCGGGCAGGAATTGATCCCACAGATCCGGTTTTTTCGTGTGCCAGCTTTCTCAGGATAGAAATGAGAGTCCCGTTGAACCTCTCTACCTGGCCGTTCCCTTGCGGATGGTACGGACTACAATGAAAGTGTCTGGCTTGAAATAGCTTAAAAACTTCTTCCGTTAGTTTCCCCTTGAACTGAGAGCCACTATCCGTCAAGATTTGATGCGGGAATCCTAATCGGGTAAATATTGTAAGTAGTGCCTCTGCTACATGTTTTGAATCAATTGATGGCAGGGCTACCGCCTCTCCCCACATAGAACAAGTGTCCACCAGAGTAAGGATGTAACTGTTCCTCCTCTTGGTCCGAGTGAGAGGTCCCACAATATCCACTGCAACCCTCTCAAAAGGTGTTCCCACTATGGGCATTTCCCCTAGAGTTGCAGGAGCAGTCCAGTGCTTTGGAGCTACCCTTTGACATTCTGGGCAGGATTTGACATATCTTTTTATATCCTCCGTTATCCCTGGCCAGAAGTAATGACAAGCTATACGCTGTCCTGTGGCGCTGATCCCCATGTGACCACTGAAGGGAATCGCATGCCCGAGTTCCATCACTTTATCCCTATATGAAGTGGGAAGAACCAGCTGGTTGTGACCATTTGTTCCAGCTCCGGCCTTCCTGTATAATAGTTTGTTCTTCATGAAATATTCCCCCTTGCTCGGAGGTGTGTGGCATTTGGGCAATTTTTTAAAACATGGCTTGAGTGTCCTATCCTCAGCCTGCGCCTTCCTCATCTCCTCTGGATGAGCATTTATAGGTTCACCTTCTTCCTTCTTCTTCTGTGACCTGGTCTGCACTGTCGCCATGATCACAGGTCTCTCGGGATTCCCCAAGAAGACGTATCTACACCCCAATATCAGAGGGTAGATTGGTTCATCTATCACTGCTGCTCTGATTTCTCCTTCCACATAGCGAGTTTTAACCGTTATCCTTGCGATGGGAAGTGTCATGAGTGGTATGTCCTTAGTTGCCCCTTGTATTTCCACTGTTTCTGTGGTATACTGACTTGGGTCCACTAGGCTAGACTTCACAACTGAATCATAATCCAAACCTGTATCATAAAGGCACCTTATGGTGACCCCATTACAAATAACATCCTCACAAACTGGGGGGTGATAAGGTTCTTGCCGTCCCTTAGGATTAACCTTTAATCTTTGCGTCCCCGACTTCATTGCAGCAATGTTTGAAGGTTTTCTTCTACAAAATTCGATGTTATGGTTATCTTTCTTGCACCATTTACACCATCTTTTTCCTTGGTTAAACGGTTTTCTTTCATTGGATTTTTGGTCATTGAACTGTGAGTTTCTGTCTCGGTAGTCATTTCTTGGCCGTTCAAAGTTTGTCCTACCTTTATTCCCTGTTCTCTATTATCAAATTTATTAAATTGCTGTGGAGCTTTAAAATTGTCTATGTGCTTCTTTTTAGCACCACTTACCTCTGCCTGGGCTGCCTGATACCTCTCAGCGACATTTAAAACCTCCCCCAACTTCTCTGCACCTTGTTCCATGAGAAATTTTCTCATGTCTGGAGCCATGGACTCTCTCAATTGCTCAATCATGATCATTTCTTTAAGATCTTGGGTCTTCCCCAGAGCAGTCCATTTCTCCAAATAGGTTTCCAGTCTGGCAGAGAATTGGTGGTATGTCTCCCCAGACAACAATTTGGCATTTCTAAATTTCTTACGATAAAATTCACCATTTTTTTCGTACCTCAATAACAAAGCCTGCTTTAACATGTCATAATTGTCCTGGTCTTCTCTGTTCATTTTTGCGAAGACTTCGTAAGAAGTCCCTCTCAGTCCCTGTGATAACTTTAAACTCCACCTCTCTCTCTCTAACCCATATGTAGTAGCTAATAACTTAAAACGTCCTAGGTACCCCTCTATGTCATCGTCTTTTTCAACAAAATGGTCTAAATGAAACCCCATAGCTGATGTTGAGGCTCCCAGACTGGGCGTAGCATCTGAGGCAAAAGGGCTGGCACCATTTTCAGGAGTCTGGCCTTGTAGCTCCAGCTCCCTTAGTCGTAATTCGTGCTCCCTCTGCAACCTTCTATCTTCTGCCTCCCTTTCGGCAGTCAATCTTTTATCTTCTGCCTCCCTTTGCTGTCGTTTTTCTTCTGCCTCCAATGCTTTAGCCTCTTTGTCAGCCTCAATCTGCAACCTCTTAGTCTCAGCCTCTAACCTCTTCTCTTCAGCCAACCTTTCAGACTCTAATTTTCTTTCAGCCTCTTTTTCTAATCTTCTTTCTTCTCTTTCAATATATTTATCACATTCAGCCGTTACATACTGAATTAAAATCTGACCATCCATTCCCATATCCTTTGCCGTTAGCACAGCAGCTGATCTGAATTTGGCTAGCTCCGCCATACTTTTTAAACAATTCAGCAATGAGCAAAGTAAAATTTCCAACCACTAAGGTAATTCTAATTACTCTAGTCTAAAATAATTCTAATTAATTAATTAATCAATTAACTACCACTGGCTGTGAAGATTCACCAACTTTTATTTTCAGGGACACTTTTAATTTTTAAAATGTGTTCCCCTAATTTATTTCTCCCCCCAGGAGATCCTAATATTATTGATAGGCTAATTATCCCGGAACAAGAGACCCCAATATATGTAGTGGATTGATGGTATTGTCTGATTGAGATATTACTTAATGTGATGCATGAGGTCAGCTGTGAAGGCTCCTGAGATAAGTGTAGCTGTGAATTGTCAGAAGGCCCTTCTTGCTACCACTACGACCTCACACCTATCTTTTTTTTCTAATGAATGTGGCTACGTTAAAATTCTAGGGTATTGATATGTAATGTGTTGTGGTGGTTTGCATACACACACACAGATATTTAACAAGTCTAATAATAGTAATAAAATGTTATAACACACTGAACTAACTCGAGATGTGTAAAATTTGGATAGTAATTTTCTTTAAATTTATTTGTTCTGAACCAAGGTTTTATTTTGGCCAGAACATATGAAAGGTTTTGCAATTATGAAAGAAATGCATGAATATGACATAATAAATGCAAGGTGTGTACATATGTATGTTACTAGACTAGTTAATATTACTACTGTTTATAGTTGTAATCTAATTGGGAGAACACTTAATGGATGTGCTGTTGGGGTGGCCTCATCACTCCCTGTCTATGGCGACTACACATTGTCCAGTTATTTGATGGAAATTTTATGGGTGTGTTAGAAAATAAGTTGAGTTGGTGAATTCTCAGCAGACCAGACGCTCACGTAGCTTGAATGTGTAGCTCTGGTGCTGAGATCTGGTGGCCCCACCTCTCCGTGCTTGGGGGCAATATCAGGCTGCTCTGCCAAAATATAAACTGCACGGGTCCACTCTTGTATCATTGGTGCCAAATAAAAACTCACAGCTCTGCAATAAAGTATTGGTCATGTGTCAGAATTCCATCCTCTAACCCATTTCTGGACACAACACTACACACAACAACAACACCACATAGACGGGTCAGATCTCTTTGACCAAACAACACATCTTACCAAGTTGGTTTCACATAGGATAAGTTCTCCCAGACTACATATTCTGAAATATGTTCATTAGCTTTCTGCCATAGAATAGGATAGGTGATATGTTTCACTGATCTCAACACTTGATCTGTCCTTCATAATCCTTACTGGAGTTTATGTATTTTATTTGTCTCTAGACCCTGAACTGGGGCGGGGGGTCTAGAGCGAATCCTTACTTGTTGTAAGGGATAGATTTTGATATGGCAGTATCAAATCACTCGAAACATTAAACAAATATTAAAATATACAAAGAAATACTTTCAGTCTTACCAGAATTATGAATATAGAACACAGTTAATTGCTAGCAAAACTCAGCTGAGCTGCTGGCTTTAGTATGGCGTCCCTCTAAAGATATCAATTTGCTTCTGGGAATACACCACTATATTATTTACTGTGTCTACTAGGACAACTTATGACGAATGGCAAAAATGCGCGTCTGAGCGCCGATAATATATTCATCTATGGCCAATCACCGCCTTTTTTTCCTTTCAAATTCAAACCTACTACCAAAAAGTCATTTCAGTCATACCTCAGTCAAGTATGCCTTATTGTCTGTTGGTCCGTCCGTCTCTACTTGCGTTTCACAAAAAACACACTTGTTTTTTTGAACCAACTCTGCCTTCCCCTACACAATTTTGCCTTTAAAGTTATTTTTAGCCACAATTCTCCAGCCCATCCCCTCTCTTTCATACCAACTAGATTTTAGCGCTTTGAGTCTCAAGTCTGCAGTTTTTGAAAATTAGGGACATTTTTGTTTCAATGCAGACGCTCGCTGATATGAACAACACAGTCTTTTGTCAATATCTTTCTTATTATCTATCCTTCTGTATAAATGAAAGCATATTATTTCACTGCTCAAGATGGGCCATCCCGCCAGCTAGGTTTTATATTCCTAACATTATTATTATGAAAAAGTTACTTTTCAAATATTTTCTAGAATCTTCTATAATGCGTTCATCACTGCATTCAAATAAACGGACTAAGTTATCGCAAAAGCGTCCAAGAAATGACTGTGGCGTATAATAGCTAAGGTCCCCTTTGTCGATTTCTTTACCTTGTGTCAACTTGGGGACGTGAATTTTTCCTTGCCCCACCAATTTGCGTCCTTTTAGCCTTGCTAGTTCCAAGCACGTTTCAGTCATATTTTTTTCCTCTGATCTCCGTTCTCATTCCGCTCCAAGGGTAAACGTTTTGCCTTCACGTCTAACAATTTAATTTCCATGGCGGGTGGTGACCCGCGGCGTGGGCGATCATGTATTCTAGTAGCTTACGCATTAGTTTTTATCCCTACGTTGTATCATTGGAGATATTTTAACGTTGTATCACGGTTAATTTTATGACAGTAGTACGACGTAGAGTTAGCTGAGTAAGAATGTACTTTAAATAATATGATAGCCCCAGTATTAGAGAAGTTATTGAAGAAATACTAATATCTAAGAACACACGACCAGACACACTGGCGTTCCTGCTCATGTTTTTTTGGTAACGTTAGGGGGACGCGAGCTGGAAAAAGAGGCAGGGAGGTACATTCAAATTCGCTTGGGGTGAACAGAGTATGAATGGGAAAGGGGAACGGTAGGAGAAATGTAATCCTAACGTGATATCTTTTGTATTGGGCATGACTAGAGCAGACGGGCCAATCGACCACCAGTTATTCAAAATTATTTTGGGTTTTTCATTCAAACTGCATTTGAATTCAAGTAGTAGAACGTTACGATTGGCTAGTGCTGGTAAATATTAGCAAAAGGCTTTGACTATTCATTGCCAGTTGAACAAAAATTTGTATACAGATACGCTGAAAAACAGCTGTGTTAATTTTAAGCTTAAATAAAGAATAAATTCACAGTCTGTGCAGTTCGGAGGAAGCTGAGGCCATTTCTTCACAAAATCAGCGTCCTTTGTTTATATATTTCTTGATTGTGGTAAGGATATTTTATGAAATTTAATATGTTTGGTCCAACTACAAAAGTTAGATACTGCTATTGGGGAAATAGTGAAGGACATGTCGGAAGCAGACATTGTTGAGTCCACACATTAAACGGTATATGACTGATGTATGTTATAATTATGTTGACATATTATTGTATTAAAAATAGTTTAGCAAGCCTCTGTGTTCAATGAACACTGTTTAACATGCCTGAAGCAAATATAAGTGAAAAGAAAAGAAGAGAAGATCATATCACAGGAAATGTGGTTACTCCACATTATTGTATGGAGGAAAAGTATGTGAACGTACAGTGGCGTATCTACTATAAGGACTTGAGGTGTGGTCACAACCAGGTGGGAGTCCTGTACAATTCGGGGCGAGTGCATTTGTAAGGCACGCGAGGCTGACCCCATACCCACGTAGGAAATTAAGTGTTAGAACAAATGATCAGAGATAAAAGGCCAGGGTGTCCTTTTGTTGCAGAGGGTCTATGTTCCTGTCTCCGGCTGGTGACAGGAAACCTGCTGAGTGCTTATAAACGCCAACCAGTCTCCAACCAGACTTACATGCTGTCGAATATCCAGTAGGAGCTTTTTAACAATGGGCGAGTGTTCAGAAACTTGCAAACTACTGAATGAAAAAATTGCTAGAAAAAACTAACCCATTGAATTATCTTACAGCAAGGACTCCCAGGTGAAGAGTAAAACATCTGTGGCATCTTTGACATTTTCTTGTGTTTCAAAATATTACACAGGAAGTTTATGGGGGTAGGATGAACTACAGCCCTCATATACAGTGACTCTCCCGGTAGATAACTAAAGTGAACTAATTTAATATTTCATACAGGAAGGACATTTATAACTACATAATAACTTTTAGTTATTGGGCAGATTGTCCCAACATTTTTAATTGTTCTATTCTGTAAACTATCTTGTCCTTATTTTCAAAGACCTGTCCACAAGCTATGAATGGACAGGCAAAATAAATTGTAAATATTTGTTCAAAGAAAAACTTAACTGCTAGTTATTAACTTCTTTAATAGAAACTTAAAGTGTTTGATTGTTGTGTACCATCATTCATTTCTCCCCTAGACACTAGGTACACCATACACCATACACTAGAGCCAGAAGATTAACCGTGTGAGACCTAGGGAGGTAGCGTTAGGTTCTCTGCACATAATTCATCATCATCATCTATAGAGTCAGAGACCTACATGTGCTTGACCTCACACGGTTATAGCATACACCTTTTCATTCTTTTTAGGATACCATCATAACCTCCCCAGCAAAATCAACTTTGCTACAGCACCGTTGACCAATTTGACTAAGAAAGGACAGCCAGATAGGATCCAATGGAACGCTGAGTGTGAGAAAGCTTACACCGAGCTAAAAGAAAAACTCACCAGCAAACCCATCCTTACCCTGCAGGATATCACACAAGAATTTGTGTTAAGAACGGACGCAAGCAATGTGGGAATAGGGGCGACCCTATTACAAAAGTCAACAACCCAGCCAGATGAATTACTACCAGTGGCTTATGCCAGTCGAAAGCTAAATTCAGCAGAATTGAATTATTCAACGATAGAGCGAGAATGTCTTTCTTTGGTCTGGGCCATCGACAAATTTTCCCCTTATCTTTACGGGAAACATTTCATGGTTGAAAGTGATCACCAGCCTTTAACGTTTCTGGCAGTGTCCAAAAAGTTAAACTCCAGATTGTTAAGGTGGAGTCTTCTTCTAGCTCCTTACTCGTTTACGGTAAAGTACATTCCTGGAAAAGAAAATGTGGGAGCAGACTTTTTAAGTCGACACCCAATTGCTGTGGAAGGAAAGAAAGGAGAGGTATAACTTCAGCGTGTGTTTACAATAATAAATTGTACACAGCACAATTTAAAAAAGATGGGGCCTATGTAGCAAAGTGTGCAAAAACACGATTAGTTAATGAACTGATAGAACGGACAACGGAAAAATAAAATTGTGAAAGCCTTGAACTGTACAGGGTAACTAATAATAATAATAGCCCCTTCAGTCATAACTGACTATGGGAATGCGCCCCTGAGGTGGCAGCCCTCAGCTGCTTATTTTCCTGGTGCTCCTTTCGACGTTTTCTCCTCACCTCTGCTTCTTGTGTGAGCCTCTCTTCGCCCAATCTGAGGTGGTGCCGTAAATAGCTTCGCCACTTAGTGCGATCGACAGCTTCATCCTGAGAAAGGCAAGGATGAAAAATTCACAATGGCGTAGCTAAGTGTCGAAGGTTAAGGACACAATTTCTTGTGAACTGAGACCATTTAGCAGTGAATTATAAAAAAGGTGATAGCTTTTCACAGAAAGGATATGCAGGAATGGAAATCCGAAAGGAAAGTTGTAAGACGTATGTATATATTTAGATATTTAATGTTTTATTTGCCTTTCACAACCCAGGTCTAACCTAGTGCTAGAATAAATAAATTAGTAGTAAATACATGCCATACTCGATTGTGGGTTTGTGTAGAGGAAAAGGAAGCTTCCAATAGGGGAAGATAAAGGAAATATAAGACAACGTGCTGTATAAACTTGGTTGAGTGTGTATTGGAACGATTGATGGGACAGTTACACAGATTACCCAAAATGACAGAGATTTTCAGTGCTGGGAAGAGACAAACCTTACCTGCTCCCTCGGACGCTCGGGCTTACACTATATAAGACAAGAACGCTCAGTTCAAAATCACACACAACTAAAACCCAGCCAGATGACAAGTAGAGTTCTGTCTAGATAAGTACATTGACATTCAGGTGTCATTAGGTCCTTTCTGTGAAAACACAGAGGATCACTACAGTGACACATGTGTCATTGGGTCTTTTTATGTTGGGACATGCGCCTACTATCCGGCCTTGGCTAGGATCATGTGTTTTGACCAGGGCCGGGGTCGGGCGTGTGCCAATGCAACCTCATGCGAGGAAAAAAAATGCAACCTCATGCGAGGAAAAAAAATATGTCTAGACTACGTCAGTTGCCACTGCATGAAGGGCAGATCTTCTTCACAGATTACAGTCTTCATAAGAGCTTGGAATTGATCCTAGAGGGTGTGTAGGTTTACTATATATATATATATATATATATATATATATGTGTGTGTGTGCGTGTGTGTGTGTGTGTGTGAATAATATCAATTTTATTTAAGATTTTAGTGTGTTGTGAATGTATCGGACATATTGTTTTTGTGGATATGATTGCTGAAGATTGGAAAACCTAAAATATAACCACTACAGTCCTTGTCAGGGCTAAATATATCTATTCTGGTTTTGTCTGGGTCTATAACCCACCAGCAAGACCAGTATTGACTTGGCATGTAGGTGAGGGAAGAAAAGGTTGCATCCTGTCCATACATTCATATTGTTTTGATTATTCATGTATTACTATATTTGATACAATGTTTTGCAGTAGACACCAGTCTGTCTCCCTATCTCTAAATCATACACTGCCATGTATCATTTATCATACATGCAGACATCTGATGACACCCTCATCTCATCATACCCTAAGATGTAATATGTCTCCATGACATTGCCTAGCCACTCGATACCTCTTGTTCCAGGTTCTATAGTAAATTGTCAAAACCCTGAAGTCAAGTGGACTTTCGATCCTGCTACCTAACCATAACAGGAGCCCAGAGGTTGAAGTGTTCCAGAGCTTTTTTCCCCCTGATTGCTGGGATTGGATTGAAGTGTGATGTGTCAACCCATATCTGGACAAGTGCTGATTTAAAAGCTGAGTTTGATAGAGACTATTCCGGTGGCTAATGTGAGACATTCCTCAGTCAAATGATGAGAAAAATTAGGGCATAGATTAAAAGAGACAGACTAATAATATATAAATAACAACAGTGAGAGGACATTTTTTGGTGTACAGTAAATTTAAAGATCCCATGGGGACTATTTTCTTTGTTTAAGTTTAAACTTCTAATTATATTATCAACTTGATGTAAATACATAACCATAATCACCATCGTCCAACACTCACCCTTCATTTCAGAATTAGATAGATGTACATAATAAATTATGAAATTGTACTCAAGAGACTTGTTAAATTTTTAACTGTTTAAGTTGAGTTAATTTTACTGAATTATTATAATATCACATGAGTTACCACCAACGGGCTGATCACCCGTTTGCCAGACACTTCGATTACGGAAACAACGGCAAATGGGTTGATTTGCCATTGCCCTAAAGACGCCACTAGGCGTGATGGGAAACAATGGCAAAGAAAACCTATCTGCTGTTGCCCTAAGACGCCACTAGGCGTAATGGCCACTGACTGCTTTGACGGTCGATGGCTAAGGACAGAAGAAGAAGAAGAAGACATGAGTTACTACAGCTAAGGTGGCAAAGTATATTTCTGAAGCCTTAAACTATTGTCTAGCTCAGATTATTCGCAGCCGTAGCTCACTTGTGATACCAGTGCTCTTCTCTGACACTGGGACTTCATACATTCTGGAGAGAATTCTATTTCTTCTCTAAACACTATCATGGTATGAGAAAAACCTTATGCTACAGCAATGGCAATCAAATTGTTGCTCCTCAGCAATTCTTTCCTTTCACAAGAACTTGGCGCTTTCTTCTCTCAGTTCCAGCATGCGTTGTAAGACTGTTTACGGCGATTTCAAGAAACCTTGTGTATTGTAAAGAAGTATATTGATTTTGGCCCAAACATCTTCACACGGATAGATCGAATTATCCCTCTAGGGTTATTATCTCCAGGTTAAGAATCACTGATCTACAGTAATAACTTTCATACTGATCTATAGAGACCTTTCAAGTTTCCTTTCCACTACAATTGATTTCACCATCTCGTCTATTGACACATTTATCAGCAGCTTTAAACAGCTACTTTTACCAAACGTAGAACAAATAGCGAGTGCCTAAGGTCACCTAGAACTAATATCTCCGTTAATTTCTTTGTCCTGTAAAATAGGTAGTGGTTAGGTAAACACGTTTTGGGTGTCAGTATTTATATAACTTTTCGTTGCATTGAGAAATACAGGATTCAAAAGAAGCCAAGACCAAAACAACAAGAAAAAAAATTTGAAGTCTATCAAATCAAACCTATTGTTTAGTTCTGAAACACGGAGAGCTGAAAATGACAACAAAGAGGTTATAGGCATTCATAAATGGGTGCTTACGTAGAATAGACGGTTTGAACTGTATGACAAGGTTACCAATGGGGAGCTGATGAAATGCACCAGGCACATATGAGTGGAATATGTCATGGGATTGTCTCCCCTGCTCTGCAGCGGTGGCCCAACAACGGCCAAACGTAGAGTATAAAATGAGGGTCTTCAAATGTATCAACGTTCGCTCAAGATTACTCTTGGCAGAAATATAAAAAGAAGAATGATGCTTTTATTTCATGGAGCCTCACGGGATTTTAAAGAAAAGCAAGCATAACAACGGAAATCATCTAAGCTTTCATTCACTTTTTATTCTCCCGCCGCCCCTTCTGTGAGGAGAAGATATTTCCTGGTATTTTCGGACCCCAGCTGAAGGAGATTCGGCTAAATATCGATTTACTAGCTCTGTATGTTTATGTATTAACAAACAAAAACTGAGTCGCACGGGTGCAAATTCACTCAATACTGATCAAACCAACTATGGATTTGTATTTACAGATAATAAATTTAATAATCAATTATATTTTAATTATATTAAAATAAATAGAGTTGTTTATACAAAAAAATGAAGCACTGATGTTTTATTCATAAGTAATTGATTCGAAAGTGGCTATCATTTAAACAACACTTTCCTGGGCCTGACTGTGGTACTTATCGTTGATGTTGAGTTTCGTCACTGCTGGTTCTCACAGGTGTTTTTGGAATGTTCCGTCATTAGTAAAATTCTGTGGCAGTAGCACGTTCCTTGCAGTAATGCTGGAGGTAACTACTTGGGTTGTCAAAGCAAGCGTCTTCAAGTTAGGTCGGGGTATTATTTTAATTACAATCCCAATGTTATCATGTATTCCTAGGACTCGTGGTTTCCAGTACTACAGTCGAGTTTTCCTTCTGTCTAATATCAGAAGATCCTCTAATACTTGGTCCTATCCTTAGGTTAAATCATGTTTCTATTTGTTATCCTGACTTACTGAAATGTCTTCTTGACAAGATGGAAATGCAGTGGAGGTCCTAAAATATTGCAAATTATAAAGGACATTTTCGCCCACATTTATGCGGTTTTGTTGGAAAAAGCTCCAAACAGAAGTGGTTTATTTTAGTACTTCCATGCCAATCAAACCACAAATTACTGTCTGATATCGGTAGGAGTCTTTTTCCCTCACCCCTCAACTGTAGAACATTCTGCATGACACACGTGTTATTTTTCTTTACATGTCTTTTACAAAAGCATCTGCCTATACTTCATGACCGTGTAAGGTCTTAAAATTGCCGTGTTATTTATCGTGTTATATTTGCAAGCTCGCGCCTTACAATGCGGCAAGCTGGTAGCGTGTATCTTCCCAGATAAAAAGTCGGAGTTAACAATAGCAGTGTTGCTCAGTGTAGACTTTTACTCCGTCTGGAGCTAGCGATAAGGAAAAAATCAATGTGTCAAGTTCACTCATTCGCTAAGCGTCTCCGATATCCCATCTGGGATTTCATCCTATGTCACCTTGTGCAAAGGTAATCCCGGCTTATCTTTTGCCATCATTTTCTGTCTGAGCGGAAGCAATTACATAATGTAAAAAACTTCACCCTACACAAACAGACGTCAATGTTGTTTCAGAAACAGGTCAAGCGGATAGGTAATAGTAAGGGAGTGACAGGATATGATAAGTAAATCTAGAACGATGAAAGCGAAAACAACGAATACTGGAAGAATTAGCATGTAAAAGGAATAGTAGAGTAATAATGCTGGATAGGACTGAAGACCAGAAAAATACAACGAACGTATTTCGTGACAAACAAGACGTGCATTTGCTGCAGCACACATTAAGGAAGTCGGGATATAGCACTCTACATACAAGGAAGTCCTTGTTCCAGAAGATCTAGCGTAAGACAAGTAGATGATACCTAACACAGCTGGAGAAAGGGTTGGGGGACAATCTTATAAGAGATTAAAAATGTCGAAAAACCTTGATCGGATGGCACAAGATAGGACATTAACGTGTTGAAGGCCTGTGCTCCAGAGATTGTCGAAGGATAATTAATGAATGAGATATACTGCATTTACTCAACTTTATGCACGCATCATAGCGGGTAGCCGCCGGAATCAGGCAAGCCATGTCCTCAGAAGAGACCTCGACACCATCACAAGAACTGCTATACTATGGACGCCAGATAGATGGCGAAAGAGAGATGGATCAAAAACAATTTTGCGGAAAACTGTGAAGCTACAACCAGATTTGGAGCACAGCAAGAAGGACGGACACCGACCGAGGATAGTGGAGATAATTTGTTGCAGCCATACAAGAGGCCACTTGATGCGATGGTCACTAGTTGCTGTGTCAATAAGTGGCTAAGGATCATGTCACATAATTGGGTTTGCTGTCATTTCCTCTCCGGCAGTATTGTTATTTCAGAGTCATTGTTTGCACTTCTTCTCCGTAATAGTTCGTCTTGTCTGGTTACCTGACCATCCCTGTCGAGAGAGTAGACAAGTGATGCAATATTGACCGACAATCGGGTTGGTAAAATTCTCGTGTACCAAATCTTGGCCGCACCGGATTAACTCGACGTACGCCCAGCAAGTTTATTTAGCGCTGACATGGCTATTGTGATTCACTAATTACTGTCGTGAAGAGCCACAGCCCAGATGGTTAAACGAGGGTCGGTGTTTGCACAAAGACGGGGAGATAAATTATCCGTCTGCGGACATATTACAGACATGCACCTGAAAGACGGAATGTTGTAATAACTTCCGGACAGAAGTGTTACAAGGACATTATTTGTGATAATGTAGGGAGTTGTAGTGCAATCATTACCGCGAATCGACGGATATAACAACTCCTTATACGGAAAATGACCTTTTAAATAACATGCAGAATTTTCCTATGAGGAAATTTTTTGAATAGACGCCATCAAACCACGCATGATTGTAACTATTGGCCGGCATTCGAGATGTAAACATAACAACATTTCTTATTGGAGCCTGGTCTAATAGTAAACAACAACGTGCGTGGGACGAAAGTTGCAATATAACCTGACACTTTAGTCGGTTGAAAGCACTGTGAAAATTCGCCTCGTCGAGAAAACAACCAGACATGCCAGAGTTAAGAAACAAAGTCAGAATCCATTTATCGGACCGGATTTGTTTGAGCCTCTTGAGAACTTAAAAGCTCAGGAAAGCTCTACCATTATTAGCAAGGAAAACCGAAATCTGAGGAATTTGAGACACGGAGTCAAAGTGAGAACTTATTGTAAAGTAACAACACCCCAGAACACGTGTAAGAGGCATCTTCAACAAGTTGCCTTAGCTATGTCTCTGAGCCAGCAGTATGTCAGTGATCCCGAAAACAGGTTGGGTCGGTGGTACCAGTTGAGGGTACTATCTCTGGAACAAGTGGGGGTAATTGGCCTGAAGTCGACGCTATACACCATCATCAGACGGGTCTTAGAGACGCGGGACCAGCATGGTAGTTACTCCCAGACACTTCTAGGAACGTGTTACAACTTTCAAACTTGACCAGTGACGAGTGTGATCGAGTCGTTTATTTGCAAATACCGAAACATCAGCTGGAGCAGAACCTCATTGGCAGCTAAGTAGAAACATAAAAGTTGCCAAGTGAATTCTTACCCAATACCCCATAACATCACTCGATGACGATTATTGTTTGTAAAGGAATTATTCATTTTGTAACTGTTAACTATAATTGATTATTAAATTTGTTACTTGTATAAAGACAAATCTAAAGTTTATTTAATCATTTTAAATGTACTACATCCGTATGTCTCAGACAATTTCTTAAATACACTTAAACAGAGCTATACAATAATTATAAGAGGAAATTCGCTGAATTAACTCAACTGGGGGCTTGAACGAGCTAACGAATTATAAGATAACTCTATCCTTCACAAAAGTTGACGGAAGATACTAGAGTTAACATTTGCTCAGCTCATGCAGCATTGATCTCGCTTTCTGAATATCTTGTGATCACTCCCTTGAGGTAGAAGCATCATTATCCTTCTTGTTGGAGACTTTTCTTTTCTTGTGGGCTAATATTGTAATTTAGTATCATGCAATGTTATTTCCTCTGTCTTTCACTGAGTATCGCCTTTGCTGCAACAGTGGATTCATTTTCGATTTTCAGACATTTGAGAGTAAACGTTCAGTCAATGAACTTCATCACGTATTTATATTTCATTGTTGTAGTATTTCTTTCAATTTCTTATTGATATGACCGAGTTTATTATTCTGACCAATACGCTGAAGGTCAACGGTCAATTTTACATAACAGTCTGAACTGGAACTTTCTGAACAACTTCATAGAATAAGTCTCGTATGGACGACTTACACATAATTTATTAATTCTCCATATTTGCAGCATGAGTTATCGACAGTAACGTATTTTCCACATTAGAGGAAACTTGACACATCACAGTTCATAGTGTACAGTTCATCAGACATTGCGCGTCTATTATTTTACCGTCATAATTATTGTCTATTATCTTTATCCAGATGCTTGATACAATTATCATAGTTACGCTGCATTAATACATTTCTGCTAACTGTTCCATTCTTAATTAGGATCACTGCCTAACATTCACGTCGAAACTCTGTCTACATAATAAACTCAGTTTGGCATCACTAGCCAGGCTATAACAGCCATTATACATTAACTCCGCGTTCGTATTTCTCGAATATCGAGTATAAGAATTATTGAGTGTTAATCCTAACGCTTTATATAATTCTGGACTCACTGGTCCTTAAACACATATTATTACATTAGCTTTAAAAGCAACTACATAGACGGTTACACACATTAGTCAGTGGTTCTAAAATTCAAAAACACTGTCATATGCCCGAAGGCTACACTAAGACTCCTCTTGGTTACTAGGCCTAACGCGTCATCCAACGTTTTACGCGTACCCTATTATTCTATTTAGTGGAGGTGTTGCAGGGTGCGACCATCCGAATCAAGTTAAAACCAAAATGCTCGCAAACCATGCAACAATCCTCAACACTTCTATCTGCAACTCTGCCAAGAGTGATCTTGTGCGAAGGTAGACACCTTTGAAGATCCACATTAGTTACTCTTGAGATTTGGCCACTGTTGCACCACTACTGCAGAGCTAAGGGGAGGCAACCCGTGACAGATGAAAGGAAAAGAACAGGTGAGCTCTAAGACCATCGATTGTATATCGCACCATCGATGTTCGCACCAATATAGCAGAAAACTGAAACAAGTTAAAATGAATGAACAAAACAATTTACTCGTCAATTTTCTCTTCACTCTATCATAATGAGATTCTTCTGAAACACCTGTTGTACTGAGAAGCTGTAACGTCAGCACTAAAGTTCAACTAGACGTTTTTGACAAATAGATGTTCGACGCTCTAATGTTAGTACTTTAGTACGCACGAATATATCTCGTCAATCTTTTCTTGCTTTGAAAATATGTCCGACTATTCTTGGTGCCCTGGACTTCTCAGAAGAGAGCCTTTAATTGCATAATCTGATGTATGCAGGCGATCTTTTTGCACGTGATTTTTGTGGAAATTTGTTTTACACGATGAGGTTGCCAACCACATGCACAATCTCATATTTGTCGCATGTTACGAGGGAGCATAGCCCTATTCTCACGTTATCTCCTCAGCGACCCCCGGGGGCTACCTGGGGCAAATGGCAACTAGAAAAAAGGTTCACATGTTCAGTAAACTAAACTTATGATTCATTGCCTATCATTATAAGGGAACTGAAGTTACAACAGAATGGACACAGATGATCAAGATCACGCATGCGCAGACCATGAGCCAGACGTCACATCTTTCTGCTTGGCGTTTGCCGACTATTAACATACGGTACTGTTTACAACTATTGTAAGACACCATCGATTCTAAGAAGCATCCCGATTTCAGACACACTCAAATGTAAACTATTGAGCGCCACTAGCATACATCCTATCATCATCTATGTTTTATTATTTTAAAAATAGCATTTTGCCTCGTTTTAGCTCTGCGCGTCTCGCTCAACCTAGACACAGGGACAATCGGTTGTATTATGGCGCATGTCTAAATATAAAAGACCTTATGGTCTGGTAATAGTACACTCACCATCTCTTATCTACTCCAAACTGAAAAAAAAAACGTAATATATAAAAGGACCAAGAGATATTTCCAGAACAGATACAGAAGTAAGGCGAAAAAAGAATACCCAGGCCACAAAAGTACAAAAACAGATGCTTATCACTAGCGTAATAAGAGCAAAATCAATAATTTTCAGACTACTCACAGGAGGCAGTTGAGATACTATCTGTTGAATAAGCTAAGGAAAGGAGCTACTGATGCGTGCACCTATGGATATGGTAAAATAATTGCTGAGCACAGGATACGTCAAAGAAGAAAGACGCCACCAGGCGTGATGGCCACTGACTGCTTTGACGGTCGGCAGCAAAGGATCAAAGAAGAATTGCGGGGCCCGATTTAGACCATTTAGGTGGGGGCCCCCTGGACTTAAGATTATAGTTTTTTTTTTTTTGTTGGTAAAATATTTTATGTCAACATGTAGCGTGTGTGTGTGTGTACACACACACACGCGCACACACGCACACACACCCACCCACCCACCCACCAGCATGCACGCGCACACACATACGCATGTTTTTCTGTTAATGTTTGTGGGTAGTTAGTTTCAGGTTTGTTTATCAAATGCTCTATGTTGGGTTAGGTGTGTACTGTACTCACGTTGCAGAGTAATTACCTGATTCCTCTTGAATTCGTTGACTGACATCTCGAAGAGTTGGGCATTTGTGATACCAATGCCACAGAAAGTTAGGTACTTTTGGAACAACTGAGGAAATAATGGGGAAATAAAGATAATCAAAGTAAAAAAAATAAAAAAAGTTAGTTGCTTATCCTTTACAGGACGTGGCAATAAACCCCAGCTTTTATTGGCTGTTTGTGATTTTTCTAAGCAATTATTTTTCATTCAGTAGTTTGCCATTGCTTTCTGAACGGTACGGCGCTTATACCATTGTTAAAAATCCACACTAAGCGATCTGCTACCAAACCGCCTGCAGCAGGTTTCGAACCTGGTATATCTGGATTATGAAACTGCGTTCATATCCATTAGGCCACAGACGCCAAAAAAAAAAAAAAAAAAAAAGTATTAAAAAAAAACATAAGAGACAGATATTGCATAATTAACAGTGCCAGGAAATACTAAATACGAGTTTAGAGAAACAACACATTTCTACGTAAAAATTAACAAACGAACTATTAAGTCGTCAATAAATTACGGGAATGAATTATAATGTGCTCTTCCTGCTGATGTCACTAATTCTACTGTGGTCATTTCACTCCATTTCAACTTCATGGGAGCTTTTTATTCAACCTTATAATGACCTATGGTCAATGGCCATTTTAATTCCATTTCACCTTCATGGTAGTTTTTTTTATTCAACGTTATAATGACTTATGGTCAATGGTCATTTTCATTCCATTTCACCTTCATAGGAACTTTTTATTCAACCTTAAAATGACTTATGGTCAATGGTCATTTTCATTCCATTTCACCTTGATGGGAGCTTTTTATTCAACTTTATAATGACTTATGGTCAATTGTCAATACACCTCGAAAAAAATTGAAAGGTCTGAGTATTATTTTAATCGGTGTTCAATTTAGCATTCAAGGTGTAATGCGCACCTTTTCCGTACTTTCCCGAAAAGATGGCAGGATTTATTCATTATTCGTTTTATTACGTTAAACTTAGCCAATTAATAATATGGGGAATTATATTAAAGAGTTCACTTTTTACCTCAGTTTTTCGACTTCTTTTTCTTCTTCTACCACATGTTCATCTTCCTCTTCTTCTTTTTTGTCCCTTTTCTCCCTAATTTTTTTCTGCTCCTTGGGTCTTCGCTTATTTCTCTGTTTTCATAAATTTCTTTTCTTATTTCTAATTTTCCTGTCCTGTTCATCTACAAGGAATGCTTGGATGTGGAAGAAATTAATATTACGGTAAAATAATAACAGCGCATTGTAACCTTGCACCGAATAAAAAAATTACATGAACTGCTTTAAATCACAGAACAAAGGGGCGCTGTATCAAAGGAGAAATTACGGTAATCATCTGAAAAAAAAAATGTATCACGAAAATAACCAGCAGGAACATAAGAAACAGTTAATATTCCTTGAACGTTAATGAGAATTTTAAATTAAACGCTGCCTGATATAAAGTAAATTAAGTATAAACATTGTTGTGTTGTTGTTGTTCGTCCATCACGGGTGATGAAGACCACTCTGTTCCTCCAATTGTTAGGAATACACATTAATAATGAGGTAAACGATGCCAAAGAAAAATTAGAATACAATAAAGAAAAAGAACGAAATGTCAGTGAATATAGAAGAATATTATAATGCCAAAATAACTATAAAAAAAAAAATACAACGTGAAAATGTTCACCAGGAATACAAGAAGCGGTGAAGTTTCCCGAAACGCAAAATGATAATTAAAAATTTAAAGCTACCTAGAATAAAATTAATTGGGCAAGTTAATTCAAGAAAACGGCATGTTTTGTTAGATGGATTAACTATGACATCACGCTGTACACGATATAGAAGATAAGGGCGACAAAGGAATATTTTCTAAGATAAAGAATCTGACACGGCATGGTCACATGTCAAATAACACGGACTACTAAATATGTTTCATCAAGGTACAGTATCAGCGTGGGATTGGCAGAGTGGTTACAGCTCTGGTGTCTCGCGGCAAAGGAGCAGTGTACGAATCAAGGTACCGACATAAATGGTTACCTGCCTCTGCTCTTTGAGTTCGGGAAGGAAAAGGCAGCGAGAAAGGGAACTGATCCCTCCACCTCTCGATGCTGGACCTAGTATGGTGATGTCTCTAACACATCACTCCCCTATGGTAGTATATGCTATTTGGACTACCTTTTACAGTATCAGGGAAAAGAAGACATGGTGGAGTGATAAAGAAGTGAATGGATAACTGTTGCGTGCATATTTTGACGCACATATTACAAAAATACGATACGGCTATTTAATATGGAAAATACATATTTGCATTCATTTGTGTATGGAAATGCTTCCTCTGGTAAAGCTAGATAATTCATGATTGATTTACACTTTTGATTATATGAGTGATCTTTCTTGATATTATCGGCGCATGGATATTGTATTCATGTCCGTTCTTATTTGTTCGGGCCAGAAAATAGATTAATTTTGCTTGTTATGTTTATGGCCTGAATTCATGTGTACTACTTGTCTAGTGCAAGTAGATTCAGTCGTATATTGTATACCTTTGTATGTTCAGGTCGGACTATATTCTTTCTGCCAGAATCTAGCGCAGGTTTTCGTAGTCCTACTGAGTTGTAAAGAGTTCCGATAATGTCGCCAAGAAATGGCTGAGTGCTTTTCCAGGGCTGGCACTGTTTAAGGTTTAACAGTGATTCATAGATATTTTTCTAGGAGAAGTTTGTGTCTCTGCAAGAGTCTATTTGTCAGAGATCCTCCTCATATGTGTGATTCGGACTCCAGTTATGCCAGACCCTAATTTTGATGATCTCGAGTCGATTAGACCTAGATGGAACATTGTGCTTCGTATCGCTAGGGTTGTGTTTTGTATCGACGAAGATGATAGGCTTTCCTACAGCAGTTATGTCTACGTGAATTAACTTGATTACTGTAGAGCTGTATGGAAAACTTTATGAAATTATTTATATGCACATTATAAATTAACTTTGGCTTATATCTACCTTCCTACGAGTGAGTGAGCGACAACTCAGGAAGGCGGCCATGTTATATTCCTGTCATCATATTTTTGATCACTGTCAAGAGAACAGATTATGTATCCTACTATCGGGCAGTGGTATCGAGATCTTGTTATGAGGTGAAAACCCACTATAGTGGTTTATGAGTGTTATACAAACATTGGACATATTTCAGCTTAAGAACTTAGATATGAAATGAAGGTTCGGCCAATGACTTTTGTATGTTTACCGATCCTCATTGACGCGTTCAGTCAGTAGAGGATACGGCGATTAGTTACCAGAACAGTGAATACCACTTTGGGTTGAATGATATTTCACTACTTCATGAATGTATCATCCACGATTCAAATAACCAATGAATGTATGTCAACATGTGTCCATGACTGTATCCGTGCTGTCCAGTTTGCGTGCCTTCATTAAACTATTGAAATGTCAGAGGCAGTTCAAGTCGTCATTGCATTACATGAGAGTGTGTGAGAGTTATTACCAAGAGGTCTGTTACACCGAACTACTACACCATTCGCGTTACTTGACACTCCCACTCAAGGTCTACATGACAGGTTCATTCAACAGTGGCCAATAAACAACAACACGTTTATTCTACAGTAGTGGTCAAACTTAGCATATACTTGACATTCTACAATAACATGTAAGAATTGTTCCGCCGCGTAACTCGACAAATACTCGATAGACAGAGGTAACGCTCAAACTATTGTATTCTGCTGAAGATGTTATGGAACTCTTGATGATGGTGATGGACGAAGTTCATTTAAACATCGTGGTTAACAAAAAACGTTAGTCATAGTTATATCATAAATTGAGTGGACCAAATATTTAACAAGTAACTGTAGTCATCATGTGACGTATTCTTTCCAGAACGTTGTCTCCATTACAGCTGCTCTGAACGCATCACGATTCTGGGCAAGTCGACCTGCATCAGTGTAGTAACATCATAAAACCACTTTTGTGTGAAGATATAAACAGAAAAAAATCAAATAAGATATAAACACAGAAACTAACCAAATAAGATATAAACACAGAAATTAACCAAATAAAATATAAACACAGAAATTAACCAAATAAGATATAAACACAGAAATTAACCAAATAAGATATAAACATAGAAACTAACCAAATAAGATATAAACACAGAAACTAACCAAATAAGATATAAACACAGAAACTAACCAAATGCCACGAAACTAGACACATAATAAACAGATGCATTGGCGCGAAAGACTTACATCTTCGTCTTGCTTAGTAAACTCATGATTGCCAGTGACTTTGTTAATGATCTGGGCTACACCTATGACCTCTCCTTCGTAGCTGAGGATAGGCATGGACAAGATGCTGTGTGTCCGGTATCCGGTCTTCTTATCCACCTCTTGATTAAACCTTGGATCCTATTTGAAAAGAAATAAAAGGATTAAATGATTAATTGAGATAACATTTCATTACTGAATAATGAAATAAAGCCAAAAAATTGCTCTCCTTGAATATAAAAGTCTGTTGACGTATAAATATGAAATGATACAGTTTTAGTCCAGGAACCACCATCTGAAAACCTTATATTTTCAAATAACTGGGTAACTGGGTCGAAAATGTTAAGATATTTTCAAACAACTGGGTAAATGTGCTGAAAACATTATGATATTTTCAAATAATTGGATAAATGTGATGAAAACATTATGATATTTTCAAATATCTGGGTTACTGTCCCGAAAGCATTATGATATTTTCAAATATCTGGGTTAATGTCCTGAAAACATTACAATATTTTCAAATATCTGGGTTAATGTCCTGAAAACATTACAATATTTTCAAATATCTGGGTTAATGTCCTGAAAACATTACAATATTTTCAAATATCTGGGTTAATGTCCTGAAAACATTACAATATTTTCAAATAAATCTGTAATAGGAGTAATGATGAAAAAGGGAGAAGTGCATTATTAAACATCATTACTAGCACGTGTTGTGCCGTGAAGCGCCGACGAACATGCCAATACCTAGATAACGAACAACATGTCTTGATTCTATTCTATTTTATCTACATCCCATGCCATGGCGTCAAGATGTACTTAGCTGTTTTTCTGTGTGTTTTTTCGTATTTATTGTGCCATTTTGTTCATGGTCGCGATATGTTTTGAGTCTGTCATAGCTTCATCACATATCAAATAAATCGTGCTGCATTCGTCTTACGTTTATGATTATATTTCATACATTCTTTTCAAGCCTTCTTTATTTGTTACATTAGCAAATGTCATGGGATTCTTAACATTTTTCTTAGAAAAAAAAAACATTTGTATTGTCTCATATGGTTTTCTTCTATCGCTCCACTGATTTCTTCATTTGTTTTCTGTTTCCAGACTTCCTTCGCCACATTAAGCAATCATGTTCTTATTTTCACGTGCAGAAGATATTTGTCAATGTGCGGAAAACTGTTTTTGCTTTGCAATTTAAGTTTTTACTTTTCAGAGAGGTAATTTCTATTTTATGTTATCAAAATACCTTAGCTTTCGAACTAGTGTATATGTTTACAAAACAATGTTCATTATGCTGCGTTCATTCAGGGGATGCTGGCGACGGATAGGACACACATTGAAGAGTGGTTTGGTTTGGTTTCTAGGGACTATCTTCATTGCACACGGACAACTCCATCAGTGCTCCGATATCTTCCCGTAGATCACACATGGAGGATCTCAGCACAATGCACGACCTCCTTAGCACCGGCGAGAATCCCAATGTGTGTATATAGGAATCACACATTCTATAAATATTTTTGTGATGTGTAGGTTTCTAATTTTTCAATTTTGCCAGGGCAGAGGCCTTAAAGCCTACTCTTTATGATTTCCAACTGCCGTGGAATTTTTAATTTGCGCAACACACAAGGCCTCCTATTTTTTCGCCCTTATCCGAGAAGGCTAGGCATCCGATCTCACTACCCAGGAGACCAGGGGAGAGTATGACATCATTAGGACCACTTGTTCTGAAAACAAAATGTCCATAAATTATATTCCTTCTACAAGGAATCGAACCTGGTACCTCTAGAATTCGAGACGCCATACCTCTTAGCCACTCCGACCCCTCACATTGAGGAAACCTGTTGATAACATTACAAGGCAGTCCTTAATATGGAACTCCTAGGTTAAGAAAGGTAGAGGGAATACTCTCCCCCCCCCCCCACCCCCCAAAAAAACCCCCACGAAGAAGACAGAAATTAAGGGATAAAGGGGTCACGAAAAGACCCTGGGCTGATATCTCGACACAGGAGGACTTGGCATGAGTTGAACGCCTATGCTCCTCCGGGAGCTGAAGGGTAATAAAAGAATAAATTAATGTAGGGGTATTTGCCAGGAGGTCACCATTGTTACCATTTTCATGCTGTTTAGACAGTTCTTTTCATCAAACGTGGACAGTAATAGAAAAACATATGTTCATCAGTAAAATCAAAACTGAATAAATTTATATAGAATAAATTTATAATAAATTAATGATTAGAAGCAAGAACCAAAAAAAAAAAAAAAAATAAGAATTCAGCTACGATTTTATTCAGTCGTAATTGATTAAAATTTTGTACCTATTTTCTCAGCTGTTTCCACTCACAGGTAACTTCTATCATACACTACTTGTATAAATATTCTTCGTTAAAGTACTCCGTGCTTAAATTAGACCGGTACGCATTTCCTGGAAATGCTGGATCCATTGTTTGAAATATTGTAAAATCAATCATCTTGTTACTGAAAGAATTAGATTTCTTAGGTCTTTGATCAACTTTAAATGGATTAGCTATGTCATTTTTGAAAAAGATTTGTATCTTCGCTGCTATTCCTAAAGTCCAGGTTCCAGGGATTGTTTACACAAACTGTTCACTACGTCACTAGATGGTTGTACGTAATGAACTTACCAGCTATGAACAGAGGAAAATTACGCCCCCCCCTTCCCCCCCCCCCCCCCCACCACCACCACCAAAAAAGAAAAAAAGATACCTTTCAAAATTAAAATAGCTAAGTTTGTCCCTATTTTGATTCTAAAAACTGCTGTCAGCTCAGACTGAAATACCCCAGATTTCGAGATTGTCCTCTCAACAAGGCATCACGCGATCTATAGCAACTTTATTTCGAAGCCGGCTATCTGGAAATCACATTGAATCTGTTTGTAATTTCCACGAGTGTGTAAACAATGGTTAGTTTTGATTTCCGTAAAATTAAAATGCTAATTTGATTTTGGGATAAGTCTCACGTTTTGTGTTTCTAACACGAGTTTTATGAAGCGCTTAAAGCAAGGACCAGTTGGAACGAAGTGGGTCAGCCTGGTACCAAGAAACATTGTACACATAAACCACCACACTGTCCTGTCTCACGTGTTTGTGACATTAATGACCACGATAAAACAACATTTTAAAATATGAATACGTCACTGACACTTGAACTTTAAGCTGTGCTGCTTTTAAGTTTCAATGGACAGTGTGGTCAAATGCCTCACTGTTGGTAGAATATCATGCTCGGGGCACTACTTGAGCTGCTTCAGAGTCGTCCCTACACAGAGGACGTGATGAACAATACATATACAAGGGGATTGACATAAGTCTTGGGCCTGACCATTGTGATAAATTTAACCGTGATACAACGTTAAAATATCTCCAAAGATAAAATGTAGGGATAAAAATAATGCGTAAGCTACTAGAAGACATGATCGCCCATGCCGCGGTTCACTACCCGCCATGGAAACTAACTTGTTAGACGTGAAGACAAAACGTTTACCCTTGGAGACGGGAGGGAACGGAGATCAAAAAGAAAAAATATGACTGAACACGTGCTTGAAACTAGCAAGGCTAAAAAGACGCAATTGGTGGGGAAAGGAAAAAAATTCACGTCCACAAGTTGACACAATGTAAAGAAATGGACAAAAGGGACCTTAGCTATTATACGCAACAGTCATTTCTTGGACGCTTTTACGATACTTAGTCCTTTTATTTGAATTCAGCGGCAAACGCATTACAGAAGATGCTCGAACATATTTCAAAAAAACAACTAACCTTGAAAAAGTAACTTTTTCTTAATAATAATGTTAGGAATATCAAACCTAGCTAGTCTGATAGCCCATCTTGAGCAGAGAAATAATATGCTTTCATTTATACAGACGGATAGATAATAATGAAGATATTGACAAAAGACTGTGTTGTTCATAACAGACGAGCGACTGCACTGTTAAAAAAAAAAATGTCACTAATTTTCAAAAATTGCGGCCTTGAGACTCAAGTGCTAAAATCTAGTTGGAATGAAAGAGAGGGGGAATTAGTGGAAAATTGTGGCTAAAAATAACTCTAGAGACCGATTCGTGTAGAAAGGCATGTAGAACCAAGCGTGTTTTTTTATGAAAAAGCAACTAGAGACAGACGGACCAACAGACAATAATACATACTTGACTGAGGTATGACTGAATTGACTTTTGGTAGGAGGTTTGAAATTTGAAAGGGGGAAAGTCGGTGATTGGCCACAGATAATCATATTATCGGCGCACAGACGCGCATTTTTGCCATTCAAAATAAATTGTCCAGTAGTAGACACAGTAATTCTTCAGTGGTGTAGTTCCCAGAAGCTAATTGCAATATTTAGAGGGACGCCATACTAGAGCCAGCAGCTCAGCTGAGTTTTGCTAGAATATAACTGTGTTCTCTATTCCTAATTCTGGTAAGAATGAAAGTATTTCTTTGTATATTTTAATATTGTTTAATGTTTCGAGTGATTTGATACTGCCATATCAAAATCTACCCCTTACAACAAGTAAGGATTCGCTCTAGATCCCCAGCCCAAGTTCAGGGTCTAGAGACAAACAAAATACATAAACGCCAGCAAGGATTATGAAGGGCGGATCAAGTGTTGAGATCAGTGGAACATATCACCTATCTTATTCAATAGCAGGAAGCTAATGAACATATTTCAGAATATGTAGTCTTGGGGAACTAGTACTATGTGAAACCAACTTGGTAAGATGTGCTGTATGGTCAGAGAGATCTGACCCCGTCTATGTGGTGTTGTTGTGTAGTGTTGTGTGCAGAAGTGGCTCAGGAGGTAGAGTTCTGACACATGACCCAATACTTTTGTTGCAGAAGTGTGAGTTTCTGTTTGGCACCAAAGTGGTGTCAAATGCTGTGTTGATATATACAAGTGTGGACCAGTGCAGTCTAGTATTTTGTCGGAGCAGCCTTATATTGCCCCCAAGCACGGAGAGGTGGGGCCACCTGATTCCAGCACCAGAACTACTCAGTCAAGATACGTGAGCGTCTGGCCTGCTGGACCTTCACCAACTTATTTACTAAATAACACACCAACTATATTACCATCAACTAGAACCTACCATTTTTTGGGAAATAAAACTTGTATTACTCCCATCAGTGAATGGACAATGTTTGGTAGTCATAGACAGGGAGTGATGATATCACCCCAACAGCCTATCTAGAAATAAGTTCTCCTGGGACTATCTTAAGATAATTACTATTAACCAGTCATTTGAAATACATATGTACACATTTTCTGATTTATTATGACATATATTCATGCATCTCATTCATAATTTCAAAACCTTTCATATGTTCTGACCAAAATAAAACCTTGGTTCAGAACAAATAAACTTAAAGAAAATTTAATATCAAAAATTTAAACAGCTTGAGTTAGTTCAGTGTATTATAAATTTTATTAATATTATTAGACTTATTAAATATCTGTGTGTGTGTGTGTATGTAATCTACCACAACACATTACATATCAGTACCCTAGATTTTTAACGTAGCCACATTCATTAGTAAAAAAAGATATGTGTGAGGTCGTAAGTGGTAGCAAGAAGGGCCTTCTGTAAATTCACAGCTACGTTTATCTCAGGAGCCTTCACAGCTGACCTCAGTCATCACACTAGGTAACATCACAACCATACAGTACCATCAAATCCACTACATATATTGGGGTCTTGTCCAGGGATAATTAGCTTATCAGTAATATTAGGATCTCCTGGTGGGAGAATTAAATTAGGGGGGCAAATTGTAAAAAATAAAAGTGTCCCTTAAAATAAAAGTTGGTGAATCTTCACAGCCAGTGGTAGTTAATTGATTAATTAATTAATTAGAATTACTTTAGTTATTAATTGGTTAGAGATTTATCTTGCTCATTGCTAAATTGTCTAAAAAGTATGGCGGAGCTGGCAAAGTTCAGATCAGCTGCTGTGCTAACGGCGAAGGATATGGGAATGGATGGTCAGGGTTTAATACAATACGTAACTGCAGAATGTGATAAGTATATTGAAAGGGAAGATAGGAGGTTAGCTGAAGAGAAGAGGTTACAAATTGAGGCTGATAGAGAACTTAAGAGGCTGCAGATTGAGGCAGAAGATAAAAGATTGACTGCCGAAAGGGAGGCAGCAGAAAAAAAGGCCGAAAGGGAGGCAGAAGATAAACGATTGACTGCCGAAAGGGAGGCAGCAGAAAAAAAGGCCGAAAGGGAAGCAGAAGATAAAAGATTGACTGCCGAAAGGGAGGCAGAAGATAGAAGGTTGCAAAGGGAGCATGAATTACGACTAAGGGAGCTGGAATTACAAGGCCATGCTCCTGAAAATGGTGCCAGCCCTTTTGCCTCAGATGCTACGCCTAGTCAGGGAGCCTCAACATCAGCTATGGGGTTTCATTTAGACCATTTTGTTGAGAAAGACGATGACATAGAGGGGTACCTCAGTCGTTTTGAATTATTAGCTACTACATATGGGTTAGAGAGAGAGAGGGGGAGTTTAAAGTTATCACAGGGACTGAGAGGTACTTCTTATGAAGTCTTCGCAAAAATGAACAGAGAAGACCAAGACAATTATGACATGTTGAAGCAGGCTTTGTTGTTAAGATACGAAAAAAATGGTGAATTTTATCGTAAGAAATTTAGAAATGCCAAACTGTCGTCTGGGGAGACATACCACCAATTCTCTGCCAGACTGGAAACCTATTTGGAGAAATGGACTGCTCTGGGGAAGACCCAAGATCTTAAAGAGATGATCATGATAGAGCAATTGAGAGAGTCCATGGCTCCAGACTTGAGAAAATTTCTCATGGAACAAGGTGCAGAGAGGTTGGGGGAGGTTTTAAATGTCGCTGAGAGGTATCAGGCAGCCCAGGCAGAGGTAAGTGGTGCTAAAAAGAAGCACATAGACAATTTTAAAGCTCCACAGCAATTTAATAAATTTGATAATAGAGAACAGGGTAATAAAGGTAGGACAAACTTTGAACGGCCAAGAAATGACTATCGAGACAGAAACTCACAGTTCAATGACCAAAAATACAATGAAAGAAAACCGTTGAACCAAGGAAAAAGATGGTGCAAATGGTGCAAGAAAGATAACCATAACACCGAAATTTGTAGAAGGAAACCTTCAAACATTGCTGCAATGAAGTCGGGGACTCAAAGATTAAAGGTTAATCCTAATGGACAGCAGGAACCTTATCACCCCCAGTTTGTGAGGATGTTATTTGTAATGGGGTCACCACAAGGTGCCTTTATGATACAGGTTTGGATTATGATTCTGTTGTGAAGTCTAGCCTAGTGGACCCAAGTCAGTATACCACAGAAACAGTGGAAATACAAGGGGCGACTAAGGACATACCACTCATGACACTTCCCATCGCAAGGATAACGGTGAAAACTCGCTATGTGGAAGGAGAAATCAGAGCAGCAGTGATAGATGAACCAATCTACCCTCTGATATTGGGGTGTAGATACGTCTTCTTGGGGAATCCCGAGAGACCTGTGATCATGGCGACAGTGCAGACCAGGTCACAGAAAAAGGAGGAAGAAGGTGAACCTATTAATGCTCATCCAGAGGAGATGAGGAAGGCGCAGGCTGAGGATAAGACCCTTAAGCCATGTTTCAAAAAATTGCCCAAATGCCACACACCTCCAAGCAAGGGAGAATACTTTATGAAGAACAAACTATTATATAGGAAGGCCGGAACTGGAACAAATGGTCACAACCAGCTGGTTCTTCCCACTTCATATAGGGATAAAGTGATGGAACTCGGGCATGCGATTCCCTTCAGTGGTCACATGGGGATCAGCGCCACAGGACAGCGTATAGCTTGTCATTACTTCTGGCCAGGGATAACGGAGGATATAAAAAGATATGTCAAATCCTGCCCAGAATGTCAACGGGTAGCTCCAAAGCATTGGACTGCTCCTGCAACTCTAGGGGAAATGCCCATAGTGGGAACACCTTTTGAGAGGGTTGCAGTGGATATTGTGGGACCTCTCACTCGGACCAAGAGGAGGAACAGTTACATCCTTACTCTGGTGGACACTTGTTCTATGTGGGGAGAGGCGGTAGCCCTGCCATCAATTGATTCAAAACATGTAGCAGAGGCACTACTTACAATATTCACCTGATTAGGATTCCCGCATCAAATCTTGACTGATAATGGCTCACAGTTCAAGGGGAAACTAACGGAAGAAGTTTTTAAGCTATTTCAAGCCAGACACTTTCATTGTAGTCCGTACCATCCGCAAGGGAACGGCCAGGTAGAGAGGTTCAATGGGACTCTCATTTCTATCCTGAGGAAGCTGGCACACGAAAAACCGGATCTGTGGGATCAATTCCTGCCCGCCGCGTTGTTTGCGTATCGGGAGGTACCACATAGTTCAACCGGGATGGCTCCCGCAACTCTGCTATTTGGGAGACCCATAAAAGGTCCATTAGAAGCTTTATTAAGGACCTGGACAGATGAGAAGGCAGAAGAGACTGTTACCTCATCTTATCAATACGTGAACGAACTGACCACTCGTTTGAAAGCTGGATGGAAACTGGCAAATGATAATTTGAAACAAGCCAGGAAGAAACATGCAGCATATTTTAATAGGAAGGCAAAGGACAGAGAACTAGCTGTGGGAGAGAAGGTGCTGCTTCTACTACCCGGCAGCCAGAATAAATTACAAATTGGATGGCAAGGTCCATATACGGTTCTAGAGAAGGTGTCTAGAACAAACTATAAAATTGACAAAAAGGGGAAGGAGAAAGTTTATCATGTAAACCTTTTAAAGAAGTATCTGGACAGACCACTCCAGGAAAGCACCCCCTTACTGACCTTGGCTATCGCAACTCAAATGCAAAAGGAACCACTCACCTCACATGAATACCCATTACATCCTTGTGAAACAGCAGCACAGGTAAAAGTCAGTAAGCACCTGACTAAAAACCAGAGGGAGAGAGTTCAACAGGTTCTGGAGGAATATACAGATGTATTAACAGATAAACCAGGACATACAAATTTGCTACAGTATGACATGAAACTGGTAGACTCAAACCCAATCTGTATGAGAGCCTATTCTATTCCGTTCGCGAAGGAGAAGGCATTGATGGAAGAAATAGATTATTTGTTGAAGGAGGGGATTATTTCACACAGTGAATCATCTTTTAGCTCCAGTGTAGTTTTGTTGAGAAAACCGTCTGGGGAACACAGACTGTGCATAGATTACAGGAAACTGAATGCTGTCACAGAAGGACAAGTGGACCCATTACCAGACACAAAACAGTTATTTGCCAGATTAAACAAGGCAAAATACTTTTCAAAAGTGGATCTTAGTAAAGGCTATTACCAGATTCCAGTGAAGCCTGAAGTGAGACCTTATTTGGCCTTTAGCACTTCGGATGGACATTATGAATTCAACATGCTACCATTCGGACTGAAAAATGCTCCGAGTGTATTTTCAAGGATGATGCGCAAATTGTTGGATCCCCTGAATAACCCATGTATCACGAATTTCATGGATGATATTCTCGTCGCCACAGAGACATTTGAAGAACACATTGACTCCTTAAAAATGTTATTTGATAGGCTTAGGGAGGCGAACTTAACTGCTAGGCCAACAAAATGTTGTATTGGATGCAAAGAGTTGGAATTCTTGGGACACACTGTATATCAGGGCAACATGACCCCTGACCCCAAGAACTTGGACAAACTGCAGAGAGCACCTAGACCACAAACAAAAAAGGACGTGCGATCATTCGTGTCGTTATGTGGTTTTTACCAAAAATATATCAAAAATTTTAACTCAATATGTGCTCCTCTGACTGATTTGACTTGCAAGGGACATCCAGATAAAATAGTTTGGACTGCGCAATGTGAATTAGCGTTCCAAGAGTTAAAGGAAAAACTCACTAGCAAGCCTATTCTCAAACTGCCTGATTTGATACAGGACTTTGTCTTAAGAACAGATGCAAGTAATGTAGGACTCGGGGCGGCTTTGTTGCAAAGATCATCTTCACCTGATGGGGAACTGAACCCAGTCGCTTATGCAAGCCGCAAATTGAATAAGGCGGAGCAAGGATATTCCACAAGCGAAAAAGAATGTTTAGCGTTAATCTGGGCAATAAAGAAGTTCCAAATCTAACTGTATGGTAGGACTTTTGTGGGCCAGACGGATCATCAGCCCCTAGTATTCTTATCTCAGGCTAAGCATGAAAACGCAAGATTGTTGAGGTGGTCTTTATTACTGCAACCTCATCAGTTTAGTATTGAGTACATCCCAGGGTCATTGAATGTCGGTGCAGATTTCCTCAGTCGGCACCCCTGTGATCAAAATTAGAGTAGTGGCAGGCGTGAGGAGTAATTTTATCTATGTGTATCACTGGTTTTGGAACTTGCCGTAGGCATGTTTTCAAGTGGGGAGATGTGTGATAAATGTAACCGTGATACAACGTTAAAATATCTCCAAAGATAAAATGTAGGGATAAGAATAATGCGTAAGCTACTAGAAGACATGATCGCCCATGCCGCGGTTCACTACCCGACATGGACACTAACTTGTTAGACGTGAAGACAAAACGTTTACCCTTGGAGACGGGAGGGAACGGAGATCAAAAAGAAAAAATATGACTGAACACGTGCTTGAAACTAGCAAGGCTAAAAAGACGCAATTGGTGGGGAAAGGAAAAAAATTCACGTCCACAAGTTGACACAATGTAAAGAAATGGACAAAAGGGACCTTAGCTATTATACGCAACAGTCATTTCTTGGACGCTTTTACGATACTTAGTCCTTTTATTTGAATTCAGCGGCAAACGCATTACAGAAGATGCTCGAACATATTTAAAAAAAAAAACAACTAACCTTGAAAAAGTAACTTTTTCTTAATAATAATGTTAGGAATATCAAACCTAGCTAGTCTGATAGCCCATCTTGAGCAGAGAAATAATATGCTTTCATTTATACAGACGGATAGATAATAATGAAGATATTGACAAAAGACTGTGTTGTTCATAACAGACGAGCGACTGCACTGTTAAAAAAAAAAAATGTCACTAATTTTCAAAAATTGCGGCCTTGAGACTCAAGTGCTAAAATCTAGTTGGAATGAAAGAGAGGGGGAATTAGTGGAAAATTGTGGCTAAAAATAACTCTAGAGACCGATTCGTGTAGAAAGGCATGTAGAACCAAGCGTGTTTTTTATGAAAAAGCAACTAGAGACAGACGGACCAACAGACAATAATACATACTTGACTGAGGTATGACTGAATTGACTTTTGGTAGGAGGTTTGAAATTTGAAAGGGGGAAAGTCGGTGATTGGCCACAGATAATCATATTATCGGCGCACAGACGCGCATTTTTGCCATTCAAAATAAATTGTCCAGTAGTAGACACAGTAATTCTTCAGTGGTGTAGTTCCCAGAAGCTAATTGCAATATTTAGAGGGACGCCATACTAGAGCCAGCAGCTCAGCTGAGTTTTGCTAGAATATAACTGTGTTCTCTATTCCTAATTCTGGTAAGAATGAAAGTATTTCTTTGTATATTTTAATATTGTTTAATGTTTCGAGTGATTTGATACTGCCATATCAAAATCTACCCCTTACAACAAGTAAGGATTCGCTCTAGATCCCCAGCCCAAGTTCAGGGTCTAGAGACAAACAAAATACATAAACGCCAGCAAGGATTATGAAGGGCGGATCAAGTGTTGAGATCAGTGGAACATATCACCTATCTTATTCAATAGCAGGAAGCTAATGAACATATTTCAGAATATGTAGTCTTGGGGAACTAGTACTATGTGAAACCAACTTGGTAAGATGTGCTGTATGGTCAGAGAGATCTGACCCCGTCTATGTGGTGTTGTTGTGTAGTGTTGTGTGCAGAAGTGGCTCAGGAGGTAGAGTTCTGACACATGACCCAATACTTTTGTTGCAGAAGTGTGAGTTTCTGTTTGGCACCAAAGTGGTGTCAAATGCTGTGTTGATATATACAAGTGTGGACCAGTGCAGTCTAGTATTTTGTCGGAGCAGCCTTATATTGCCCCCAAGCACGGAGAGGTGGGGCCACCTGATTCCAGCACCAGAACTACTCAGTCAAGATACGTGAGCGTCTGGCCTGCTGGACCTTCACCAACTTATTTACTAAATAACACACCAACTATATTACCATCAACTAGAACCTACCATTTTTTGGGAAATAAAACTTGTATTACTCCCATCAGTGAATGGACAATGTTTGGTAGTCATAGACAGGGAGTGATGATATCACCCCAACAGCCTATCTAGAAATAAGTTCTCCTGGGACTATCTTAAGATAATTACTATTAACCAGTCATTTGAAATACATATGTACACATTTTCTAATTTATTATGACATATATTCATGCATCTCATTCATAATTTCAAAACCTTTCATATGTTCTGACCAAAATAAAACCTTGGTTCAGAACAAATAAACTTAAAGAAAATTTAATATCAAAAATTTAAACAGCTTGAGTTAGTTCAGTGTATTATAAATTTTATTAATATTATTAGACTTATTAAATATCTGTGTGTGTGTGTATGTAATCTACCACAACACATTACATATCAGTACCCTAGATTTTTAACGTAGCCACATTCATTAGTAAAAAAAGATATGTGTGAGGTCGTAAGTGGTAGCAAGAAGGGCCTTCTGTAAATTCACAGCTACGTTTATCTCAGGAGCCTTCACAGCTGACCTCATGCATCACACTAGGTAACATCACAACCATACAGTACCATCAAATCCACTACAACCATGAAGGACATGTCACAGAAAGCTGAAATTTTGTATAGTGTTTATTCCTTTTCAATATAGCCACCGTCTGAATTGACACACTTCTGCCATCTCTGCTTGACCTTGAAAAGACCTTGGGAGTAGAACACCCTATTTTTCAAACTAAACCAGTCATCACATGCCAGTATAACCTCTTCATCGCTGTCAAAATGATTTCCTTTTAGCTGTTTTTTAAGATTTGGGAATAGAAAAAAGTCTGATGGAGCCAAATCTGGAGAATATGGTGGGTGTGGAAGAATTTCAATATTCAAATCGTTGGCTGCTAGCTGCACAAGCCGTGCTTTGTGAGAGGGCACGTTGTCTTGAAGCAAAGGAAGATTTTGAGTGCGCGTTATCCCTCGTTTCCTGGTCACAACCTTTCTTAGTTTTGTGAGAAGATCTGCATAGTACTGTCCATTAACTGTGTTGCCACAAGGCAGATAATCTTTCAAAATGACACCTTTGCCGTCCCAAAAAACAGTCAGCATCACTTTTCCTGCAGATTTCTGCTCCCTTGGCTTGACAGGTATTGAGGAGCCCGGGGTTTTCCATTGCATGCTGGCAATTTTGGATTCGGGGTCATAATGGTGTACCCAAGTCTCATCTACTGTCACCATGGTCTCCAAAAAAATTTTTGACTGACACTTTTTGAGCAACTGTTGACAGCAATTTACCCTCGTTTGCTTCTGTTCACGTGTCAACAGTCGCGGAACCCAGCGTGCACACACTTTTCTCATGTTCAGTCTGTTGTGTAAAATTCTATAAACTGTTCTTTCATTTAGTTTTACTCTACTAGCTATCTCCACAATTGTCATTTTTCGATCCTGGTCAATGATTTTCTTCACTCTTGTTGCATTTTCATCGTTGCACTCTGAGGCTGGTCTACCAGATCTTGGCAGATCAGCAACATTTGAGCGGCCGCACTTAAACTGTTGACACAAGTTTTTTACCGAAGTATATGAAGGACAAAAATCACGAAACACTGGTTCCATCTACCTGTGTATTTCTGTAGGTGTTTTTCCCTGAAACATCAGAAATTTTATCACAGCTGTGGCCTCCTTCTTTTCCATTGTTTTGTCAAATCTTTTGAGCAGCAGATCCGGTCAATAGGGTACATTGCGCCGTGCACCGCAGCGGGAAAACCCATTGAAGAAACAAATGCGTACTTTACACATTGAGTGCAAATATGATGAACTTTAAATGTGCCAAGTTTCATCTTCCTCCTGTGACTCCTTTATGGTCAGGCCCAAGACTTATGTCAATCCCCTTGTATTTCACACGCAAAAAGTTGTTAATCATCATCATTACCTTCCAGCTTCAACAGATGCATTCCAAATTTTCATGCCCTGTGCAATCCATTTCAGGTCTTTCCATGCATTATTTATTTATTTAATTTCTGTCTCTAGTTCTCTTCTCCGTGTTTTTTTTGGGGGGGGGGGAAGGGAGGGAGGGTGGGGGGGTTATCTACCTCTCTTACCCTGGCGATTCCAGAACACGGAATGTTATCAAGAGATTGTCTCAGTGTGTGTCCTATTCATGGCCAGTATCTACCTCTCATCTCCTCTTCCACTGGCAAGTGCCTGCTTCTTGTCATCAGTTCTTCTTCTTCGTATGAGGTATGTTAAAAAAAAAACAGTGGTCAGCTTGAGGCTGATTCTTGATTGTATCTCCAAAGAGTCATCAGTTCCACATTAATGATTTTTTTTAAATTGTCATATTGTCAACCTTTCTATTTTAATGCAAGCACTCATTTATGACATTCCATATTCCGGAAGAATGCACTGAATAATAAGAGCTCCCCAAAACATGAATTTAAAAATAATAATCTACATAACAACTTAATATATAATGTCAAAGATAAAATACTAAACATCATAACAGCAAGTTCAGTGTAGTAGTGCAGGGCAGAACAAAATTGGTTGAGATGGCAACAGGACTCCCTACAGGGCCAGAATCGCACAACATGAGTGTATTTTGGTATAAGAATAGTTTTCCTGAAGGTCAAAGCAAAAAAGCATGGTATGACAACAAGGATGTGGTAATGTGTGTGAGACATTTGTTGTGAATGAGAACGATAGGAAAGATGATATATTCAGTGGCGTAGTAAAAAGGTGCAAAGGGGGGGGGGGGATTTGCCCCCAGTGAGAGCTAGTGAGAGGGGGGAATGCCATCCGACACTATTATGGTAGTATTTAAGTTTTTAATAATAAAAAATATTTAAAACCCATTCTTTTAATGCACTAACAACTCAAAAATAATTGTTCAAGGAGTTTATAGCTTGCAGTCAAAAAACGTAACAACAAATTAACAAAAAACTCCTTGAAAAATTATTTTTGGGTTTTTAGTGCATTAAAAGCCTGTGTTTTAAATATTTTTTTTTATATTTTCTTCTTTTTAGTGTTAGAAACATTACGACATACTAAAACATAAACAAAATTTTTACTTATTGTAAATCTGGTCTAAAATTTCTTAAGCGATCCATTTCTTTTAGAGCGTGAATTTTACATGCCTTTGTGCCTGTTAATTTGGTGCAATCAATTTCTTCAATTTGAAGGACATCTAGAGATCGAACTCGACTTTCCATTGATTCATAGCTTTACAATTTGGATTGTTTCCCCTCATTTAGCTAGACACTTGTTTGAGTACTACCCTGCTTTACGCATAGAAAAAAAATAAAGCACACCACGTACACTTGAATCTTTAATTAACTTGATTATGGCCCCTGATTTGTTTACACTTCTTTACGAAAAACTTAAATAACTCATAATGTCATAATTACAATATTAAATTATTAAATAATTGACTGATTATTGTATTGTCATCGGGAATATACAACTATGCCAAGTTTTAGAGCTATTGCTCATCTGCAAGTGATTGAAAAATCGATTGCAAGATTTGAGAGTGACATGAAAGTGACATACAAGTGAAGTTAAATAAAAGCGTGTAAAAAAATATACTTGTAAGCACGTTTTTCGTTGTGTTTATTTATGGGGGAGGAGATGCCAAACGAATGATCCGCCCCGGGTGCCAAATACGCATCCGTAGATAATCGAGGAGAATTGTAGGGAAAAAAAGAGAAGGATAACAAATGTAGTGTCTCATCATCATCAGCTGCCATCGCCACAACGAAGGTTGGCTGCAATGGATCTCCAACGTCTTCTGTCTCTTGTCTTGATGATGCTCCCTAAGGACTATTTCCTGTCCATCTCTTGATGGTCTCTTCCCACTTATAGCACTGTCTTCCTCTTGCGTATTTGCCTTCAACTCAGCTTTCTATTAAGGTCTTCAGCACGGTTTTTTTTTTTAATATGGCCAAAATACTTTAGCCGTCTGATTTTGATATTTTTAAAAATTAATTCTCTTGTCATTCCCATTTTTTCGATAACCTTTTTATTTGGATTCTTCTCTTTTCACGAGATGCGTCCCATTTTTCTATAGATCCACTTCTCATGAGCCTCAGTTCTTCCAATTGCTTGTCCATGCTTGTACACCTTACAGTAATGAAGCATATATCTATATAACATTTCATGATTCTCAGTTTTAATTTGTTGAGTTAATTTTTAAAACATTTTTTTAGGTTAGTATGTGTCACGAGAGGGTTGATTATTATTGAAATTGTAGGATATCTTGGACACAAAGTTGTATCAGGTGATACCAGGATAATGCCAGATAAGAGTCTGGTCTTATAAGTAATACCCCCTTCTCTGAAAAGAGTAAGGGTGTATAGATATCAAAGGTAGGATCAGGCTGAATAAGTTCCCAGAGAAGATGGTAATATTTTACTCTAAGTCCCTACTTGCCCCTCTCCAGATCCCCCTCTGTTAATATTATTATTATTATTAGCTCTGCTAGGGGTATTAATTAAACTATCTACCAACAAGAACTTTAACTTAACTTAAAGAATTTAAATAAGTCTGCTGGTAAATATTTACAATTTATTTTTACACATATTATTTTCTACTTGAAAATATTTCAAGAAAAATCAAAATTTCAATTACATCAACAAGCAAATAACACAATTTAAAACAAGGGTTCTTAGTTATTAATAGTCTTTTGAACTGTATAACTGTTTTTCTCTTTCTCTTGAAATCTCTTTGTTGAAGACAGTCTTTATTTACTTTTGCTTCAAGCTTTTCACAGTTTATTAAGTGTGTCTAAGTATGACTAGGACGGTTGCTTAGATAAAATTGCACTGTTTCTTCATCATTAACTTATTTTGTGGTGAAGCTGCATTAACCGAACAGTAGCCTTGTGTGGTTACTTAGCTTGAAATATGGGCGTTGATTCTGTTCCACCTCTGTTCTGGCAGGAATTTATGTCTCCTCCAGGCCTAGGACTGGGTGACCGGCCCTATAGCATCAAGGGCGCTCGCACCAATAGCTCCTATATTAGAGTCAAGCTCCTTCAGGTGGACTTCAGTTACAGAATACAACCCTCAGGCACATACAGTCGAGCTGTTAATGGTTAGAATGATCTGCTCTCAGGTACAAAAGGCAAAGGCACTCTTCATTAACACTTTTATTTTTTTCCGCTCGCTGTGATTTTCAAATATGACTGGCCTCGATTAGCAGAGGGCAAGGTCTATTTATACGTCACATCCGGTGACCGGGAGAGCAGAGGCTAAAGGGGTGTTTGCGTATCTCAAAATGTAGGCCCAATTTGTCCTGATGTACAAATATTGAAAACTAATATTTCAATTATCTTCTTTATTTCTGGAGCGATTTTATTCATCTAAGGCTTAAACTACACCCTGATTTATTTTTTAACTTTCTAGCTATTTGTCTTTATATTACATTCCTTAGTTTTATTCTATGCGTAGCCTAAACAGCAAAATTATGGACCAACCTGATGTCTCGATGCCTTTCACTAGAGATTTCTCCATTATTATATCACTTCCCGTAGAAATCTTACTACTAACGGGTAGAGCATCATTCCTAGTATTGTATTAGTGACCTCTTCCAGGTGGTACTTCTCTCCTAAAGCTGTAGTTAAATTCCAATCTCAACTGGTTTGCACAAAATTGGAGATCGCCATTGTAGGCTAGTTCGTTATTTGTAAACTCTGCATAAAGGTGGGTTTTCATTGGTTCTCTCTGCATGCTTCTATTTCTAACGTATGGCGTTTCGTGTGGGTAAAGAATGCCGGGTTTTTGAATCCGACTTCATGACAATAGCACATTAGAGTACCCATTAGAGTTGGGTCGGCTCAGGAGCCGTTCAGGTTATTCCAGTCGCTGGTCGACAACACTGTTTCAAATGTCCTCGCCAGGGTTTGAACCCGGATCTCCCGATTGCCAGCGCAGTGTAGTAACTATTACACCAGCGTGGCTCCCCGTTTAAATGTTTAATGTTTAAGAGATGATAAGTATCAAGATGACGCAATGACACAAAAATTGGTACAACTTTAAGAAGTAGCTAGTCTTTGCATGTTTGGAGCATTAGCAGGTGCTGTAATTAAAACGTGTGTTACGTCGTATGCTTTCTTTGCATTTCTGATATGACCAAATTAGGAACATGCTAAACGAGACATTTTAAGTGAACTGTTGTCACGTTTGTGACGTACGTCTAGTTTGACTAGTGAATTTTCCCTGATATGATGGATGATTTAAAGGGACCTTTAGCTTTTCATAACATTAGAACCCCTGAACATTTGTTGTAACTTTTCGTTTGCCAGAACGCATTCCACCGGGACTCATGTAGGATACAGCGACGAGATCAAAGAGACAGACCGAGGGATCTTAGGGGAGACTATCGGCGCTATCAAAGACAGTAGTTTTCCCTGATACGAGACGCAGTTGCTTGCCGCTAATTTCGCGCCTCGGTGTCAATCGAGGAACCGAGCGAACGGGGGAAAGCGAAACGGGCAGCAGCGAGCGGATACGAAGACCAGGGTGCGGTTTCTTCTCTTGATTTGGCGGTCAGATCCCCAAAAGTTCGTGAGATCAAATAAGTTGTCAAGTTTATCATGTCCCACTCAACTTACATTTCATTTTAGCTAAATAGACCATGTAGAACTAGACACGTTATCACTCGCTGGCCAGACCTTTACAGAAGCACTAGCTTTATTGAAATCTTGTTATAGATTTTCCCCTGGATTTTATATATATTTGCAGTGATTTCTAATTCTGTGCAAAGCGGTAAAATATATATTGTGTAAAGTGATCAGTGGTCTAGTCATTCTATTTCAAGGGATTTTGTGTTAATTTAAATCTATTTAATTAAACCATCTCAAGGGTTCCAGTTTTAAATATAATGATCTATCTATTATATTATTTCAAAAGATAATAGATGCTTAAATTAACTTTTAAAGTCGCGAAGGAATTTATAATTAATAAATTCAGTTAAGTCCTAGTTTTATAGATGTGTGTTTTTAACCACTAGAACTCGCGCAGTGTTTATTAAATACATTATTAAATACTCGAGTGTATTATAGGCTTAACGGGCAATTCATCGCGCTTTAGAAGGTTATTTGTTTTCGGTATATTACATGTCTTTTTTCTTTCATACAGAGTGATCGTAACCTGTGCGATCCCAGCATTAAGAAAGCAATAAAGAAATCAATGTAAGCAAAGCAAAGCATAAACAGTGTGTAGAGTTCCCCTGACGCAGAACTTGTTGAGACTGTGTAAATTTTTAATCTTTGAGGCGATTCTATGTTTGGAATTCCGCTATCTAACTTATAGCAAAGAAAGCACACCCAAAGACAAATTTAACGCACCATCAAACAACTTAAGTCGTAACGGGAAGAAGAACACTGGCCCGAGCTTTGTTAGTTTACTGACACAGAGAGATAATTCATAATTTCCTGAACAGTGATGTGACTAGTTTTCTCACTGGACTTAAACCATACCTCACGGATAAAGTCTACCAGCACGCGTAAGAATTTTATTATCAGCGGCATAGTCAAATAGACCACACCATCCTCACCCCGGTATCAGAGACCGTGCCCTCCCATAGAAACTGTTATTAAGAAAAGAGACACAACTACAGATTCATTTTCCAGCGATTACGGGATCCTTTTATGTGCTGACCGCCTACCCGATAATCTGGGGCTAGAACTTGAACAAACACTCATACATTTAGTTGAGGTGTGACTGCTGTTGTGTTATTCTATGGAGTGCAAGATTTTTTCACAATCGGTAAGTGAGAGCAAGATGAGTGAAGGCCTTTGCTAGCGCGTGTATGAATGACAGGAAATTAATTCTTTTGTGTGACCATTTTGTTAACTTGCTTACCTGGTAACATATATCTTTTCTGTATACCCTACATTGTTCCTTTAAGTGGGATAGTTGATAATTTGTTAACTCTGTTTAAAACCACCTCCTTTCCATTTGCTTAGTAAAGGGAAGAACAGCTGGGAAGAACAGTTTTTTTTTTCTATCACTTATACCTAACTTGGTAACACCTCTTTCAGAGTAATTAACTTTACTGTTAGGTTAACGTACCCGTGTTCCTGATATTATCTATCTCTGGACTGGGTTTGTCTTTGTCTAATGAGCGGGAAGGGCTTAGTCGATACCAATCTTCTTCACCCCCTCCCAAACTTGTTATTTGCATTTGTGTACTTATGATAATTTATGTAATATCTGATATTTTTAGTGATTTATGTTTAAAGTGAATAAAATCACCTAAACTCATTTAGTTCTGTATGTTGGATATACCCAAAGCCCAACATTTCCCCTATTCGTTTAATATAGTTTGTATCAACGTCGTGTGTGTGTTTGAAAACACCGAATCGGTGAGCGCGCAGATGCGAGTCTGGAAAACTGGCAAATAATTGTTTGACCAGGAGAGTGAAAGAGAAGATTGAGAGACACGATTTGTCGTAAATAAGTCTGTCTTTACTCTCCTCCAGCACGCTGTGAAGTAACTATTAAATCTCTACATTTTCTATCACTGAGCTTTCCATCATCATTTTCCACTCTAAACCGGACCACTATTTCTACGACTCTTTTCTCTCAAAATAAATTTACGACAACGTTTCCAGAAGCTAAGGGTTACAAACTCATTATCTGACTTGTGCGGTTGGGGCGAGGGGGAGCAGAAAGATGGCGCAATAACGTCACTGATATTCCCCTTTATTTTCGTCTTTTATTTGCTGCATATACTGTGAAGCCTCACAGGTAGATGAAATGAAGGAGGGAAGCAGAGGTCGCCTAATGTTTACATCAGGAGACATGAAACTTAAAAGCGTCATTTATTTCTCTCAGTGTTAGGTACCATTTGCTGAAGTCGACGCTAGACACATACAACAGACGGGTGACACTTGACAAGTGTCACGCTTGGCTAAGAAAGTTCTGGCACTCTGTCGGTTAAGACCATCCCTGATCTAGTCTGGTCTTTTAGTCCCTCCCATTTCTTATTATTTTCGTCTCTTGACAGCTGTAGATTGGGGAAACTGGCCTGTCACTTTGTAATCGGACAGGTTCACTCCCCTTTCTCTAGCGCGGGTGAGCGGGGGATTATCTTATGGCTTTTCATGTCTTCTGTATGCTGGTCGGCATAATTTGTAAGGCATCCCGGGACTCTTTTTTTGCTAGTAGCGGCAACATTCATAGAGTTCTTTGACACCGAGCTAGGTCTCTGCACGCTCTTTTTGGTAGAGGGCGGCCGAGTTCCATGAACTTTGACACGGGAGGAAGACGTTGCCTTTCATTTGACCGTGCATGGCTAGAAACTCTACGCCAGAATGTCGATCCAGCTTTAGTATTGCTTTCATTCAGGAAACACGGGAAACCAAGTTCCCAGGGGCCTTTCGTCATTATTACGTACGCACCCTGTTTCCGGAGACTTCGACTCGCAGGTGAGACGAACTTTTGCAGGCTTTAGTCTCTTATAAATTGGGCAACTCACTTTGTCTAGCACTTAATGTCTCCAGGATTCTCTACTGTAGAGTGGGCGCTGTTCAATAACTAGTACTGACAACCAGCTACATTTTGAAGTTATTGGAATTCTTTACATATCGTGAAGGTTCTATACGCTACCAAGGGAAAACTGGGAGACAATAAGTCCCAGCCTGAATTACATTCCCTGTTTGGAATTTACCGGTCCTGATTTGGTTCCTGATTTGGGTCAAAAGTTGTGACCTCAACTATTAATTTCGGGAGTAGTTTGCAGTACCTAGTTTATGGTACCCCATGCTTCAGCTGCTGCCAACCCCAGAGAAGGCCGAGATTCAAGCTCCACTACCTCCGGGAAAAGTGCGCCAGTCCTGACCTCTTGTACGTCAGCGTTGGCCCTTCCCAACTTATACGCGCAGTTGCATTTTTGACTGGCCAGCGTCTATCGGTTGAAGTAGTGCGCGTCGCCTACACAAACCTGAGTTTGGACTCGTATAACCCTTGGGATATCAGGGTTCCTTTATATCTGTGTCACTGGTGGATAATATTCCCGCTGAAGCCTGCATCTCGAGGATTTATTTTTAATTTCTTCAACCCCATCGAAGAAGAGATAGGAAAGAAGATAATGTTCAAGTGAATAGAATAATACATCGCAGGCAATTAGTGAAATAGACTCAGGGACGCATAGACGAAGGTTGAAGATCATAACAGTGTAGGGTTAATTCTTGGTGGTGCTTAGAGGAGAGCTGTGTATTTCTTGGCATTGGTTAGTTTGTTGGCTTCTGCGTAACCACGTCACGGACGTCTCGCCGTAAGAGACTGGTATCTGTCGACTGGATCAGACACTGTTGATAGTTTTTCTTTTTTAAAATTATTATTACAGGCACTGTGTGAGTATTGTCAGTTTTTCAGACTTGGTTGTCATTCTGGATTGTTAACCAGAATCGACTTGGGTTTTTTAAAGTCCTTTTTGTAAAAGTGATGTTGTAGTTTTTTTTAAGTATTATGATTGGGTTTCCTGACATCGCTCAGGCATGATCTGAGTTTTATAGCATTTAATAAAAAATAGATAACTATTAGCGGATCATAATTCTTTTACTATCTCTGTCTGTTATTGTTGAATGTGAAGACACTGTTGTGTGTGCGGTCCCATACCCAATATATATATATATATATATATATATATATATATATATATATATATATATATATATATATATATATATATATATATATATATATATACATGTATTGATATATGTAAGGCAGAGAGGGTGAGTGAGGTTAACATTGAAAAGTTGTTACGAGTGACGGGAGGAAAAAGTGATTATTGTCTCTGTACTCCCGACGGTTACACTTTCACTTTATATTCACATTCTATAATTCAGTCACTTCTATTATCTGGCTCTTCACTCGAACTTTGTCTGCTCATAGACAGACTCCTTTCACCACTCGTGACAACAAGGCAACCTGAGCAGTCACCCCGGCTTTGCAAGGGACGTGCTCCTGCCAAAACACCTCGACTCCTGAAGAGAAGGAACATCAAAACTCCCTAATAACCAGCAGTGACTGAAGCATGTCAGCGACTTAGTACATTTTAAGCTACGGACCCAGTACTGGCTCAGCTTAAGGACACTTTATTATTTTCCGGACCATCATATCTTCCCAAGAAGATAAATTTAACTATTTTTTTTCCTTGACAAAATAAATTCTATTAATTTTAACCCTGTTAACTAAGTAATTCATCAAGAAATTTTCTTTGTTTTATATGTAAATATAAATCATTAGTAGAGTTAATCAATTAGTTGAGTGAATTTGATATCTGCATCCGTATGACTCCTTTTGTTAAATACATATGGGATCTATTACGAGTCAACAGTGAGAAATGCAGTTAGCGACCCATAGCTAGACTGCTTGCGTCACGGTCAGCGAACCAGAGCTGACCAAGACCCTACTCCACCTCCAAGTGGTGGACCTGGAAACAGGCTGCATCAATGCAGTCTGGCTGAGTGAATAGGAATCGAAGAGGGAAGGCTAACCCGGTCCCAAAAATGCCGTGCTGAAGTCGGATGTGTCGGCCGAAAGGCGCAAACTTCGCAGCTTCGCTGTAAACGGACACAGCGCAACCAACGTCCTTTTCAGGACGAACGAAGAAGAAGAAGAAGTTAAATACATTTACATATATAGAGCTATTAAATTAAATCACTTTCAGCTGGGGGGCTCATAAATTACGAGACAACACACATTTTCTCTCATGAACTGGGTACCGGTGCAACTCTGGGAAGGTTAAGGCGGCCGGCGAGATGCAAACCCCATTACCCATAGTGTACCGATGGTCAAGAAAATATGGGCCTAACACCATATTAACAATATGCCTCCATTGGTGTGTAACGGGATCCTTTACCTTTTTACCTACATATTTTCTCACAGAAATGGGTGGAGAATACGACATTTATGGCAACTTAGATGACTCAGTTGTTGTACTTGCCATTCTATAAATCCATGTGAGACTCCCTGAAATAGAAGCATTATCCTTCTATTTATACCTCTGCCAAAAGTAATCTTGAGAAAGGGTTGATAACTTTGAAAACGCTCATCCATTTACTCGAAGTTGGCCATTAGTGGACCGATACTGCAGAGCAGGGGAGACAACCCGCGACAATATGAAACTGATCGTTTCACTCTATGTCTACATTATTACTTTTGTTTAAAAGCAGCGCGCTGAGTGCGCATCTGTAATTCGTAATAATTAGTCAAAAAAATACCTACTATAAGATTTGAGAAACATAAATGTATTATGTTTTTATAGAATGCTAAGACAAACGTCACCGGCGGAAATGACAGTGTGATCCAAATCAAAAGCATTAAAGCGAGTCTCGTAAGAGTATATACAATTCCGCTCGGTGACTATGATTTAAAACAGAGGATAGTTTTAATACAACTCTGAACGACTGTAACCGCGTACATGAACGAGTGGTCTATTTATCCATTGCATACAAGTGATTGTTGTTGTTTTTCAAGGCTGTTGAGCTTTTTTGCTCTTTTGCAGCTAATACCTAGATGAAGACTCCTTGGTGTTATCTACATTGTAGATCTAGGCTTCTTTGTGGCTTTTTTGCCATTCTGAAACGTGGTGTGTTGAAGTCATGAGCTCCGGTTTCTCCAACTTGGCGTACACACAAGTGATAAAGTGAAGTGTCTACAACCTTCCTTACTTAATTCACTGAACAACACTTGTGCTTCTTTCTCCTTTCTCTTATTATTTTACTAATATTATAGGGTGCATTTTTTGCCGTCATTGATAACAAAATATTATAATTTCAAGGACTATGATAACATAGATTTAGAAACTCTCTTTAAAATGTTATTCATTTATGAATTCTGATATATTATAGTTATTTACATACAGCATAACGGTTACTTTCACAATTGCCTAAAGCTGAAATATGGATACGACCAGGACTGAAGTTGAAAGTCGCAACCAAGGTGGAATGGGTTCAGTTCCCAGCGCAGGCTGGAAAACACAACATGACGCTGACACTTGGGAGTCTTGACTCAAGTGGGCCCGGCCCCTTAGAGTGTAAAGGAGTTTAAAGCGTCAAATCACTTGTCCGTGAGGGAGCCACTTCTGATGATCAGATTGCATCACGTTTTAACACTGTTATGGAGTTTCCTATCATAATTACATAAATTAAAAACTCTCTTTAAAATGCTATTCCTTCACGAATTAAAATTACATAAATAAAAACTTAATTAAAAAAAAAAAAAAAAATTAACAGAGGGCAATCCAAGAGGAATAAGATGGACTACATTTTCTACATTGGAAGATCTGGAATATGCAGATGACATTGCACTGCTAGCACATTCACATCAATACATCCAGGAAAAAACGGATAGACTTAATAAGTATAGCCAGCAGGTGGGCTTGAACATCAACCTAAAGAAGACAGAGGTCATGACGCTCAATGTGAGCAACCCTGAGCCCATATCAGTAAGGAATCAGCAACTGGAACAGACATATGCCTTCACATACCTAGGATGCATAGTAACACCAGACGGCGGAGCAAGCAAAGACATCAACAACAGAATGAACAAAGCAAGAACAGCCTTTTTTAGTCTAAACAACATTTGGAAGTCCTCTCAGTACAGCACAAGCACAAAATTAGGATTATATCAGAGCTGTGTGCTTTCTGTGCTTCTCTATGGCGCGGAGAGCTGGAGAGTTACAGAGAAGGAAATGTCGAAATTGTCCTCTTTTCACACAACATGCCTAAGAAAAATTCTCCGAATCTTTTGGCCGAATATCATCACCAACCAAGATCTGCTTACTCGGAGCAAGCAAGAGGACATGCACACCATCATAGCTGGCAGACGCTGGAGCTGGGTTGGCCATGTCCTCAGAAGAGACGCCGATGCCATCACAAGAACAGCTATGCTATGGACCCCTGAAGGAAAACGAAAGAGAGGCCGATCAAAAACAACTTGGCGGAGGACTGTGGAGGCTGAGATGCAAATAATGAACCAGAGTTGGGGCACTTGTGACCGCTTGACCTTTCACGCTAGCATTATCCCTTCTACTTCCACGCTAAGCATTTATATGTGCTAGAAGATGCTACATGTAAGAATAACAGACCTTAAAAGCAAATAAGACGTTTTGACACAAAACGCAGTATTCATTCAAAGTTCAGTTGCCGTTACTGCTCTGACAGGGCAAACGTAGGTCAATCACAGGTAATAATGAATGGGTTTTATAAGCGCGAAAGTGGGAAATGAATGTTTGTGTGATCTTGGTTTTTTTTTAAATCCTAATGTTAAGTTGGAAAAGATCACACATGTGAAAATAAAGTCGAAATAACAGATTGTCGTGTGCAAAAAGGTCGAAAAGCTGAGAAGAGGAGTGCAAATGTTAACTATTGTGTCGTGTGGAAAAAAGGACGGGTCGTGTGAAAAAAGGCGGGAAAAAAGAAGAAATAGTATATAAATAGAAGAGTTGTGGGCGATTGGCAGCGATTTCAGGACTTATGATTCCAAGGATACCATGATTTTAGACTAGAGGATTTTTACAAATAGCGTTAGGAGAACTTCGTCTTTGAGGATACCAAGACAAGTTTTTTTTCTTTAGTAGACAAGTGTGTATATTATTCAGTCGGATTATATATGTTTCATTTTGGATAAACAACCATCATTTTGTGAAATTTACAGTGTTTGTCTAATTACATCAATAAACTCTAATTGAATTTTTCTACATTGCTGTTTGTGGAACTTTACAATAATTTCTTGTAGATATACGTTGTTGTGCTGAAACTGTTTTGCTTATCACCAAACATAAAGGGAAGAACATTCCTGGGTTGAAATAAATTAACAAAAGGTCAAGTATCACCATCTCTGGCGGAATGCCAGTTATCACTTGAACCACCACAACATATGAAGGATTAACTCTGACTACATAAAATCAATATAACTACTAGTGCCGCATCCAACTGACGCGGGCACACACTGTACGAAGGATGGCCGCCGACCGAGCAAAGTGGAATCAATTTGTTGTTGCACTACAAGACGCCACCAGGCGTAATGGCCACTGACTGCTTTGACGGTCGGCTAAGGATCAAAGAAGAAGAAGAAATAAAAACTAACTTTAACATCTTATTCTTTTATTTGTCCTAACTAAATAAATTTCAAATGTTATTTCATTATTGATTCTAATAACATAAATTTAAAATTCTCTTTTAAATGTTTCTTGCCACTTTTTTACTTTCACATCCCATTCCCCCTTCCTCCACGACCGGTATCTTCCATCAGCAAATCCTTTGACTTACTTACTTAGTCGTTCCCCTTCTACCGTGAGGTGTAGAGACACCATCTCTTATTTTATTTCTTGATGAACTTACCGCATACACGTCCTTGATATTGATGGGTTCTCTAGACTTGGCTACATTCCCAGCAATTCCCACCCCGAAAGGGACGATGATCTCGTTTGCCTCGGTGTGAATGGACTGCTCCAGGGTGCTGGATTCGGTGACGTCAAAGAGTTTGGACACGAGGTACTTGTTATCTCTGCTGCCCCGCACAAGGAACATACTGCCGCGGTCACTGTTGGTGAGAATACTCACGTTCTGAGGAAAAGTCAGAACTATTATTAGCTACCATTATTGATTGACATCATGTGACATAAAAGCAGAAGACAGGCCCTTGAGACATCAATGGCTGTGTTTAGAAAACAAAAGCGGCAGAGAACAGACGGTAAAGGAGGATTAATTCCTTCCATGAAAAGCGAAAAATAGGTAATTGTGTGTACGTGTGTGCGTATGTAGTGAAATTGACAGAGATACAACGGTAAAATACCTCCAAAGATAACATGCAAGGATAAAAACATAATGCGTAGGCTGCTGATAGTACATGATCGCCCAGACCGCGGGTCATCACCCTCCATAAAAATTGACTTGCTAGACAGGAGGGGAACGGCGGATAAAAAGGAAAAAATATGACTGGAAAGATTGCGTGAGACTAGAAAGGCTAAGGAGACGCAATTGGGGGGGATGGAGGAAAGTAAAAATTCACGTCCCCAAATTGACACGAGGTACGGAAATGGACGCTTTTGCGATACCAAGCCCTTGATTTGAATTCAGCGGCTAAACGCAGATGTTGAAATATTACAAAATTTAAAAAGTAACTTTTTCATAATATTAATGTTAGGAATATAAAAATTAGCTGGCCGGATGGCCCATTCTGAGCAGTGAACTAATATGTTCTTAATTTTACAGACGGATAGATAATATTGAAGATAATGACAAAAGACAGTGTTGTTCACATCAACGACAGACTGTATGGAATAAAAAGTGTCGCTATTTGCACAAAAAAAAACGACCTTGAGAAGCAGGTGTTCAAATCAACTTAGTAGGGAAGCGAAGGGACATTGGTGGGAGCTGTGTCTAAATATAACTTTTAACGACAAAATTTTGGAGGGGAGAGAAAGGTTGGTTCAAAAATCAAGTACATTTTGAAAAAAAAAAACAAGTAGAGACGGACAGACTAACAGATAAACATCCATACTTGACTGAAGCATGACTGAAATGACTTTAGGGTAGGAAATTTGAATTTCAAATAAACCTAGGCAGTGATTGGCCACAGACAATCATTTTATCGGCGCTCAGACGCGCAAGTGGGGCCATTCCTCAATAGTTGTTCGATGATAGACACAGTATTTTAAAGTGTGGTGATTTCCAAATGAAAGAAAGTGAAATAAGTTCCGGGACGCCATACTATAGCCAGCAGCTCAGCTGAGTTTTGCTAGCATTTCTGTGTTCTTTATTCATAATCTGGTAAGATTGAAATTATTTCTTTGTATATTTTGAATATTGTTTAATGTTCGAGTGATTTGATACTGCCATATCGAAATCTAGCCTTACAAACAAGTAGGGATTTGCTCTAGACCCCCCGCCCAAGTCAGGGTCTAGGGACCAACAATATACATAAACTCCAACAAGGGTTAGGAAAGACAGATCAAGTGTTGAGAATAATGAAACATATTACCTATCCACTTTTAGGGAAGGAAACTAATAAATATTTTTCAGAATCTATAGTCTGGGAGGACCTATCTGATGTAAAACCACCATGGTAAATGTGCTGTTTGGTCAGAGAGATCTGACCTGTCTGTATGATGTGGTTGTTGTGTCAGTGTTGTGTCCAGACGTGGGTAGAGAATAGAATTTTGACACATAGCCAATACTTTGATTGCAGAGCTGTGAGTTTCAGCTGTCAACAAGGCGGTGTCTATCCAGTTGGTGATTTTACTCGAGTGTATCTGTGCAGTACGTTGTGACAGAGACCACTATTATTGCCCGCCAGCACGGAGAGGTGGGACCACCAGATTTCAGCACCAGAGCTACTTCTTCAAGATGAGTGAGCCTCTGGTCTGCTGGAAGTTCACCAACGCCTTTTAGTTACTAATACCCCATAAAATTCCTGCAATTTACTGGACACTGTGTAGTCAATATAGACAGGTGTGATGAGGCCACCCCAACAGCACAAGCATTAACTATCCTCCCAAGTAGATGAATACTAGAACATTTTAATAAAACTAACTAGTCTAGTACTTATATATGTACACTCTTGCATTTATTATGTAACATTCCATGCACTTCTTTCATAATTTTTTTAAATCTTTTTTTTAAAAAAAAAGTTCTGGTCAACATAAAACTTGATCCAGAACAAAATAAATGTAATATAATTCTAACAAAAATTTTACACACGTGAGTTAGTTCAGTGTATTTTAACATTTGTTAATATTATTAGTCTTCTTAAATATCTGTGGGTGTATTTATAAACTATCACACCACACTACATATCATTACCCTAGACACTTTACGTAGCCACATTCATTAAGAAAAAAATTAAGTGTGAGGTCGTAGTGGTAGCAAGAAAGGCCTTCTGACAATTCACAACTACATTTTATCTCAGGAGCCTTCACAGCTGGCCTCATACATTACATTTAGTAACATCACCATCATACAATACCATCAAACCCACTACAGCGTACGTACGTATATATGTATGTCAATTACATTTAATATGTATATATATATATATATATATATATATATATATATATATATATATATATATATATATATATATATATATATATATATATATATATATATATATATATATATATATGTATGTATGTATGTACAAGGTGTGCATAAAAGATTGTACCCTTTTCAAAATAATTATTCTCGGCCCCATGACGTGGTACGAGGATGCTTTCTATCACAAAAGTAAGATAATCTCTGCACGTTTATAAGCATACCCTACAAAGACTCAAAAACGTGCGAATGCGCGCATCGGGTATTTCAAGTGAAACTTTCGCAGTTGAGTTGCAACCGGTAATTGTTACATGTCTCTCAACACACTGGTCAAGTAGGTGAAAAAAAAGAAATAGGTACATTCTTTTTGAGTCTTTGTAAGGTATGCTTAAAAACGTGCAGAGATTATCTTACTTTTGTGATAGAAAGCATCCTCGTATGTCGTAAATGTTTGAGAAGATAGGACTGAGATATTTATGATCCCGTACTAGCAGAGGTGATAGTGATAGCTATGTGAGAGGAAGGTGTAAGAAATAGTTCCTGTTTCACGAGGAGAAATGGTGTAAGAGAAAGAACAGTCTTGGATTGAGTCATTGCTCTAATCCAGCCTATCTTTTACGACTCTATTTAAAAGTAGACGCACTTTCTCACTTGGTACAGATTCAAATTACACTACCCTCACGTACACACAAATTTGTGACAGAGATACGTACAGACGTGAAAACACATAAACAATGGATCACATATAAGGGCAGGGGTTTTGACCAACACTGTAGCTTAAGGTTTATTTAGTTTATTTTTTCACCAGAAATATCACAACATCAAGAAAAGCATTACATCAATAAATTTTGGTTTACATAAGAGAAATGAAAATATAAATCTAATAGGCCCTCCCTCTCGTATTGGGAAACTAGGAAAGATCCCAACAGAGGTAATTTACCCAAAAGATCAAAATAATTAACAATGGGAGTAGGGAGTAGTCAGGACGGGTAAAGAATAAGTCCTTAATTTAACCTATCCCGTGAACCCTCAGATTAGTGAGAGATTAAAAAAAAAAAAAGAAAGAAGATGGTATATTAGTAGTTACTTAAGAAATACGTTCTTTCGTTCCGTTCACTCACTACATACATACAGTGGCCCACTTTCAGATTTACTTACCCCACTGTCGACGCTGCATACATTCCATGGAATTTAAATCAAACAGTAATTACGACTATTCAGAGTCATATTATTTGTCAAGTTCAGCCCCAGACTCTCCGGTTATGCTGACTGCTATTTTTTCGGGAGTCGCTGAATTGATGCTTTGATTATTTTCCTGGATATTCCTCTTCTTACTGCAGGAATTGGTTTGGAATAAGTTGTTTTTTTCTATGTGGTGGCACTGTTCTGGAAGTTTATAAGTTAATATATTGTTCCGGTGTGGTCTAGCCACCAATGGCTGTGACTCTCTCTGTCGTAATGAAATGTGTAAAACAGAATGTTACTCCTAGGCTGTTCTCGGAGGGAAATAGCCGAGTATGACCCGTGAATTCTCTCGAGTATAATACTTTACTGTCAAATGGTTTAGAAAAAATAGTGCAGTAAGTTCTGCCACATCAGGCCAGTAATATTTATATGTATCTAGATGGAAAAATCTTCTGGTATAGTCCCGTTCCAGTTATCATTTAACTTTTTAAATTGTAGTGTTCTGGTTATTTAACCACTCTCATGGATGGAGAAGGTGGACCGCACAGGGTCACAAAAATCAGATTTCATAAACAATGTCTTGATGTTTAGGAACATAAGACCGTAATGCCATAAGACATAAGACCATAAACCCCGCTGGATCGCAAGGGTATGACCAGCCTATATGTAAAAAATAGATAAACATGTAATCATACTATAATCATATTCTAACACACGCGTTATTAAATTAAACTTAACTCCACAAGTGTCTAGCTAATCTCATCGCTTTTAACACTAGATATGAACACTAGTCACTTAAAATTTACACATGATGAAAAATAAAAATAAATGGTATCTTGACAATTATCAATCGCCTAGCGTCTTTTAATTATTTAAGCCTCTCTTACTGGGGAATAACAAGAAATTAAATTACGTTTACGGGTGGAGAAAATTTAGCTGTAAGTTTATTTAATACGTTATTCAACTTAACACAGAATCCCAGTGAAATATAATGAAAAACTTTAACGATTAAATCACTCAAAGTTCTTATATATATATATATATATATATATATATATATATATGTGTATATATATATATATATATATATATATATATATATATATATATATATATATATATATATATATATATATATATATATAATTACCGCAACACAGGAAAATGAACTCTCCACGAATCTAAGAAATTCTCTATTAAAAAAAACTCCAAGATGTCGAGCTAGAATATCAACATTTCCTGAGGCAGACTGATAACTGAATTTTTAAGAGATGGGTGTATATATTAAATGGGTAAAAATCGTTAGCTACATGCACGATTTATAGCCTCTGCCCGTTTATTGGGGGAATCTGCGGTCGATTTCTGAATGAAAGCTATTTTTCACGCTTATGCCGACCGCAGACTCTTCGCTAGCGAACAGACTTGCTTTTGATCTGGCGTCTCTCACTGCAGCTAATTAAGTTCCGAACAAACGGATGGGGGGGGGGGGGTAACTGTGATTATCTCCCCTTTCCTCATATTAATTCCCCCTGACCAATATATTTACTGAAAGTACGTCTTTTGACTTAACGCCCTTGATTTTACCATTAGACGACTCACTCTCTGATCTGTCACTATTTCAGCGATTGCCCAATCGTTCGCGTGTTAATACAGTTAACGGCTCTGAACTAGCTAATAGGTCTGTTTGTAAACATTCATAGTGTCTGTAAGACATTGTCGTAAATTTATTTTGAGAGAAAGAGTCTTAGAAATAGTGGTCCTGTTTAGAGTGGAGAATGATGGTGAAAGCTCTGTGATAATAAGGGTTAGAAAGTAAATAGTTGCTTCACAGAGTGCTGGGGAGAGTAAGGACAGACTTATTTACGACAATCGTTCCTCTCAATCTTCTCCTCAAACTCTCCTGGTCAAACAATTATTTGCCAGTTTCCAGATACACACCTGCGCTCACACAGATTTGGTGCTTGAAACACACAGACGCACGTGAATACAAACTATATTAAATAGATAGGGGAAAGTTGGGCTTTGGTATTCCAACACAGTACTAAATAAGTTTATGCTGTTTATTAACATTAAAATCAATCACAACAATTATCATGTGTTACAGGAAAAATATCATAAGTACAGAAAATACAATTAACAAGGTTGGGGGGGGGGTAAGAAGATTGGTATCGACTACGCCCTTCCCGCTTGTATTAGACAAGGATAAACCCAGTCCAAAGATAGATAGTTATCAGGAACATAGGTAATGTAACCCAACAGTGAATTTAATTACTCTGAAAGAGGGGTTACAATATTAGGTATGGGTGGTAGAAAAAATCATGTCATTCCCAATTGTTTTTCCCTTTACTAACCAAATGAAAGGGAGGGGGGGGGGTAAACAGCGTTAACAAGATATCCCACTTAAAGGAACAATGCAGGGTATACAGAAAATGTATTACCCGGTAGGCAAGTTAATAAATGGTTTGCAAAAATTAAATCTCCTGTCATTCATGCACGCTCGTGAGGGCCCACACTCATATGCTCACACTCACTTACCGATTGTAGCATCAGGCACTCCATAGAATTATATAAACAGCAATTACACTCTTGACATATGAAAATGTCTGGTACTTCGATGTCCAGCCCCAGATTTAGCGAGGTTTACTGATAGCAAATATTCCCACTTATCGCCGGACGTGAAGCCTAAGGGTTCTTGTGTTTTATTATATAAAAGGAGTCTATGGGATGGCACTGTCACAGTTCGATACAGGGGTGAGAATGGAGTGGTCTCTTTAATTTCGCCGCTGGTGGTAAAATTACTTCAATGCGTGATGATAGCAACTGACCGGTAAGTTTTTAAATCCAGTGAGGAAAAACTAGGCCCAGTCACAGTTCAGGTAAATATGTACTCTCTCACAGCAGAGCAGTGAATAAAATATCGCTACTGGCAACTGTTCTTCTTCCAATTTATCTTACAGATTGTAATTTAATTTGATGGTTTATTTAAATGTTCTTGGGTGGGCTTTCTTTCATGTAATTATGATAGCTAGGCCGCATCGGACCGCCACAAGATTATATTTAAAATGTTTCATCAATATATCAGGAAGTTTAAGAACCGAGTCTGGAAGACTCTGTATGATTTCTTGCTGGGATCGCAAAGGTTATTTGATCATTCTATAGAAAAAGATAGAAAAAACATGACAACATAATCATACGGCAAAAATCAAATAACATTCTAACGCGCGATAAATTTACCGTTAAGACTATTTATATACACTCGCATATTTAATTATGTATTTAAGAAAACACTTTGCGAGTCTAATGGTTAAAACACACATCTATATATATATATATATATATATATATATATATATATATATATATATATATATATATATATATATATATATATATCTTCTTCTTCTTCGATCCTTAACCACCGACCGTCAAAGCAGTCAGTGGCCATCACGCCTAGTGGCGTCTTGTAGGGCAACAACAAATTGATTCCACTTTGCACGGTCGGTGGCCATCCTTCGTACAGTGCCCCAACTCTGGTTCATTCTTTGCATCTCAGCCTCCACAGTCCTCCGCCAAGTTGTTTTTGGTCGGCCTCTCTTTCGCTTTCCTTCAGGGGTCCAAAGCATAGCTGTTCTTGTGATGGCATCGGGGTCTCTTCTGAGGACATGACCAACCCAGCTCCAGCGTCTGCCAGCTATGATGGTATGCATGTCCTCTTGCTTGCTACGAGTAAGCAGATCTTGGTTGGTGATGGTATTCGGCCAAAAGATTCGGTGAATTTTTCTTAGGCATGTTGTGTGAAAAGAGGACAATTTTGACATTTCCTTCTCTGTGACTCTCCAGCATTCCGCACCATAGAGAAGCACAGAAAGCACGCAACTCTGGTATAATCTTAATTTTGTGCTTGTGCTGTATTGGGAGGACTTCCAGATGTTATTTAGGCTAAAGAAGGCTGTTCTTGCCTTATTCATTCTGATGTTGATGTCTTTGCCTGCCCCACCGTCTGGTGTTACTATGCTTCCTAGGTATGTGAAGGTATCTGTCTGTACCAGTTGCTGATTCCTTACTGATATGGGCTCAGGGTTGCTCACATTGAGCGTCATGACCTCAGACTTCTTTAAATTGATGTTCAAGCCCACCTGCTGGCTAAATTTATTAAGTCTATCCGTTTTTTCCTGGATGTGTTGATGTGAATGTGCCAGCAGTGCAATGTCATCTGCATATTCCAGATCTTCCAATGTTGAAAATGTAGTCCATCTTATTCCTCTTGGACTGCCCTCTGTTGTCTGGCGCATCACTCAGTCTATGACTGTTAAAAAATAGAGTGGTTGATAAGGGGCATCCCTGTCGTACTCCTGTCTTCACCTCGAAGGTTAGGTTGCTCTGCCCAACACTACACGTAAAGTTGGCATAGAGGCTTTTTATGATTAACACTATGCAGCTTGGAATTCCATAAGCCCTCAGTATTTTCCATAGACTGTCCCTATGTATGCTGTCAAAAGCCTTTTCAAAATCAACAAAATTTATGTAAAGCTGTCTTTGCCATTCTGAGCACTGCTCTATAATGTTCCTGAGAGTGAATATATGGTCTACACATCTTCTGTTCTTTCTAAATCCTGCTTGTTCTTTCCTCAGTTTGTAGTCTACTGCCTTTGAAATTCTCTGCATAATTATCCTGCCTAGTATTTTGCTGGGAACTGAGAGAAGAGTGATTCCTCTCCAATTATTGCAGTCTGAAAGATCTCCCTTCTTGGGCAATTTGACAATTATTCCTTTGTTCCACTCTGATGGTGTTGTCCCCGTTTTCCACACTTGTGCAAATAGTGGTTCTAATAGTTCTGCTGCTAGCTCAGGGTCTGTCTTAAATAGCTCTGCATTTAAGTTATCATGGCCCGGAGCTTTACCGTTCTTTAACCCTTTGATTGCTGTGATGATTTCTTCTTTTCGTGGAATGTCTGTATTTACATCTAGATCGTTTTCAGCCTCAGGAACATTCAATTGTGTCTCTGGTATTTCCTTGTTCAGAGTTTCTCTGAGGTGCTCTGCCCATCTTGTTTCCTGTCCCTCTGCCGTCTTGATGAGATTTCCTTGCTTATCTCTTATTAATGTAATATTGTTTGCACCTTGTTTTCCGCTGATGAATTTAGTTATTTTGTATACTGTGCTTTGTTCATTTCTCAGTGCTGCCTCTTCTGCCTGTTTTGCAAGATCGTCTAGGAAATTCCTTTTGTTGGCTCGGGTTTGGCGTTTAACTTCCCTGTCCAGTTGACTGTACTGTTCGCTATATAGTTGCTTTAACCTGGGGGACTTCGCTTCTGTTTTCTTTCTTTTCATTTCCTTTCTCATCTTTATGGTGTTTAGTGTTTCTGGTGTTATCCAGTCTTGCTTCTTCCTTTCCTGGAATCCCAAGCAAGATTTGCTGCTTTCCTTATATATTGTTGAAATGGTGTTAAAATTCTGGTCTATATCATCAGTCAATGTCTTTTCCTGGCTGTTGGCAAATTGATATCGTTTCTTAATGTCGGCCGCAAAAGCTTTTCTGGTAAGGGGGTCCTTCAATTTGCTGATGTCAAACCTTTTCTGTGTAGTTACAGTTGGTCCAGCCCTTCTTAGTTTCACTTTCAGTTTTGCAACTACTAAATGTTGATCGCTTCCCACATCTGCACCTCTTCTTACCTTCACATCTTGTAATGCATGTCTCCATCTACCCTTAACCATGATGTGGTCTATCTGGTTTCTGTCCCGGCCATTTGGTGATTCCCATGTTAACTTGTGAATTTCCTTATGTGGGAAAAGTGTTCCTCCAATGACCAGGTTGTTAATGCTACAGAAACTTATTAGCTTATCCCCATTTTCGTTTGCTATTCCGCTGCCGCATTTCCCCATTGTTCTTTCATTATATGTATTGTGTGTACCAACTTTCGCATTGAGGTCTCCCATTACTATAACAAGATCATATCTAGGTGTGTCCTCCATTTCTTTCTGCAGTTGTTGATAGAATTCATCCTTGACCTCCTCATCGCTATCATTCGTTGGTGCGTAGCATTGTATTATTGTAGTGTTGGTGAATCTCCCTCTCAATCTCAATCGTATCAGTCTGTTGTTTATGGGTTTCCATTCCAGTAATGTCCTTTCTATCCCTTTCTGTAGAATAATGGCTACGCCTTCACTGTGCTGTCCATCCTCTCTGCCAGAGTAAAGTACTGTTTCTCCTGTTGCTGTTTTAACTTTTCCTGCCCCTGTCCATCTGCTCTCGCTTATCCCCAGGATGTGTAACCTATAGTTTCTCATTTCTGCCGTGACCTGTCTTAGTTTACCTGTCTCGTACATTGTCCTGACATTCCAAAATCCTATTCTTGTATCCTGTTTTGCGGTCAGGACATCCGTTTTCATGTCAGTGGCTTCCTTTCGGCTTTCACCACTGACAGTCATACGAGCCACAGACTCCGAATGTCCATCCCGCAGCAAAGTTTGTTTATTTGATGTTGTTTCCGTAACTTCATTATTTTTTTTACATAGACAGGGGTGTCAGCCCTATGCTAAAACCCCCAACCTGGAGGACCAGGGTACCAGCTTTTGTCTGACCCCTACCCACACAGACCAGTCCAGCTTGGTTGAACCTACCAGGAGTAAAACTCCCACTGGCATAGCTCTGTGGATTGTCAGGGTACGCAAGCTGCCTTACCGCTACAAGGTATAGGTACCATTGATGGCAGATATATATATATAAAAAAAAAAAATAAATAAAAAAAAATAATAATAGATGCTAAAATGCTAAAGAAACTTTTAAAGTCGCGAAGGAATTTATAATTAATAAATTTAGTTAAGTCCTATATATATATATATATATATATATATATATATATATATATATATATATATACATATATATATATATATATATATATATATATATATATATATATATATATATATATATATATATATATATATATATATATATATATATATATATAGGACTTAACTAAATTTATTAATTATAAATTCCTTCGCGACTTTAAAAGTTTCTTTAGCATTTTAGCATCTATTATTTTTTTGAAATATTATAATAGATATATCATTAAATTTACCACTGGAACTTTTGAGATGAGTTTAATTTAATAGATTTAAATAAACACAAAATCCAGTGAAATAAAATGAAAGCACTAGACAACTGATCACTTTAACAAATATATTATACCGTGCACAGAAAGAGGAATCACTCCAATGTAGCCACTAATTCAGATGGAAATCTAGCAAAATTCTACTATAGCTAGTGAATCTTAAATCTCTGGCGAACGAACGATAAAATGGCTTTCTTCGTGGTCTGTATATATCTAACTGGAATGCAAGATTGGGGGGACATGTTAGAATTTGACACCTTTTTAGATCTCAGGAGACTTTTGGGGTTCTGACCGCCAGACTAAGGAGAGATGCCGCCCCTGGTTTTCCGTATCTCCGTTCGCTGCGTCCGCTTCGGCTTTTCCGTTCGCGTCCACTGCGATCGGTTCTATAGTTAACACAGATATGCAAAATGCCGCCAAGAAACTTGCGTCGTTCGTTTCAGGGACCACTACTGCCTTTGATAGCATGCCGCTAGTCTTTCCTGAGATCCCTCAGTGCCTGTTTGATCGTGTGCCGCTACTTTCGTTTGATTCTGGCAACGCCCCCACTGGGCCGGCGTACTGACCAAGTTAATGAAAATAACTGCATATGATTGCTCAAGAGATATCCGTGGGCGTGATTTAACCTCTCCTTAAATCAACGCGATGACCAGAATGTACGGTAGATAAACTGTCCACATATTAATCAGCAAACGTGTTGACAAGTCTACTCTGCTCAGACCCATATTAATGAGCAAACGTGTACTTCCACGTTTTTGTTGTGCATAGCTAATGAGTCCAGGTGGAAGCATTCCCGTTTGACGAAATGTTACCACAATATTCTGGGGCACTGATGTTATCCGAAGGGGTCGTTACGAAGGGTCGTACCATATCATCCAACACTTCAGGGTCAGCTGAGTTCATCTATCACAGACAAAGAGAAAAAGAAAATAGGCGTGGCTAAAATAGAAACAAACCCGATTAGCGAAAGGCCTGGCTTATGGGTAATTTAACTTGCATGCTTAATTAGGAAGCCTGTGGGAAACCACGTTTGAGCGATTTGGTTGAAAAAGAATGAGGTGTGCCGATGAGAATAAAGTGGATCGATCAAGGTGCTCAATTTTCATGTCACATCGTACCACATCATGGGGCCGAGAATAATTATTTTGAAAAGGGTACAATCTTTTATGGACACCATGTGTGTGTGTGTATATATATATATATATATATATATATATATATATATATATATATATATATATATATATATATATATATATATATATATATATATATATATATATATATATAATTAGGAAATATACGGAAATCAAATGTTTTCAAGTCCAAGACACAATGAAAACTCACTCAAACTTCAAGGCTGTTCTATTATTTGCTTGTGAAACATGGAGAAAAAAAAATTAATAAAAAACCAAGACAACCAAAAACATTAGGAACTTTCAGAAACTGGTGTTTGCGCAGAATAGAATGATTGAAATGGCATGACAAGGTTACAAATGTTGAAATGATGGAAAGAGCCAGACAAAGGCCAGGGGAACATGACGCGATGAAGTGACCGTGGCGTTGGTTAGGATACACACAGAAAAAAAAAACCAGTTGACGGCATAATAAGATAGTAACGAAAAGCTGCAAATATAATAAAAGGAGGCAGAAGGAAAAACACCGACATTAAGAACTTGGTAGGAACAAAACCAAGTATAAGAAAAATAGAAAGGCAGAAAATAATATGGTTGGAACACCTCCATCCTGAATCCTCGGGGTAGGAGAAATATGAGGGAGAAATAGAGAAACATGCGGAGAAGAGAACTGAAGACAGACACGACAGGGATGAAGAAGACATGGAGGCAACTTGATGGAATGACACAGGACACGAAAGTTTGGCATGAGTTTGTTGAAGGCCTGCGCTCCACGGTCTACTGAATTTCGGTAATGATGATGATGACGATGATGATAGAATTTAGATAGAGTAGCGAAGATGAGATAACAACTAATCAATACATGCTGTGCAGGATGTTGACACTAGGTCTTGACCGTTAGACTTGTCAGATTTGCAACCCGCTGAAGAGAAACATAATCTGCACTTTTTGTCAGATTTGGATGAGCTATGCTGCTGAATTGTGAGCACATAAGATTCCCTGTTGACAGCGGCTTAGAGAACGGAAATCTGTTTTCTCCGAGTACATGAAACAAGCAGGAAACAGTGACAGCTCGAGCAAGATTCCAGTAAATTAGTTGTTTGTACTGGGAGCAGGAAAGGGGAAATATAAAATCGACATAAAATTTTCATTGCGGTGCTAGTGTAGCAGTAGTTTCTATAGCAATCTATTTTACATGATAAGGCTGCTTTTTCTTCTTCTCCCCTTTCGCTCCTTATGGAACAATTAGTTATCACAACAGATTTGCAGGAAGCCTACATTAAAGCCTACATTAAAGCCTACATTAAAGCCTACATTAAAGCATACATGTCCTCTTGCAGCGATGGTTTCTATCAATATAAATAAAATCCCAGCTTTTTCTGTCAGTAACGCTAAAGGATGCAACTTTGGTTGAAAGTTAGACATTAATTTCATTGTTTCCCTTATATGTACTCTACCGAAAATAGTAGCACTTACAAAAGACCAATGCGCAAATGACGGTGTGCACAAAAATATCCCATCCCAACTAACATAATTACCGATGTATGTTACGTCGGTCGGTCTCACTCAAAATAGTAACTCGCGCCAGAAAAAAAAAGTGCGCAACGCACGCTGTGCAACTTGCGCGGCGTGGGTGAGATATAAAATAAGAGTCATAAATGTGGAAGTCTGAAGGCGAACGAGGAAGAAGAAGAAGAAGAAACAAATACTTTTTTTTTATTTTTTTTCTTTCACGAAATTAGTAGCACTCGACAAAGAAAAAGTGCGTAAAAACTGGTGTGCATGAGCCAATAACATAAAAAAGTGAATTGTATTTTCGGACACGTCCAGCTATATGTCTCCCTCACCCGATGTACAAATCATGAAAACTTGAAAGTTTTTGTTAAAACCATTTATTATCAGGGAACACTCTTTGAAAACAATCCACGCACTTTCACACGAAATGTTGTCATCAAAGAACTTTTAAATTGAATCTAAAATAACATAATTCTCGCCGTGTATACGTTGGTCACAGCTGAGGAATGCAACCGTGTTGAAAAATTGTATAGTTTCCATTATATATACTCTCCCGAAAATAGTTACAATCAACACAGAAAAGCGTTCAAATGACGGTGTTTATGAACAGTTTGATTACACTGTATAATGGAAATAAACCAAAAACACTCTAAGAATGTACTTCTATCTGCTCATCTGGGAACGGAAACAGCACACTATAATTAAAAACCAGTCAAGTTTGACCGGTTATTTATAGAATGTGTGATCCCGTATACACACATTTGGATCCTCGCTGCTGCTACGTAGTTCGTGTACTGTGGTGATGCACAGTGGTTTTTTTTTTTAAATACTTTAGAATAAGTAAAATTGCCGTTAAGTATTGGTGCTTTTGAATGTAATTCCCGTCTTATGACGGGCTTTGACACTAGTAGCAATATATTTTACATGATGAAGTTTCAGGCCCATACACAACCTTATATTAGTCGCCTCTTATGGCTTACCTGAGTTAGCAGAAGTCCTATAAGTTTCTTTATCTTATCGGAGACCCCGGGTAATACACAGGACTGACCAAAGCTTACTGTATACACAACTTTAAAAGTCTCCATGGCAACGGAGTTCAATCACTACCTGTGGGAGATGCAATCATCATTCATCGTCATTTTCCTTTTCACTCCTTATAGAGCATGGAGACACCACAGCAGCTGGTACCACTATAGAGCATGGAGACACCACAGCAGCGGGTACCATTATAGAGCATGGAGACACCACAGCAGCTGGTACCATTATAGAGCATGGAGACACCACAGCACGTGGTACCCTTATAGAGCATGGAGACACCACAGCAGCTGGTACCACTATAGAGCATGGAGACACCACAGCAGCTGATACCATTATAGAGCATGGAGACACCACAGCAGCTGGTACCATTATAGAGCATGGAGACACCACAGCAGCTGGTACCACTATAGAGCATGGAGACACCACAGCAGGTGGTACCCTTATAGAGCATGGAGACACCACAGCAGGTGGTACCATTATAGAGCATGGAGACACCACAGCAGGTGATACCCTTAGAGAGCATGGAGACACCACAGCAGCTGGTACCATTATAGAGCATGGAGACACCACAGCAGCTGGTACCATTATAGAGCATGAAGACACCACAGCAGCTGGTACCATTATAGAGCATGGAGACACCACAGCAGCTGGTACCATTATAGAGCATGGAAACACCACAACAGCTGGTACCATTATAGAGCATGGAGACACCACAGCAGCTGGTACCATTATAGAGCATGGAGACACCACAGCAGCTGGTACCATTATAGAGCATGGAGACACCACAGCAGCTGGTACCATTATAGAGCATGGAGACACCACAGCAGCTGGTACCATTATAGAGCTTGGAGACACCACAGCAGGTGGTACCATTATAGAGCATGGAGACACCACAGCAGCTGGTACCATTATAGAGTATGGAGACACCACAGCAGCCGGTACCATTATAGAGTATGGAGACACCACAGCAGCTGGTACCATTATAGAGTATGGAGACACCACAGCAGCTGGTACCATTATAGAGTATGGAGACACCACAGCAGCCGGTACCACTATAGAGTATGGAGACACCACAGCAGCTGGTACCATTATAGAGCATGGAGACACCACTGCAGCTGGTACCATTATAGAGCATGGAGACACCACAGCAGCTGGTACCCTTATATAGCATGGAGACACCACAGCAGCTGGTACCATTATAGAGTATGGAAACACCACAGCAGCTGGTACCATTATAGAGTATGGAGACACCACAGCAGCTGGTACCATTATAGAGCATGGAGACACCACAGCAGCTGGTACCATTATAGAGCATGGAGACACCATAGCAGCTGGTACCATTATAGAGCATGGAGACACCACAGCAGCTGGTACCATTATAGAGCATGGAGACACCACAGCAGCTGGTACCCTTATAGAGCATGGAGACACCACAGCAGCTGGTACCCTTATAGAGCATGGAGACACCACAGCAGCTGGTACCATTATAGAGTATGGAGACACCACAGCAGGTGGTACCCTTATAGAGCACGGAGACACCACAGCAGGTTGTACCCTTATAGAGCATGGAGACACCACAGCAGCTGGTACCACTATAGAGCATGGAGACACCACAGCAGCTGGTAGCATTTTAGAGCATGGAGACACCACAGCAGCTGGTACCACTATAGAGCATGGAGACACCACAGCAGGTGGTACCCTTATTAGAGCCTGGAGACACCACAGCAGCTGGTACCATTAGAAAGCATGGAGACACCACAGCAGCTGGTACCATTATAGAGCATGGAGACACCACAGCAGGTGGTACCCTTATAGAACATGGAGACACCACAGCAGGTGGTACCCTTATAGAGCATGGAGACACCACAGCAGGTGGTACCCTTATAGAGCATGGAGACACCACAGCAGCTGGTACCATTATAGAGCATGGAGACACCACAGCAGCTGGTACCATTATAGAGCATGGAGACACCACAGCAACTGGTACCTTTATAGAGCATGGAGACACCACAGCAGGTGGTACCATTATAGAGCACGGAGACACCACAGCAGCTGGTACCATTATAGAGCATGGAGACACCACAGCAGCTGGTACCATTATAGAGTATGGAGACACCACAGCAGCTGGTACCGTTATAGAGCATGGAGACACCACAGCAGCTGGTACCATTATAGAGCATGGAGACACCACAGCAGCTGGTACCATTATAGAGCATGGAGACACCACAGCAGGTGGTACCCTTATAGAGCATGGAGACACCACAGCAGCTGGTACCATTATAGAGCATGGAGACACCACAGCAGCTGGTACCATTATAGAGCATGGAGACACCACAGCAGGTGGTACCATTATAGAGTATGGAGACACCACAGCAGCTGGTACCATTATAGAGTATGGAGACACCACAGCAGGTGGTACCCTTATAGAGCATGGAGACACCACAGCAGGTGGTACCATTATAGAGCATGGAGACACCACAGCAGCTGGTACCCTTATAGAGAACGGAGACACCACAGCAGCTGGTACCCTTATAGAGAACACAGACACCACAGCAGCTGGTACCCTTATAGAGAACGGAGACACCACAGCAGGTGGTACCCTTGCTGGTTTAAAGTCGCATAGCTGTTACTGCGGTAGGGGAGTGAAGTGTTAGAGACTTCACCTTACTAGGTCCAGCATCGAGAGGCGGGGTGACCAGTTCCTTTTCCTCTGCCTTTTCCTTCCCTAACTCAAAGAGTAGAGTCAGGTACTGATTTACAGCTGGGTAGACTGGAGCGTATCGGTACCGTGATTCCCCCGGCACCTTTGCGGCGATAGACCAGCGCTTTAACCACTGTCGATCGGACGATCACCCTTGCAGGTAGCCTACATTAAAGCACTGATGTGCAGCAATACGTTTTACATGATGAGGTTGTCAACCCCATACACAACCTCATGTTAGTCGCCTCATACGACATACCAGAAGTAGCAGCAGTCTTATTCTGTCTCCCCAATGACCCCCTGGGACAGCACGGGACTGACCAAAGTATATAAACTTTCAAAGTCTCCATGACAACTGGGATTCAATCACTACATGTAAGAGACACAAGAGGAAAATCAATATCTTTAAAACAGAAGCCAAGCCAACTCATCATCCATGTGAGCAATACCGTGATCAAAGAAATTAAAGCCAGAGAGTTCAAAAACTCAGCAAGCATGCTCACATGGCATGAGAGAATGGGCACAGAAATATAACAAGATGCCATAAAAAGCTAATGCAGTTGCGTACCAACTGACTTCGGTGTTTAGGCATCCACCTATATTGACGGAGACAATGAGACAATGGATAAATTCAATAAAAAAGGTAACAGTTGTCTCAGTGCAGAAACTCCCGTAGGGGAGTGAAGTGTTAGAGACTTCAACCTATGTCCAGTTGTTTTTAATGAGGTAGGGAGACTAGTTTTTCGCTGCTTTTGCCTTCCCTGATTCAAGAATGGAATCAGGTACCCATTTACAACTGGATATAGTGGAGCGTTTTGATCCTGGAACTCAGTAACTGTGCTGCATGAGGATCACTCTCTAACCGCTTAGCCAATCGGACGCTTAATTGATAAATAGCATATTCATACAAACTACTTGCTCTCAATGCCACACTTGGAAACTATGTAACGAAAAGCTACAAATATCGTAATAAGAGACAGAAGTAGAAACTATGACATTAAGAACTTGGTAGGAACAAATCCATGTATCAACAAAATAGACAGACAGAAAATAAAATGGTTGGGACACCTCCTCAGAATGCAAACAAATTAGCTACCATCGAGAGCCCTCAACAGCAAAGGATATGTGTACAATGCATGGGGACGCCTGAGGCGAAGGTGGACAGACAATGTTAAAAAACAAATAATAAAGACTTATGGTATGACAGTAACCAAAGCAACATACCTCACACGAGAACAAAAACTGCACGTCACCACGGAGATTAACGACACAAGTGGAAAGAAACAAAGTACAAGAAAAGGAAAAACAAGTTTAAGGGATACAATTTTACTGTTGTTAAAAATCGCACTTAAAAAAAAAAAGAAAAAACAACAATAAAGTAAATGTCCATACATTTGATTACTTAGCTAATTCTAAAGGTACCGGGTTCGCTCCCATGCAGGGACATTTTTTTTTTTTCAGAACCAGTGGTTACTAGTGATGTTATACTCCCCTCCTAATCTCCTAGGCAGTGATACAGGATTCCTAGCCTTCTCCGAAAAGGGCGAAAAAAGGAGGTCCAGTGTGCAAGTTGCGCACGTTAAAAATCCCTCGGCAGTTGGAAATCGTAAAGTGTAAGCCATACGGCCGCTGCCCTGGAAAAATGTAAAAATTAGGAAATCTACCCACCACAAGCATATTTATAGGATGTGTGATTCCTGTATAGACATTGGGGTCCTCGCTTGTGCTACGGAGTTCATGCTCTGTGCTGAGATCATCTTTGTGTGTTCTAAAGGAGGAGATCGGAGCACTGATGGAGTTTTCCGTGTGCAATGAAGATGTTCCTTAAAACCAAACCGAATGTCACGGGTTGCCTCCCCTTTGCTCTGCAATAGTAGTCCACTAGTGGCCAAAACTCAAGAGTAACTAATGTGGGTCTTCAAAGGTGTCTACCTTCGCACAAGATTACTCTTGGCATAGTTGTAGATAGAAGGATAATGATGCTTCTACCTCAACGTAGTGTTCATAAGATATTTCAGATGTCAAGAACAATGCTGCATGAGGCGGAACGATGTTAACTTTAGTATCTGACCCACCGCCTTTTATGAAAATGTTTATGCAATGCTTAATGTTAGCTCGTTCTAGCACCCCGGTGATTTAATTCAGCGAGATTGCTCTTATTATTTATTTGGCTCAAAAGATGTAAATATAGGTATATATATATATATATATATATATATATATATATATATATATATATATATATATATATATATATATATATATATATATATATATATATATATATATATATATAAATAAAAACCTATATATACCTATATAAGATTCTGGATCATACGCTTGCTCTCATATTTATAGTAACTGAATCAACTATGAATTTGTAAAATAACATATTACAAATTTAATAATAAATTATTCTTTAACAGTTTAAAATAAATATGAAAAGATAGGTGACATTTTGTGAAAGTTTTGTGTTCACAGAGACTTGATAGGGGAATTATAAAAAAGTCCGTTGCGTTCGTCTTTTGATAAGGAAGCTCTTCAAATGCTTGAGTACTGCAGCAGGTATTTCGTCAAGTCTTTTATGATAGGGCACTTCTCTACACAACTCGTCCAATGTAGGTGGATAGTGTCAAATATCCTCTCTTGAATCACAAGATAGTGGTGAAGACTCTTACTTCAAACTGGTCTCGTACCACGAACAGTAATGTAGCCTCGTACCACACACTTTAGACACAATAAAAGAACAAATGCCTCTGCTAAGTACATTGTGGTCGGGAGATTAAACAAGTGCCTTTTCTCGCCGTCCACCAACCAATTTTAGCCTCTCTGAATAATTATTCTCACTGAGTGTACACAGCTCTAAAACAAAATCCATGGTGATATCACGAGAAGAAATAAATCATCAGATTAAGCTGGGAGAACAGGTCCTGGAGCAGATCTACCACTTTAAATACCTCGGAGCTATTATAGACCGAAAGGGAGGCATCAAAGAAGAGTTGGCATCTCGAAAAGCAGCAGCTGGGAGACTTTTTCAGGCCATAAATCGAGATTCCTCAGCAAGCGAGAGGTTGGTAAGAAAACGAAGATGGCTGTATACCACTCCACATATGTCCCAGTCTTGACATATGGATGCGAGTCATGGGCAATGACTACAACCCACAAAAGCCAGATCCAAACCTCAGAAATGAGGTTTCTGAGGAAGGTGGTTGAAGTAACAAGAAGAGACATGGTCTGCAACCAGACGATACGTCAAAGCCTAAAATCCCACCCCCTGCAGACCCAAGTAGAACAGTCCCAACTAAGATGGTTCGGCCATGTCTGCAGAATGGGAGAAGATCGGCTACCACGACAAACATGGGAAACAAAGAGCCAGGGATCCAGACCCCCAGGACGACCCAGAGTCCGCTGGGAGGACAACATTAGACAGTCTTTGAAGGATCGAGGACTAGAATGGAGCAAGGCCAGGAGGAAGACAGCCGATAGGATAGACTGGCGCTCTCTCTTCCAAACCTCTACACCTCACGGTAGAAGGGGAACGACTAAGTAAGTAAGTAAGTAAGAGTGTACACAGTATAACTCAGGGAATATGATTAGAAACCACCGTTATTCTTCTGGTTACTTTAATGGGGAAAATGTGTCTGGACAGCGCGAGTGCAATGGCTTATGCCTGAATTAACATTATCGTTACATATTTCTCACAAACTGATAGTATACACACTATGCAAATGTGATGTAATCATCACTCACTTACTCACTGCTCCATTTGGAGCCTGAGGTTCCTTCTGCTGTCGATTTTCTGTACGACTAGCAAGAAGCAATCACCAGCGCTTGCTGTAGTAGTTTATGAATATACTACGAGGGGGAGTAAAAAAATAACCTTAATATGGCAATAAAAAGTCAAAATCACGTAGTAGATGGTTGTACTACAGAAATGTTTTGCCCTCCCGTTTGAGGTACCAGTGCGCGCAGGCCCGTCATTCTGATGGGAAGTATGACGTCAGCAAACCATAGCCAAGATGGCCACCCCCTCGGAAGTATGCTTGAGAGAAGAGCAGCGTGCAGTTATCCGTTGTTTTGGGTAGTGAGGGTGAGAAACCAGCAGACATTCATCGGAGGATAAAGAGGCAGTATGGGGACGCTTGAGTGTCGCTTCAGCAGGTTTATGAGTGGCACAGGCAGTTTAAAAGGGGGGTGTCAACTGTGACTGATGCAGCTCGCTCCGGCCGGCCTCACACTGCGACTACGCCTGACGCTATCGCTGCGGTGGAACGAGTGATACGGGAAAACCGGCGGGTAACAATCGACGAGATGGCTGAAGAATTGAAGATCAGTCATGGCTCGGCGCACCACATCATTCACGACGTGCTGCAGTACCCCAAAATTTCCGCTAGTTGGGTACCAACCGAACTAAAAGAACGTCGTGTGGATGTTTGTGAAACACTGTTACGACGTTATGAAGCTAAAGGAGATGGCTTTCTACACCGTATAGTCACTGGTGACGAATGCTAGGTCTACTACTTTCAGCCAGAGACTAAGCGAGCCAGCATGGAGTGGCGACATTCATCATCGCCGAGTGCAAAGAAGTTCCGTACAACGCGGTCGGCTGGCAAATTGATGCTCACGCTCTTCTGGGACTGTAAAGGCCCAATCCTGGAACATTGCACGTCCAGGGGACTCACTATTAACAGCGAATCATACTGTGATCTGCTTCAGAACCACTTAAAACCTGCAATCAGGTCAAAACGTCGCGGCTTGCTGGGTTCTGGTGTGTTGATACAGCATGATAACGCGCGGCCACACACAGCTCGTGCGACAGTAACGAAAATCACGAATCTGCGTTTGGAGTGTCTTCCACATCCTGTATATTCACCGGACCTCTCACCGAGTGATTATCATGTGTTTGGATCCCTCAAGGAGGCGCTTGGTAGCAAGAAGTTCAGTACGGACGATGAGGTGAATGAGGCGGTGCATACGTGGCTGCGCAGTCAGTCAGAAGAGTTTTTTCTCGCGGAATCCAGGCATTAGTGAAGCGCTGGCACACTTGCATTGAACGTGGTGGGGACTATGTTGAAAAGTGATTAAATGCTTTCATTCCTATTGGTGCATATTCTGTTAATAAAAATATATTAAGGTTACTTTTTGACTTCTCATTGTATTTTCATATGTTGAGGTTGCCAGCCTCGTATGACTTGTATAACAACGCAGCAAGTAAAACATGTCACATTCACGTTGTAAAATTTATGTTCACAACTTACCCCAAATGGGATCTACAATCGCCGGGCACAGATGAATGGGCACAGCAACTTAGGTTAGATGCTTCGAACATTTGGTCTAGGGTAATTTTAGAATCGCTCTTATGACGGGTGCTCTGATTCCTTAAGTCTCCAGTCTTTGTATTTAGAAAATGCGTGTTTTCTTTAAGTTTCACAGATGCCCAAATACTCTGATCTGTCACTTAATTTGGAATCCGGTCTTATTCTTCTCTGGCTCCTGGGAGTTGTTACTTTGACGTCTTGCAAATGCAGTCTGATTTCGTCTCCGAATTTGCTAGACTATATTCTCATTTCTCACTTCAAATCTCACATGGTATTTCCTACAAACTTTTCAATGAGAGGTTAAGTTTATTTTTTGCTCTCGATTTTGGCCAAACCTAAGCTAGATCTGGATGGGGTCGGGTTGGTAATGTAATTCTTTCCCAGCGTGTTTAAAATTATTACTTTAAAATTTAAACTCGCGCCCTATCTTGCAAATATGGCATGCTTACTTCCGATTGCACAAGTGCAAAACACTTGTGCAAACTTGCGAACACATCTGTGAACTCATTCCTCACTGATTACTTATGCCAATATTTTCTCCCCAAACAGGTTATTGGTAGTAATTAGTACAAACACTCCTGGGCGAAAGCGATTAGCGATTATGCCTCGCTTCGCCGTATTTCCAGGTGGGGTAATCTTAAACTGAACCGGTGTTTCAGCCACACCCAACTTGTTTTCTTTTGTTTTCTCCGCCAGTGTGTCTGAGCATGTGTGCGATAAACACCACCTTCAAGACGAGCATTCGTGTCTGATCAGATGAATTACATAGACGGTCGACAAATCCTACCACGTTTGTCGTACATTACCGACACGGGGCGATAAAATTATAATCCGCCGGCTTGTCTAATAGCCGTGAAGTGACAGAGTAAGTGTATACACATCGATGAAAAGGTAGAGAATAATGTAGGCGCATAAAATATGCTAATAATAGGACGATGAGTGAGAAAAAAGGGTCGGAAAAATACACGCACAAATGTATCCTCACACCAAACAATACAAATGAATGACCCGTTATCATTACAGTGTATTGTCGTGGTTGGAATGAAAACTAAAACGACATGCAACGGCATCCAAACTCGACTGCCAACTTAGTGCAGTACAGAAGGGTTGGGAGAGATCGACTCACAGAGTGTGCTGGTTGAGAGACATACAACGACCACGATTCAGTGTTACTTAAGAGACCTCGATCTTGGTTTTCACCTCCACGTTTGTTTTAGTTATAGCCACCCACTCTCTCTATTTTTCAAGATCAGATGGATAGAGAGGACAAATAAAAGATTGGGAAAACTGTATGTCTAGTTGCTATCATTTGATCCATTTATTAAAAGATCAAACCGTGCAAAATCAAAAGATAAACATCCATAAAGTTATCTATAAATTCAAGTAATGAATGGAAAAAAAACTAAGCCTGTAGGCATCACATTTGAAAACAACAGTTTGTTTTATAAAGAAGAGGAAAAAATGAACAAGTAGTACATACAGAGTCACCACACTGGAAAGGAAAACACTTCCACATGAGGGACAAGTACAATGAATTGTGTCTGGAGTTGGCTGACCGAGTTGGCAGCGAAGGTTGAGCTTCGTATAAGGTAAATAACAACAAGTCCAATCCAATTGTGTAATCAGCTGTGAAAATGTCTACTAACCTGGCTCTCTGCTGGAATAACTCTGCTTCTCTCAGTGGTTTTCCTGATGAAGAATTAAGCTTGAGGAGGCATACCCTTCTCTGGTCATTATATATATATATATATATATATATATATATATATATATATATATATATATATATATATATATATATATATATATATATATATATATATATATACATATTCTTTATATCCTCAACCGTTAGCTGCCTAACATACTAGGCTTTTTAGAGCCATATAAGATCTGGGCCAAAAGGGTATAGTTACTATGCAACTGAGTACCCGTCTGTGCTACTATGACCAAGCTTCCACAACGTGTATGGCAGCACAGCTGTAGTAAACAGACTTCGTATGACTGCGCGGAGTGCTAGGTGATGTTAGTTTGTGTGCAATCCTAACTTTAAGTGATGTTTTTGCTCTTTGACTTGCAAACAATCGAACCTGCTGTCGTGCTCAAAATAGAAAAAGTATCAGTTGGCTTCTAACAGAAAAGGTATCTTTGATTATACGTGACTTCGAGTATTCACTTTACATAACAAGTCCGTGTTCGTTGCTACTTGTAAATAGGAATGTTTTTATGGTTCTATTATATAGGGAAAATGACCCCACTAAGAGCCTCTGATCTCTGTCATCATGCGTGCAGGTGGTTACAAAGGGTCGGCGTGACTGCACGTGACAAAGGCACTGGGGAACTGGAGAGTCTCCCCAATGCAACAGTATAAAAGAATTAAGGTCTCTCGGTTGACGGGGAGTTTTTGAGAAGCTGCCGGACCCGTAAAGGGTCCTAAAGCCGAGCCGCTCGGGTGACATGAAAAGGCGGCAAGCCACCGTTGCGTGCTTTCTCCCGTCTAATTCAAAAGATATTTGAAGAAACATGCCGACCACCAACACACAGTTTGGTCGACTAGTGGAAATAAAACAAAAATGTACGTGAGAGGAGCGACATCCAGGAGCTGTCTAAATGAGTACTGACACGCATGAAGGCGTGAATGTACGTTAAAATGCCAAGAAAAGTAGAAGAGGGCGTGGAGAAAAATCAGAGGTAGGAAAACGGCTTTCAGACAGGTAGGTTGACAGGAAAATGAGAGGCAACTTATCACAATTAATCAGTAACTTGTGATATCGTTCATACACCCACACACATATATACACATACGCACACACACACACACATGTGCACACGTGTAGTTTTTTTTTAATTACATAATTTTATTATTATTATTTTCTTCTTTTCGTGCATGCACGCACACACACACAAACATACACGACGAATCATCAATAAGAGCTACAAAAATAGAGACGGCCGCATATAGGCTACACAATACTAAAGAATGGACAGGAAATTCATAGCTCAGTGGTCCGGAAAGTTTTCAAACAACATCAAAGCTGAGACAGAAGCACCAATAATAGCTACAATCACCATTATGGAAAACTGAGATAATGCTGAGGAACTAATAAAAATAACCTAAAAGTTCAACACATTGAAAATACAGTGGATTCCTGCACACTGCAAGATATATGAAAATGAAGAGTCAGATACTTGCTCATTTAGGAGGAAGCGAAATGCAAATTGAGGACATGACATACTATGAAGAGATACCAGCAATTATAAAAAAAATATTTTCAAGTAAAAATCGCATTTAAAGATACCAGCGTACATATATAATAAAACATGCTAATAAGATATCAAGTGATAATTTTCAGAATGAGAACGAGCCATTGCAGATTCACATACCATCTGTTCAACAAATTAAAATATAGGGCAGACTTCATTCATTCATTCATAACCCTCCACTTCCAAAGGAGCATAGTCCTTCAACAAACACATGGCAAGTCCTCCTGTCACGTGCCATCATCTCAAGTTCTTTCTACGTTCTCCTTATAATTTTCACCTCTGTTTCCAGCTCTCTTCTCCATGTGCTTCTTGGTCTACCTCTGCTTCTCTTGCCCTAGGGGTTCCAGAACAAGGACTGCCTTGTAATGCTATCAACAAGTTTCCTCAGTGTGTGTCCTATCCATCGCCATCGTCTTCTTCTCATCTCTTGTTCCACTGGCACTTGTCTAGTTCTTGTCATTGTGACAGACAACTTAGCCGTCCCTGAATTTGTTAGATGATGGTAAGAACCCTCTCATAACATCGGTACCACCGAAGTGTTGGATGATATGGTACGACCCTTCGTAACGAACCCTTCGGATAGCATCAGTGCCCCCGAATATTTTGGTAACTTTTTGTAACGGTGGATTTTACTGGCTACTAGAATGTGGATGTAGGTCTAATGTTGTTGCTAATATGTAGCCGTGTAATGTACCACCATAGACACCAGGGATGTTGAAGGCTGTGAAGTAAGGTGTCTTGTCTGGTCTGTTGCTTGCTGTGAGTATAGATGAGATGAAGTTCCACAGGTCTACAGTACATGGGTTTTTTTTTTTTTCTATAACCAGCGGCACTCGAGCTTTTCCCGGCTCTTTCGGCCCAATGACATGTCATTGCGAGGCTGGGGGGTTCGGTGGACTTTCCTTCCAACCCGGTCAGGAGCTTCGCTCCTTCCCATCCACACGGGATTTATGTGCAGGAGCCGTTCAGATTATTCAGTCAAATTTCCGGTCGTAAACATTTCTTCAAACGCCGACGGTCGGGTTTGAACCATGAACACCTGGTCGCCAGTACAACGTCGTAGCCATTACACCAGCGCGGCTCCCCAACTGCTTCGAACATGGGTCATGAGGACAGTACATTCACTCACGACGTGTAAGTCATAGAAGTATGAACTGCTGGTGACGTTTCCATTATTTATTCAGGACGCCACAATGACAAGTACGTTGACATCAATATATATATATAAGTCACAGACACTGCAGGACATAGTAATCAGCATAAACAAAGTTCCTCAGTAAATCGTACATATATTATGTAAGCTGATCTCGATAATTCCAGCTTACAACAGCTTCAGCTCCATATCATCACTCTATGAGTGTAACAAACTCCACTCTGATACTAGTGGATCAGGTGTGTAAATAAGTCTACCGCAGGCCGCACGGGAATGGCGGGTTTATGTGTACAGTTCAAGTTGATCTTTGTAGGCATTTCTAAGTCTAACCTTGATGAAGGTATAATCGCTGACATAGCGAAGTTCACAGGAGCATAGAAACTGTTCTCTGGGCCTAGAGTGACCCGTATACATATAAATCTAAGGTATGAGGATACCTGGGTGTATTTCCTAGTAGAAGAGCCTCTCCTGCCTGTAGATAGTGAGCGAGCAGAGAACGACAATGTCAAAAATCTAAGCTGACTACAGATTTCAATATTAGGAGAGCATTTACCTTGCTTCGGAAATAACACCACAACACACACGCCTCCAGGCGTTTAGAATCATGTAGGGAAATCCTCGTTAGATAAACTAACACACACGAGGACTACCAATTCCCCATCAAAAGATAACAGACGCTGAAATTCGTCCTGCTCTGCTCGTAACAACTCCGGGACTTCCGGACGGAAGTCTTTCTCAAACCGCCTTAAATTCTACACATGCGCAGAAGCGCTCGACCCCCTGAGTTCAACTCAAACGGGCCGATGTTGGACACATACCAAGCAAAGATACTTGACCAAAACGAGCCTTATATGGACAGAGAATAAACCTCAACTCAGGTTACAAACATTCCAAGAAAAGATGACATATTCTAGTCATATAAGGAAACAACCAGACATGGGTCTAATAATAAACCGACGGTCAGGTTAAGACACAAGAGAAGGTAACAACAATTGTAAAATGTAACTTCCGCTAATCAAGAGTTATGCACCTTGGATTACAAAATTAAAGTGTACCATCAAGCCAGGTAAATACATATATTGCCTCAGAAAAATCTGTGCGTAACACTTTTCGTCAAACGGGAATGCTTTCACGTGGACTCATTAGCTATGCAACCTTTCCACGCAGATTGGCAACACGTTTGCTGATTAATATGTGGACAGTTTATCTACCGTTCATTCTGGTCATCGCATTGATTTAAGGAGAGGTTAAATCACGCCCACGAATATCTCTTGAGCAATCATAGGCAGTTATTTTCATTAACTTGGCCAGTGGCGGGCGTTGCCAGCATCAAACGATAGTAGCGACCACGATCAAAGACACGAGGGGGATCTCAGGAAAGACTAGCGGCACGCTATCAAAGAGGCAGTAGTGGTCCCTGAAACGAGCGACGCACGTTTCCTGCCGCATTTCGCACCTCCATGTTGACCAGACGAGACAACAGAACCGATTGCAGACAAAGCGAACGGGGGGAAGACGAATCGGACGAAACGAGCGGAGATACAGAAGACCAGGGGCGGCCTCTCTCTTTAGTTTGGCGGTCAGATCCCCAAAAGTCTCCTGAGATCTAAAAAGGTGTCAAATTCTTCATGTCCCACTCATCTTTCATTTTATCTTAGATATATACAGACCATGAAGAAATGCATGTTATCACTCGTTGGCCAGACCTTGACAGAAGCACTAGCTATATTTGAAATCGTGTTAGATTTTCCCCTGGATTTTCATATATATTTGCAGTGAATTCTATTCTGCGCAAAAAGGTAAAATATAATTGTGTAAAGTGATCAGTGGTCTAGTTCATTCATCCTATTTCACTGGATTTTATGCTAATTTAAAGCTATTAAATTAAACCATCTCAATAGTCCAGTTGTAAATTTAATGATATATCTATTATATTATTTCAAAAGATAATAGATGCTTAAATGCTTAAATTAACTTTTAAAAGTCGCGAAGGAATTTATAACTAATTGAGTTAAGTTATATATATATATAGATGTGTTTTAACCATTTAAACTCGCGAAGTGTCTTCTTAAGTATATAATTAAATACGCGAGAGTATATTATAGTCTTAACGGGAAATCCATCGCGCTTTAGAATGTTATTTGATTTTTCGGTATATTACATGGTTTTTTTCTTTCATACAGAGTGATCGTAACCTGCGATCCCAGCAATAAAGAAATCATCTTAAAAAAACTTCCAGACATATTGATGAACATTTTTTAAATTTAATCTTGTGGCGGTCCGATGTGGCCTAGCTATCATAATTACATGAAAGAAAGCCTACCCAAGAATATTTAAAAGAGAAACCATCAAATTAAATTTCAATCTGTAAGATAAACTGGAAGATGAACAGTGCCAGTAGAGATATTTTATTTACTGCTCTACTGTGAGAGAGTACATATTTACCTGAACTTTGACTGGGCCTAGTTTCCTCACTAGATTTAACACCTACCGGTCAGTTGCTATCATCACGCCTTGAAGGAATTTTACCTCCAGCAGCGAAATTAAAGAGACCACTCCATCCTCAACCCTATGTTGAATTGTGTCAGTGCCATCCCATAGACTCCTTTTTATATAATAAAACACAAGAACTCTTAGGCTTCAAGTCCGGCGATAAGTGGGAATATTTGCTATCAGCAAACCTCACTACATCTGGGGCGGGACATCAAAGTACCAGACACTTTCATATGTCAAGAGTGTAATTGCTGTTTATATATTTCTATGGATTGTCTGATGCTGCAATCGGTAAGTGTGTGTGTGTGTATATGAGTGTGGATCCTCACAGCGTGCATGAATGATAGGAGATTAATTTTTTTGCAAACCATTTGTTAACTTGCCTACCGGGTAATACGTTTTTCTGTATACCCTGACTATTTCCTTTAAGTGGGATAGTTTTTTAACTCTGTTTACCCCTCACCCCCCTTTTTTCCGTTGCTTAGTAAAGGGAAGAACAATTGGGAATAACAGGATTTTTGTCTACCATCTATACTTATTATTGTAACACCTCTTTCAGAGTAATTAAATTAACTGTTGGGTTACATTACCTATGTTCCTGATAACTCTCTATCTTTGGACTGGGTTTATCTTTGTCTAATACAAGCGGTAAGGGCTTAGTCGATACCAATCCTCTTCCCCCCCCCCCCCCCCACCTTGTTATTTGTATTTTCTGTACTTATAATATTTTTTTCTGTAACACTTGATAGTTGTTGTGATTGTTTTAAATGATAATAAACATCATAAACTTATTTAGTACTGTGTTGGAATACCTAAAGCACAAATTTCCCCTATCTGTTTAATATAGTTTGTATCCACGTGCGTCTGTGTATTTGAAACACCAAATCGGTGTGAGCGCAGGTGTGTGTCTGGAAACTGGCAAATAATTGTTTGACCAGGAGAGTGAAGAGAAGATTGAGAGGAACGATTTGTCGTAAATAAGTCTGTCCTTACTCTCCCCAGCACTATGTGAAGCAACTATTTACTCTCTACTTTTTTCTATCACTGAGCTGTCACCATCATTCTCCACTCTAAACGGGACCACTATTTCTGAGACTCTTTCTCTCAAAATAAATTTACGACAGTCATCAGTTCCACGTTGGTAACCTTGTCATACCATTTTAATCCCTCTATTCTACGCAAGCACTCTTTTATGAGAGTCTGTAGCTTTTTGGTAGTTGTCTTTGTTGTTCTCCATGTCTCCGAGCCATACAATAGGACTGACTTCACATTTGAGTTGAAGATTCTTATTTTCGTGTTGGATCCGATTTCTCTTGATCTCCATATATTTCCCAATGCAATGAAAGCTCCTCTTGCTATTTGTATTCTTATTTTGATATCACTGTCTGTCCCTCCAACTTTGTCTATATTGCTGCCAAGATATGTGTACGATTCTACATCTTGTATTGGTGTTTCTTCAAGTTCAACCCTGTTATCATTACCTGCATTTATTCTCATTATCTTTGTCTTTTCCCTGTGTATTTTCAGACCCAATTGCTGTGACCTCTCATCGAGTGTTTTCAATTTGTCCTGTATCTGATTACGGTTATGGGACAGAAGAGCTAAGTCATCAGCAAAATCCAGATCATCCAACTGCTTAGTCAGAGTCCACTGGATTCCATTTCTGTTGTGTGTTGTCGATGTTCTCGTAACCCAGTCTATAGCTAGTAAGAAAAGAAATGGAGACAAGAGGCATCCCTGTCGCACTCCTGTTCTTATCCCAAACGGTTCTGTAAGCTGTCCTTCATGAAGAACTCTGCATGTCATGTCTTCATATGTTTTCTTTATTAAATTAATGATCTTCAGGGGAATTCCATAATGCCTCATCAATAGAAACTTCGTGCCTATGAGAGAAGCCTGGGACAGACCGCTAAATTGATGAGAAATAGATGTGGTTTAACGAGAAAGAAAAACAAAGAAGTAGCTAGATTTATTTACAACCAGAAAATAATTAAATTACCAGCATATATATATACTAGAGCGTCCTAGGTTTGTTCCTTACAGTTACAGGGGACGCAACTAAGTGTATTAATTCCCTTAACATTAATTTTCGGTTTAGGGATCGGAGTGGCTGAGAGGTATTACGTCCGCCTCGAATTCTAAATGTAGCGGGTTCGATTCCCAGTAGAGGGAATATAATTCAAGGAATATTTTTTTTAGAATGAGGTCATACCTGGTCTTCTGGGTAGTGAGATCGGATGCATAGCCTTCTCGGATATGGGAGAAAAAATAGGAGGTCCCCGTGTGCAATTTATGCGCGTTAAAAATCCCCCGGCAGTTGAAAAATCGTAAGGCGTAGGCCATATGGGTGCTGCCCTGGTAAAATTTAAAATTTAGGAAACCTACTCACCACAAAAATATTTATAGAATGTGTTATTCCTAGTTACACACAATGGGATTCTTGCAGGTGCTACGGAGTTCGTACACTGTTCTGAGATCCTCAATGTGTCATTTAAGGGAGGAGATTGGAGCATTGATGGAGTTGTCCGTGTACAATCAAGATAGTCCTTAAAACCAAACTAAAAAACTAAACTAATATTCGGTCAATGGAATTCCCATAAAAAAAGGATTGAACAAGATCAGGGGTCGTAATTTAGTTGTTTACCCCCCCCCCCCCCCCCCCTCTCCCCCCCCCCCCGGCCAAAAAAAAAGAAAAGAAAGAAAGAGAACATGACTGGAGTATATTTGCTGGAGGTGAGATGTATAGTTGTATAGAGGTACATGTGGTGGGGGTAAGAGGGCAATGTGAGACATTATTGGAGTGGATGTGCCAGGAGTGAGAAGTATGGTAGAGGACATGACTGGAATGGATGTGCTGGATGTGAGAGGTACAATGGAGGACATGATTGGAGTAGATTTGCAAGAGATGAGAGATATGTGGAAGAGATGATTAGAGTAGATGAGCTGAAGTGAGAGATATGGTGGAGGACATGATTGGAGTAGATGTGGTCGTGAGAACATGATTAGAGTAGATATACTGGAGGGAGATGTAAAGTTGTCATTGGGGTAATCCGAGAATTAACAGTGGAAGGTTGGTCCTGGGTGCTTGTGAGGAGTTACTGTGATTTTATTTTTCAATGAGCCCCATTCTTTTTCTCCCTGTAATTATTTGAGTTTAGTCTTTTTCTATAGGTAATTAATTGCGTTTTTTTTCACGAGGGATTACTGTAGGGTTTAATTTTAATATCCGCACCAGTCTTCTTTTCTCTTGATTAATTGCGTTCACGTAGTCTTATTTTCTTTGTTTAAAAAATGCGGTCATTTTATTGTATTAGGCGCTTGAGTATTATTAGGCTGGGTGAAAATTTTCCGACGTTAAAACCACCTACCCGGGTTTAGACGAGGGTGGGTGTGTGAAAAGCACGACCCAGGTTCTACGCTATAACCAATCAAAATTGTTTCTGCTCACGCGAACGGGAGTAACATTATCTAACATGACGCAATAAAGATGCGCGCGATCAGAATAAACATGAGTCATGAATTTGTTGCGATATTATTTAACATTTGTGTAACGGGTTTGTGAAATTAATTGTATAAGGTTAAGTCCTTAGGCTATATCCATACTGTAATTGTGAGGTCCGATATATATGTAACCTCGATTTGATTATAATATTTGCAGTGTAAATACGCTAGCGTATTTGTGTACGTTACTGTATTGTGCATTAAATTGTTGTGTAGTCAGGAGGGGAGTGAGGGGTGTACTTAATTTTACGGAGATGGGATTTAATTAATCCTAGAGAGGTCTATTTTATTTTTGTGTTAATCGATGACTCACCAGGGTCAGTCTGTAATATAAAGTAGGGCCAGGAACTTTACCGGAGGGGATTTCCCTCAGTGTATGAACTGTTTTGACGCTGAGGCTAGATTAACGTAACAGATTAGGTCAGCCTGCGTCTGGGGGTTACTTGCCAGACAGATATTTACGGTGAAGCGGGGAGAGAGAGAGAGAAGAGGGGGGAAGTGTATGGTAGTGTGACCTTTGGGCGGAAATATTAGTTTATCTCTGTGCTTGTGTAGGGGAGTAGTGGGTATTTAAGGTGTTAAGTATGAGAATATCTTTGACGGGTTGTATATTTGGTGTTATTATTTTTTTGTTTACAGAAATTTTCACAGCACACAGGGAGGGGTGCAAAATTACCTTACAGCTTGCCAAGATATTCGGCCATTCTCAGGAGTAGAAGGGTCGAGGCATCGCCATAGGAAAAAGAGGACAGATGACGCGGTAGTTACCGGCGCCAAGTAAGTCTGCACCAGGAGAAGATAGCAGTTCTCTTGCAGTGAAGCCTCATGCTTCAGCGGGAACGGGTGCTTCTTTTATAAAATCCAGAGCTCTTAGCTCGTTATACCACTCCAAAGAGGCGCGTGGCCTGGAGGTTGGATTTGTGTAAATTCGGCCATAATAAAGCCGACAGCCCTAAACCCAAAGATGGGTAACAGGGCAAGTGAGTTAAGTTTCGTCAGCAGTGAAGCAGCTACATTCCGAGTCAAGTACCTAAGTCTAAAAGCTCAAGTCATCAGCTACAATATTCGTGGGGGGAGATAGGGTCAATATTCCTTCCGAATGCTTTAGAGAGGAGAGACAGAAGTTATAGAGTCAGATAGTCAGAACAGAAACAGAGGATAAAAAGAATTTAGGAAGTTAGATAGTCAGAGCAGAGGTTGCACTGAAGAAGTCCGTTAGTGGATCAGTGGTTGTAATTTGCAGTGTAGGACTTTAGAAAGTTCATTCAGATTGTTTGTAGACAGTTAGTGAGGTCTACAGCCGGACAGTGATGTTAGAGTTTAAAAAAAATATTAATAGGATAGTTAGGAGTGGTGGCTCTAAAGTTAGAGACCCCACCGAGTAAATTCTTTTGTTTAATCCTTAACTTTCTTTCCTGCAGGTTGAAGGGAAGGTGACACTGTGGGTTTACATTTTGTATGTCATTTTAATTGTTTTGGTTCTGTTTCAGGTTTTGTGCGACCTCGCAAGGTATTTATTTTACTGTGTTATTTGATTTTGTTGTATAATAAACTATAAACTGTATACTGGATCAGTCTCTATAACTATACTGTACTGTATATGTTGTCTGTATAGTTGTGTCTGTGGACTTTTAGCGACACTTTATCTCCTTTATGGTAGTCAGAGGTGGTGAGTCTATAGCTAGTAAATAAGTCAGGAGTGGTGAGGGAGAGTCAATCTCCCAATAGTCTCATCTTTCCACATTCACTGTCATTCTCATCTATAATCTATCGTCTCAGACTTTCTCATAGTAGTGTCTTATCTATACACTCAGACAAACTCTAAACTTAAATCCACTTCGTGACAATGCTCAGATAATAAAGGTGGCTCAGATGTATCGCGACCAGGGGATATATAAAAAGTTCAGTAATTTTTTTAACCGGGCAACGCCGGGTATATCTGCTAGTATATATATATATATATATATATATATATATATATATATATATATATATATATATATATATATATATATATATATATATATATATATATATATATATATATATATATATATATACTGAAGCACATTAAAAACGCACCACCTGTATAATCCAGGAACACAGTGTGAAATGTAAATATAAGTGTTTACAAGTTTACATATTTAGAATCTTTATTCATTTTCCTATGAATCCATGCTGGTCATTAATTTGTACATTTGATTGTTATGAAATTCATTGCATTCTGTGCAGGCAAGGGAGAAAACCAAAAATGCAACCAATAAACAAATTCATTCACACTATCCTCAGTATCTGGTATGTCCACCGTGTGCTTGCAAACAAGCTTGGCAGCGGCTCCGCATGGAACGCACAAGTCTCTGAAGGAAATTCCGGGGAATCAAGTCCCATTCACGTGTAAGAGCAGCTTCGAGCTGCTGCAGATTAGCTGGAGAACCTTGCCTGTAGACTCTGCGTCCAAGCTCGTCCCACAGATGTTCTATGGGGAACATGTCTGGTGATAGGGCAGGCCAACCAATCGTCACACTGTTCTGCTGCTGTAGAATTGCTGCGTAATGCATGCGGTGTGCGCACGTGCGTTATCCTGCTGGAGAAGCTGCAAGTCTGGATAATTTGTGAACGCAGGAGCAACCAATGCATCCAGAACCTCATCTCGATATGTCACAGCATTAACATTTCCACGTAAGACGTGAAGAGGCAAGCGATGGTGAAAACTGAATCCTCCCCAAATGTGAATACTGCCACCTCCAAATCGGTTGTGCTGACGAACACAGCAATCTACAAAGCGCTCTCCACATCGTCGCCAAATCTGCATACGTCCATCAGCAAAGGATGTGTTGAATCTGCTCTCGTCTGTGAATAGGACAACATTCCACTGCAGTCTAGTCCATCTGACATGTTGCTCTGCCCATTGCAGGCGCTGCTGACGATGTATGTGAGTCAAGTTTGGCCCAACATAAGGTCGTCTTGCAGTAAGGCCTGTATCTCTGAGTCGTCGTATGACTGTCATTCGAGAGACTTGCCCACGTCTACCCACTATTGCTCTTGCTGTTTGACTGGCCGGGAGAGAACGATTCCTTAGGTGACTCAGCACAATATGACGATCTTGCGCAGGGGTAGTAACTCGTGGTTGGCCACTCCGAAGTCTATCCCGGGCACTGCCAGTAGTTCCGTAACGTTCATTGAGACGTACAATAGTGCTGTGGTGGCAATTCATCCTTCTGGCAATGGCCCGCGAGCTCATTCCGGTCTCCAACATACCAATGGCTCGTTGGTGGTCGTTTTCAGATAGTCGTGGCATTTCAAGCACATGTACTGGGTGTTTTGTGTCAACGCCCTTTTTATACCGAGTATACTGCCACAACGTGTACACATTTTCAGGGTCATAGCTGTTGGGAATCGTGTTGCACGTGTAACTTTCATCGTTTTCATGTAGTCTGTACACAAACCCGTGGGTTGAATCATGCACTTTCCATTCCAGCAGCCATTCGCTCTCTACCTCTTGGCAAACACGGGGAAAATCCATTCCCACACTTATTTTTTCCAGCTTCTCGGCATCAGTATATATAATAGTGGTGCGTTTTTAATGTGCTTCAGTATATATATATATATATATATATATATATATATATATATATATATATATATATATATATATATATATATATATATATATATATATATATATATATATATATGTATATATATATATATATATATATATATATATATATATATATATATATATATATATCGCTAATTCATTCATACACAGATACATATACAAACATCCATATACACACACGCATAAACTCTTTCGTTGAAATAAGCTGCCCTCTTCAGCTCTTTACTTGTTATCAACACCTACTATTTAATAACAAGTTTATCGGTAGATAAGACTGGTTGTTATTTTCTAACATTATTAAATAAAGCACGAAAACCACCCAGTCATACCACGCTGTGTGAACTTTTCCTTTATCACTGTCAAGAAAACAATATTCTTTTGTCCTTTTAATATTCTTTCATAACTGCTTCTACCTCGAAGTTAAACCTCAAGACTTTACTTCCAGGTATAACTCCATAGCTGGAAAACTTTGTCACAAGGAAACACTTTTATTAAAACGCAGAGAGGCGAAATGTGATTTTCAGTATTTGAGCATTGTTGCCGCTAGCCACTGTCACCTCTTGTCAGGCTTAAGTGTTATACAATCCCAACTATTGCTTCCATTACGTAATCTCGTTTCTCAGAACAATTTCCTTTTTTACTTTCGTATCCACCATTATTATCCACATACTCAACATAAAACTTTATGATTTCTTATTCTCTCACAAACAGAACGAATTGTCTGGTCTCCGCCCCACCCTTACTTGCACTTCTTTCTCCTGTACCACATGTCATACTCAGGTGGTGTACAGTCCCTCAGATCTTCTTTCTCTGTATTATGTTAGGGTCTTAACCTTTTCTTCTTCGGCCATTTTGTGATGAGTATAATCTTATCCGGGAAGTTCATCAGTTTTATCTCTGGCTGGGCCTCACGTTTCATTTCCGCAATGGCGGTAGTTCTAAGCATTCCCAGACTGACCCTAGTGACATGTTTGCACGTTTCTCCTCCCACAAATCTTCTTCGGCTCCCCCTGTTGCTGCTTCTCGTACTCTTGAATTATACATTCAGAATAATGTTCACGACCTTCAGTTAGCCTCGCCCACCACGTCAGCGATAGTAAAGCCTCACTCCTGAGTAGCGTGCTCATGTCCAATGTCACTGAGATGTTGGCATCAAGCCTAATGATAAAGGATACCAACGTAGTATGGCGTTAGGACTTATACGTACAGGAAGGCAAAAAAGAGCTGAGCTGTAGCTCCTTCCATAAGCATCTTTGTTGCGCAAGAATGTCGCAACGTATTCTGTGTACTTTATATTTTTCTTATGCAAAGGGAAATAACTCGTGTAATTGTATGTCACTTTTACTTACAACAGTTTTGGTTTCTTGTTGGCGTTCGGTTGCCGATAAGTTTGTTTGAGCGATCTTAAGTCGTGTCCATATATGGAGCGATCTTAAGTCATGTCCATGTATGGAGCGCTCGGGCCCACTTTTCTTGATAACATTTGGCAACTTGCAATGTTTCGGATTCCTATCCTTTTAAGGCTCGATCGAGAAGGTACTATCTTCGTATATTATCTGAACTGTATTCGAATCGCGCGTTTCTGCGCATGTCTAAAGTTTTTGGTTGTTGGCTGAACGGGTTTCCGCCCGGGCAGTCTGGAGCAGTCTGTGGCCGATTCGTTCGAGAGCAAGACGACTGTTTTGGCAGCGTCTGTGCTTATTCTATCAGGAAATGGAGTCCTCTATACATTGTTTGTTCCTTTGAGATATCTCTCTTGTGATTATGTGGTTTATTTCCTGAAGAAAAGGTAATGACATTTTGAATAACATTATCGCCATCTTTCGAGATTGACATTGTTTGTAGCCTGCTTATTGAAGAGTCTACGTTATGAGAAGTTTCTCAGCTCACGAATCACGTACATTGTTATGCATCGGGTTGATGCATGTCCTAAGGACTATTTACTTGTTGAACTCTGCTGCTCGATCTAGGTTTGATACCTTTGTTGACTAAAGGAACTTTGAGGACATTGTTAGGTACTTCAGAAGATATGCTTGTCTTGCTGAGGTCAGATAAAGGAGAGTGGATTTGATCTCCTACGGATATCTTCCGGCTATTATGGAAAGGGATGGAGGTTTCCCCTGACTACATGTACAGCTGGTTATGATGTACTGATATTCATATGATTCACCATTATTATGATGCTGTCTGCTATCCAGTGTTGTGCTGACTATGTCAATGTAATGATGACTGTTCTACCGTACACGTAATGTATCTGCATATTAATGTCTATGCACCTCGTCATTGTGGCGTCCACAATACATTATGAAAACGTCACTTGCTGTTTAAAGATTCCTTGACTTTTTACGTTATAAGTCGATGTGACGTCCCTGTTTGAAACTGTAGCTGTTGAACTCCACACTCACATCATTCATACAAACCAGACTAAAGCAGAGCCGGATTAACGTAGTAGCACAAGTAGCATATGCTACGGGCCCCGCGCTTTTAGGGGCCCCGCGCCAACAAATATGTACATAATTTTTTGGTCATCTTCTAATACGAGCGTTATTGGGAAGGAGTGAAGCTCCTGACCGGGTTGGAAGGAAAGTCCACTGACCCCCCAGCCTCGCAATGACATGTCATTGGGCCAAAAGAGCTGGAAAGCTGGAGTGCCGCTGGTTAGAGAGAAGAAAAAAAAATACGAGCGTTAAACCAATGATCTTGTGATTTATGCCATCTTTAGCGCCTTTTCATTTGGTGTCACGAAATTGTGAGAGAAAGAGCATAAGAGGGTGACTTAGTGTGACTCTTCATTATTTTAATCTTAACTGTTTGCGGACGGAAGCCATTTAAGTGGCGTTGAAAATTTGGTCACGTTTGGACGGAAGCCACTTTTTTGTACCTAGGCGACTGCCCCTCTAATTTTGTTTCGTTCTTTGTGAAATGAATTTGCATTAACAATAAAAACTAGAATTTAAGAAACGGAAACTTCCTGTTTTAATTGAGGTATACGGCGTGCTCGCACTCTCTTTCGATCTTGATTAAAATTTCTTGATTTGTAAGGTTAGAAAACTCAAAAAATGAGCAGTAGACACAGAGATATTGGACGTAATTATGCTTCTGGAAGTGAAAAACGTAAAGCGAAGGAAGAAAAAGAAAGAAGAGATCAACTTGTGATATCAAAAACACGTAAGCTGACAGAATATTTTGATGTTCATGGTGGTGGTACTCTAACCGCTGAAGCTGGAAGTACAGGAACAACTAGTAATAGTGCGGCTGTGCAGCAGAAAACATACAGCAAAACCCAGTATACACTGAGTCTGAATGTGAAAGAATAAGTGAAACGAAGAAGTACTCTAATGATATTGGTGACTGGCCGAACAATATATATGACTGTGAGCGTGAATATTGGATATCCAAGGAAAGTGAAAAATGTCAACATGTTGATAGTGCCTTCTCTTCATCCGTGCGATTGTATGACACTGAAAAGAAAACTCGATACGGTCAGAAGTCTTATTTTACACATATTCATAAACTTACAAGCAAGCAACATGCAAGAAAATGGTTATGCTATTCAGAAAGTAAAGGGCGCTTATTCTGTTTCTCATGCAAGCTTATGAGTTCAGAATGTTCATCAAAGTTTACTGTGGAAGGGTTTAATGACTGGAAAAATGCAAGCAATCTATTGCGTCGACATGAAGAAAGCTCCTCACATAGACAAGCTTTAATTTCACTGTTGATGCGTAAAAACAAAGGTGAACGTGTCGATTCCCATCTTGTGAAACAAATGGACATTCAAGAAAAGTATTGGCACAAACTTCTAGAGCGAATAATTGAAGTTGTGAAGTTTTTAGCACAACGAGGCCTTTCATTTCGTGGCAGTGATGAAATTGTTGGGTACCCTTATAACGGGAATTACTTAGGGTTGTTAGAATTACTGGCCAAGTTTGACCCTTTTCTGGCAGAGCATATAAGTACTCATGCAAACAAAGGATTTGGACATACATCATATCTATCTAAAACAACGTGTGAGGAATTCATCAATCTGACTGGATCCAGCATACTGGATCACATTCTCTGTGAAGTGAAGAAATACAAGTGTTATTCCGTTTCATTGGATTCTACTCCAGATATATCTAATATGGACCAGCTGACTTTGACTCTGCGCTATGTTTTGCCATCTGGACAAGTTGAAAGATTTGTGACATTTTTGGATATGGAAGGTCATAGTGCTGAACAGCTTACTAAAAGTCTACTTAATTTTTTAAAGGCAAATGACATTGATATTAAAGACTGCCGTGGTCAAAGTTATGACAACGCCAGCAACATGAGTGGCAAGTTTATAGGATTACAAGCACGAATTAATTGATAATGATAATTACTATGCAAATTAAAAATGTATGTGTTCAAATATGTTTATGTTGTTTTATTGTGTTTTTTTTTAATATAGGGCCCCTTTCTTAACATATGCTACAGGCCCCGCACTAGCTTAATCCGGCCCTGGACTAAAGACACCATATTATTACGCCTTTATCATCCCTGGTATCTGAGGGTGATACACCACGCTTATAGTGCCAGCATTACCTTACCTTTGGCAAGTAGAAGAAATATGACACCCTCAACCTGGTGTGGCAAATAATAATCCACGGAACATTTATCCAACAACGTAAATACTCAACAACATATATTTGCTACGCAACAATCTTACTGATGATGCGAAATCTGAAGATCCTCTACAACCAGCAGGTTAAACACGCTTTCAACCATCTGATCTCTAACAATTTTCTTTCTCCTAAGTGGCCAAAACTTTGCCTTCAGGACATTTGCTATGACACATCGGCATTCTACACGCTCCCTAAAATCCACAAACCTAATTACTTTGTGTTTCGGCCTGTGCCTGTTTCAGTGAACACATTTCTGATTTCGTAGATACAATATCCCAGTAAATAATTGAGAATCTGACCTTCTATTTTAAAAGACACAAATGCTCTGAACTTCAACTATCTTCATTCGTCCCCAGACTGCAGTTACTTTCTTTTTCTTTTTCAGTCTGTGCAGTCTACACCTCTATTTCTCATTCTGATAGTCATAATGACAAAATAATCAATTACTCGACAGCTATGGCTCATCTCATCCACCTAGCTGAAATAGTTCTGAAACTCCACTCCTCTGAACTGAGTGGGAAGTTTCGTGACCAGACCAGTGAAGTCGTCATTGTAATGTTATGATGTATGTATATAAGCATTACCTCGTCATCTACACAAGCACACACATGTTTCAGAAAGCACTCAGTATAAGCATGTTCAGTTCGTAGCCATGTTTATTTACAGAATATCGTACATGTCAAGATTCGCATATTATTACAATGTGTGGTTCGTATTATTAATGTATTATATTACATCCCCCCTTTTTTGAAAAAAAAAAATGTGTGCAAACGTTTCCAAAGAAATGTTTCATGTGAGAAAGGATAAGTATGTGTAATGCTCAGTGTGAGTATATATATGTCACTGTCTGTATCGGCTGGGAGGTGTCACTGTACGGCCAGAACGAGTGGTGTAAAGTGCTGGTGGTTCTGCGGAAGTCCCTGGTTTAGCTTGAGTTGGTTGTGATTTCGGCCTTGGCGCTTGTTGGTTTTTGTGGGGCACCAAGGTCTGGAGTTACTGCATTGTCTGTTGAAAGCATGGGAATTCTCTGTTCTGTTGTATTCTGTGGGATTTCTCTTATGTCCACTCTGTTTCGCCTCAGGAGGTTGCTGCTGCTGTCTGGTCTTAAAGTATAGCTCCTGGGTTCAGGGTTTCTGGAAATGATTGTTGCTTTTGACCATGTGTCATTGTTGTGGTTGTAGGTAGTCACATGCTGACCAGGATATAATGGTGGTAAGTCTTTAGCACATTTGTCATAGTTGAATTTCTGAACTTGCTGACGATGCTGAAGTTGATCATATGTGCTGTCTCTATGTTGTGGACGGAAGTGGACCTTAGATGGTAGGAGATCTTTAATTCTTCTATCAAACATAAGTTCTGCTGGACTGTCGATCTTACTGTCTACCGGTGTTGTTCTCCATCTCAAGAGTGCTAGGTGTACATCCTCTGTTCTTGTTTTCTTCATGATTGACTTGATAGTTTGTATCTGTCTCTCAATGAAACCATTAGATTTAGGGTATCTAGGTGATGATGTTGTGTGTTTGATCTTCCAGTCCTTAGTGAAGTTTCTGTATGCTTGACCTGAGAAATGTGGACCGTTGTCTGATCTAATTTCATCTGGGATGCCAAACATGCTGCAATACTTCTTTGTAATGTCTGCAATAACAGCTGACGGTGAGGGTTGTGGAAGTTTCTCAATGATGGGAAATTTGCTGTAGTAATCAGCAATAATAAGATAGTCATTATTGTCGATTGAGAAAATATCAGTTCCTATAATGCTCCAAGGGCTCAATGGTATGTCTGATGGTATGAGAGGTTCTCTGCACTGCCTATTTGCATGTTCTTGGCAAATTGAACAGTTTTTACATAGTGTTTCTATGTCCTTGTTTATCTGTGGCCAGTAAACATCTTTCTTTGCTCTCAGTTGTGTCTTCACAATACCAAGGTGACTATTATGGAGCTGTTTAAGGATGATATCGCGTTGTGTTTCTGGTACAACAATGCGATCTCCTTTAAGGATCAGACCATCTTCGATGCTTAACTCGTCCCTCATCGAGTAGTATGGACGGATGTGTGTTGGAACTTCCCTGATAGAGCTTGGCCATCCATGGTATATCAGTTCTTTGAGAGAGTTAAGGATAGGATCTCTCATTGTGTCTTCTCTGATGTGTTCAAGCCGATTATCGCTAAACTTGACAAAATCAACTTTGATGTTTGGGGTAAGATCTGCTGTCTTGTTGGGGTTTGGTAGTCTGCTGAGAGCATCTGCAAGACCTATATCCTCTTTAATGTTGTTAATAGTTACCACACTCAGCTTTTCGCACATTGGTAAACCCAAAATTGCAGGTCCTTCAACATCTACCAAGTAAAATGTTGACGATGTCCATTCTGAGCCTCTGTATGAACATTCAAGTTTTACTGCTCCAAAACAGTCTATACTTGTTCCATTGTAAGCTCTTAGCTTTGTCCTGCCACTCCTACGTTTTACATCCCTTGTGGGAAATCCTTGCTCATCCACCTTGTCAGGCATGATCTGTCTGAATATTCTTAAGGGTAGAGTGTTACCTTGGGCACCTGTGTCTATCTTGAATCGAATATATCTTTCTTTGTGCCTTTTAATTCCTGGTATTCGGAATTGTACCTTGCAGAAAGCCTGCGTTCTCTTTGGTTCATTACTGAAAGTTAGTATCTTCACAGTATCAAAAGTGGAAGGATCACTTTCTTCACTGGAGTCAAGGTCCTCAGTCATCATAGAGTGTGTTTGTTTTGACGACTTTCTGCTGTGAAGTTTGTGTTGAGCACTGTCTTGTTTCCTCTTGAAACATAATTTTATCCAGTGGCCCCTCTTTCTGCAGTAATGACATGTAGAGTCTTTAGCTGGACAGTGGTTTTGTATGTGGTTTAGGCCACAACATTTACACATAGCACCTCTGCTTGTGTTGTGTTTTTCTTGTTGTTTCGAACCAGTTGCTTTGTTGTGTCTAGGTTTATAGCTTTTCACTGCATCCACCTGGGCTGCTAATGTACCTTGCTGAATTTGTTTAATGTTTAGTGCTTGTGCCTCGTGTTTCCTGCCTTCATCCAGAAGTTGTTGTAAAGTTAGCGTATCACTCTGGCTCAGTAGCCATTTCTGGAACTCTGGCATTGGTGTGCTAAGAAGAATCTGTTCAATAATTCGCTCTTTTTCTTCTTCGTTGCTAAATTTACATACTCTTGTTTTCTCCTTAATGCGAGTGAAGAAATCATCTAAACTTTCATCAGGTTTCTGTCGCAGGTGGTGAAGTTCTAATCTTGCCGCTCTAAAGTTCGTGTGCTTTATTATCAGACGTTTTTCAAATTCGTCCAATATGGCTACGGGGTCGGTCGCTGACTCAACAGGCATGGCGGTAGCAAAACTGTTGTAAATTTTCAAACCTTCATCGTCCAATGCTTCTAGGATATATGGAGTTAGGGTTTGTCCTTCCAGACCAGTGGTCTTGGAATATAGATCTATGCGTTGGCGCCATAACAAGAAAGCTTCACTCTTATCATCTTGACCGGCAAATCTCATTTGCGGTGCGCTGCGGTAATGTTTAGCTGCCATTGTTGACCTCGATGAGGAAAATTAGCCGAATAAACTGTACTCACGTGTTATCGTGTAGCTGTTTTGCGTCAGTCCGGTATCGACCGCTGCCACCATGTAATGTTATGATGTATGTATATAAGCATTACCTCGTCATCTACACAAGCACACACATGTTTCAGAAAGCACTCAGTATAAGCATGTTCAGTTCGTAGCCATGTTTATTTACAGAATATCGTACATGTCAAGATTCGCATATTATTACAATGTGTGGTTCGTATTATTAATGTATTATATTACAGTCATGACCGGCTTGTTTTTACGTCAATTTGTCTTTACTTTTTCACTTTTTTCGGTGTAGTTTTTCTGTTTTCTTAAGCGGAATTTAAGATTCGAATTTCCCCGAGTGGTTACAGCGATGACCTTCTGTCACCCATGTCCTGTTTTACTGTTACACGTTTAGATAAGTTCTCATGTTATTTTTGGTATTATTTCATACCTTTTATCCCTGCGAAGATTTTATGGTTGCAAAATAAGTCTATTCTTTGTCTTTTATTCAAGTATGACTAATCTACTGCATTGTTCGAGTCAGGTGCATTTATTTTTATCGCAACAATGCAGTATTAATTAATTTTTATATTTCTCATTTTTAATTGCCATTTCCAATAATCTTTATTGTTCCATCCTGATCAGTTATTTTCTGTAAAGTAGTCTTATCTAATGTGTTTGAAATAATTGTTTGCCTTCATGTTGTAGCCGTGTGGCCTACTACGCCACCCTTAGGATAGAAAGTACTTTAGCAAGTCAGATACACTATGTACATGTATAGGCTAGTTAGTACTCACACTAGTCACAAACGAATGACATCATTTGTCATGGTACTCATGAGTCCATGATGTCATTAAATCTTGTGTGGATTTTCATACAAGATATACCGGAAAGTCCATAAACTGGAACTATGATTGGTCAACGTCCCTTGGTAATAATAAATTTGGTAGAGAGATTTTGTACTTAGTTGGTTTAGAGATTAAATTAACTGACTGTTGACCAAAAGACCAATCATTAGTTAGTTTCCGGTCAACGGTTAAAAATAAAGGATAACAGCCGCCCAAGACTTGGAGAACAAGGGTATCTTTTGAGTCTGACTGAATGTATTTTGAGTACAAGTCGATGTTCCCAGTCATTTTACTTCACAAGATATCCCATACTGAAATAAACATCTTGAAACGTATAATCGTTACTGATTAAATCAATCCTGTGATGTGAGAACCTGTTGCTGGTTTGTAAAAGCTTAAATTATCTAACGGCCATCAAAGTTCACTACCTCCCACCACTATCACGATCTACACTGCCACAATGTTGAAGTGCCGCAATTAAGAATCGGCCCATCTATCATAAAACTATGTATACGAAACGGAATATAACCCATTTGCATGCAACGAAATATAGAGATTTCCGGTGTCAAAAATAATCGTGCTTGAAGTCATGATTTGTTGCTGTTGGTGTTGCTGTTGGTGTTGCTGTTGGTGTTGCTGTTAGTGTTGGTGTTTTAGGGCGGCTGAGTTTCTCGCTCTTTTGCAGCCAATACCAATTTGAAAATTCCTTGGTATTATCTAGACTGTAGATCTAGGCTTTTCCTGTGGGTTTTCTGCCAGTCCGAAACTTGCCGAGTTGAAGTCATGAGCTCCAGTTTCTCCAGTTTGGCTTGCAGTTAAAGGATTGTCACATCTGGTCCCAAGCTAGGAGTAAGAAGTGCGTGGCATACTGTGCATTCCCCACCATCCTAGGGGGCTCTTCAGCTATGCAGAGCTAAAGCACTGTACTCTGGTTCTGTCCTGCACAGAGCCACTTCTCAGCTCCCGCTGCCTATCACTGGGTCCATAGTGAAATCCTTCTGCATGCAGTCAACCAGGTCAAAGCCAAAGAATTACGTCTGAGGCTCAAGTGACTTCTCCAAGCTTAGTGTGCAATGCTGGGTTCTCAACAAGTTTCACTACAGGGAGAATCCCTGGAAGTGTGTGGATGATTTCAAGAGTCAATGAGGATGTAATTAGCCTCACAGGCAGAGGTTCACTTCCACATATGTATATTGTAGCATTGTGCATAGCTGGTGGTCATATAAGGATGACTCCAGATATGCCTCCATGCACTGAAGTAAAGATAACGGCTCTACAATAGCAAATATTTATCTGGGGGTGTCAAGTCTTAGAGACTACGCAATACTTGATCTCAGCTTTATGTGTGTGGAAAGGGGGGGGGGGCGGGGGGGGGGGGGGGGCTGTCAGTTCCCTACCTCGTTGCCTTTGCCTTCCCTAACGCAGGAGCAGAGACAGGTACTAATTTTTGCATCTGTATAGTCTAGAATGTGACCAGACCTAGTTTAGAACCAAGTCTCTTTGCCTCAAAATAACAAGCGATCTAACCACCTGCCACTAGTGGCACATTTATTTATTTCAGGAAGTGCAAGAAGATTTCTTGAAAGCATTCTGTTAAAAACTTAGAGAAAGCGGAAGGTAACGGAAGAAACCGAGTATAACATACGGAGACAGCCGCAGGATATCGATGTCAGCTGAAGCAAAAACAAAGGAAACAAATCAATTCAATTGAAACTGACAGTGACAAGAAAAATCACTCCGTCATTAATTTGTTATTTCCAGAGCAGAATAAATTACGGCAGAATTGTACCCGGCGTTGCTCGGTGTCAAACAGGCAGAGAGTTATAGAATAAGATCACTGTACACAATAGGTAAAGGTAGTCTCATAGATGAAACTGCCGTAAGGGAGTGAAGTGTTAAAGAGTTCATTATACTAGCTTTTTATAAGGTGAGTGACCATTTTCCTCACTCCATGCGCATACCCTAACGCACGAGCAGAGTCAGGTACGCATTTACAGCTGGGTTATTGTTGTTGTTGTTTAACTAGGGCTGCTAAGCTTTTCTCTCTTTTGCAGTCAATACCAAGCTGAAAACTCCATGGTATTATCTACACTGTAGATCTAGGGTTTCCCTGTGGCTTTCTGCCATTCCGAAACTTGTTGAATTGCAGTCATGAGTTCCAGTTTCTCCAGCTTGGCCTGCGTTTAACGGATAATCACATCTGGTCCCAAACTAGGAGGAAGAAGCGTGTAGCATATTGTGCATTCCCCGCCATCCAAGGGGGGCTCTCTAAATATACAGACCTGAAACACTGTGCTCTGGCTCTGGGCTCTTCCAAGGAATCGTCACGTCCTACACAGAGCCACTTCTCAGCTACCCCTGTCTGTCATGGGGTCCATAGTGAGTTCATCCTGCATGCAGGTAAAAGCCACAGTTACGTCTGGGGCTCAAATGATTCCTCCAAGCTTAGTGCGTAATGCTGGTTCTCAACATGTTTCGCCACAGGGGGAATCCCTGGAAGTGTGTGGATGATTTCAAAAGTCAATGAAAGTATAATTAGCCTCACAGACAGAGGTTCACATCCAAATCTACATACTATAGCATTGTGCATAGCTAGGGGTCATATAAGGATGACTCTAGATATGCCTGCATGCGTTTACAGCTGGGTAAACTTGAGCGTGACGAAATCAGGTTTCGTGCACGAAACATGGTTACTTTGCCGCGAGAGGAAAGCGCTCTAACCGCGTAGCCAACTCAGACGCCTGAAGATCAATGTAGCAAAGCATAAACAATATAACGAACATCAGCATTCTCAGGTTGAAATAAAAACGGCTCTGCTTATATTATTCAACTCTCAAATCCATTTCATTCAATAAAGCTTTTTTACACTTAACAAACGGGGCAAAATATAATAATGATAACAAAGAGCAGACATAGTGCATTGCAAAAAAAAGGAGACAAAAATATAAATCACAAAGCTTACACAGAACATTCTGATACATTAGCACAGGTCATATTCAAGTCTAGATGTTGAAGATACTGTAAGTGCACTTCTGTCAGTAATCAATGATACACTTCACTGACGACCGTCCGTGCAAAATCTAACCATAAATTATTCCTTTTGAACATTAAACTCAGCAACACTGCTTCGAACATCATGTACATGCATTACTTGTCGTTCGACGCATGTTAAGAAATAATAATGTTTATATATTGTGTCATAATTAACAAAAATAAAGTAAAGCCAGGGTTTAAGAAGTTGTCCAAAGCGTTTTAGCCAAAAGTCTCGTCTGACAAAGTAGTTTGGCGACGTATAGATCAAGAAAGGCCGCAAAGTGAATAAGGCTAATAATTAATCTCACAATTCCGGCATAACTATATAATTATTACCTTTTTATACATCAATAACTCGCTGTAATTATACGTCTGTTCATCTAAATACTAACTATATATGTATATATATATATATATATATATATATATATATATATATATATATATATATATATATATATATATATATATATATATATATATATATATATATATATATATATATATATATACACATATATGTGTGTGTGTGTGTGTGTGCGCGCGCGCGCGCGTGTGTGTGTGTGCGTGCCTAGTATAGTTCCCGGGGGTCTCTAAAAAGAATACGACTACTGTATCCTCAGGGTGTATTCTTTGTGCTTACGTGTTGTACTTCCTTCATTTTAGAGTTCAGTCTCAAATAAACATTTTAATATGCCTCTAGGTTACTTTTATTTGAAGTCTAGCTTAGTTTAACATTTTAGAGTTCAGTCTCAAATAAACATTTTAATATGCCTCTGGGTTACTTTTATTTGGAGTCTAGCTTAGTTTAACATTTTAGAGTTCAGTCTCAAATAAACATTTTAATATGCCTCTGGGTTACTTTTATTTAGAGTCTAGCTTAGTTTAACATTTTAGTATACCTCTGGTTTACTTGTATATGTTCATGTGAAGTCAGCTCAATTGAACATTTTAATATGCCTCTGGTCTATTGTTAAGTGTCCATGTGAAGTCCATTCCGAGTCGAGGTCGTTCCATGTCAAAACTGATCAATCTTTATCTTCTTGGTTTGATCTTGAGGTTATTTCTGCCTGTATTTCAATGATTACAATACTGTCATTTTGTTATCTATTTAAAGAAAACTAAGCTGATCAAATGCCTCCAATCTAACAAGGCAGCTGATTTTTTCCAATGTTACTTGTTGACATTTGACTTTGCACTACCGTCAAGAAAACAACGATTCATTTAATGGTTAACTTGAAAAGGTCATGCCAATCTCATTGTATTATAGCTGTGTGTCGAGAATCTGGTTCAAGTTAAACGGGCCCGAAGACGCAGCTAACGAGATGAATGCAGTCAGCGACTCATAACTTGACTGCTTGCGTCAGGGTCAGCGAACCAGAGCTGACCAAGACCCTACTCCACCTCCAAGTGGTGGTCCTGGAAACAGGCTGCATCACTGCAGTCTGGCCGAGAGAGGAGGGATCGAAGAGGGAAGGCAAACCCGATCCCAAAAAATGCCATGTGGAAGTCGGATGTGTCGGGCAGAAAGGCGCAAATATTGCAGCTTCACAGAACGAACGAGGAAGAAGAAGAAGTAATATCCGTAGCCATTCCCGAGAATGTATTTTTGGTCCCTTTTTTGAAGGACTTGCTTTCGTTCATTTCCGCACGATATTTATTTGAAAGGAGGGTTGTGTGTTTGCTTTTTATACTGGAGAACGAAATAGTGCGACTGTCCGGGATCTTCTCAAGACGAGACTGCGTCGCAGCAAAAGTGAAAAAAAGTAACCAAAAGTGTAAACCTTCAATTGTTCGATCCATTGTTGGTGGTCATTTTAAAATAATTTTTAAAAAAGTTGTTTAAGGTTATATTGTTTTTAAGCGCAGTAAATAGAAGAAAATAAAACTATACGCACTTACAGTCACTCTGGGCATTCAGAAAAGTATTTCATATGGTTAAGTACTCATTATCATCATCATCATCATCATCATCACTTTCCTTTGCGCTTCTTACGGATCACGAGGACATCATTAGAGATGGCCTCCTCAGGAAGCCTGCACCAAGCATTAACATGTTCCTGCAGCGGTGACAGTTTGTTGTGCTTAATAAGATTGTCAGCCCCATGCACAATCTCATATTAGTAGCCTTGTACGACATGCCTGAGGGTGTATTAGTCCTATTCTCTCTGTGTGGCTAAGCACTCAGTATTAGGAACATTATTTCGTAAGGTACTATAACTTGCGGTAGCGCAGTAGTTAGTGCACTGGCTTCCTAGCTCGGTGGTTCTGGTTCGATCCCCAGTTGAGGTGTAATTTTTTAGACCGCAAACGGCTCCAGGCTCGACCCAGCCTCATGAATTTGGTACCAGAACAACTCTGGGAAGGTTAAGGCGGCCGGCGTGATGCTGACCACATCACCCCTAGTGCGCCGATGGTCAAGAAAATACGGGCCTAACACTGTATTCCCAATATGCCTCAATGGGCGTGAAACGGGATCCTTGACCTTACAATAACTTTATACAAATATATATTTTGAAAACAAAATGTTAAGCCCATTTGCTTTATTCTGGAATATTCTAATGCCATGTGGTATCTCGGCCCCGAGCAGTTACCGGGGGAGGGGGGGGGGGAAGAGAGAGGCTGGGAGACAAAGAAAGGATAGGACTACTGCACCTTCAGACTCGTACTAATAACAGGTTTCGCATGGGTCTGGCAACAGCACACTCTAAAACGAATAGCAACAGAAACAACCGCTGCTAGACCATCTGTTTTGACGTAGTCTTCCTCAAAGGGACCATTTGCAGTGGTGGATTCGTGCACTGTAGAAATGCAAAAATGGAGATGATCTCGCCTTTCTCCGGTGTGTTCCTGTTGCCCCATGTAGATCCCGGCGGTCTTAGAGGAGACACCCAAGGAACAGGTAAATTGTAACAGCAGACAATATGAGGTTGTGCATAGGGGTGTAAAATAAATTGCTATAACAAATGCTGCAAGAGCACATATATACTGTCACGAAATACGTTCGTTCTTTTTCTGGTCTTCATTCCTTTCCGGTATTATTACTCTCCCATTTATTTTGTGTGCTAATTCTTCCAGTATCCGTTGTTTTTGCTTTCATCGTTCCAGGTATCACATCTTGTCACACCTCTGACCCACCCCTTTCTCCTAGTTATTTTCTCCTGTGTTATCTGCGACGCTTAGCAAACTTGCCACATTGACCTTTCGCTTATCGCCAGCTCCAGACGGAGTAAGAGTCTACACTGACCAACATTCCTATTGTTAATCCAGACTTTTTGTCTGGGAAAGATACACGAAACCATGCTGTTGCATAATAAGGTGCTAGTTTGCAAACTTGACGTGCCAAATACACGGTCGATCTCACTGAGATGTAGGAGGATAACAATCTTGGTAAAGATTAAGACACGGACAGTGATGTAATACTTCAGGCAGATGGAATTTGTTGTGCTAATCAACTGCCAGAAAGGACGTATTCCAAGAGAAAAAGCAGATGCTGGTTGTTTGGAAGAACTTAGAAAAAGCATTTGACAAAGTGTGGAAAGGGGGATTGAAGGTCAAGCTGCAAAGAAGTGAAGTGTGTGGGAGAATGTACAAATGGATGAGCCTCTACCTTGAGAATAGAACTGCCAGAGTACAACTACAAGGGCAGACTGTCACGAAAGAGGTTTGTTGATGGTTGTAATCTAAAGTTATCCTGGACCAAAAAGATGTTTCAGATGATAACAGGATAGTGTCAGATAAGAAACTGGTCTTACTAGAAATACCTCCTTTTCTGAAAAGAATCAGGGTGTATTGACATCAAAGGTAGAATCCATCTGTATAAACCTCCAGGTGTGATGAGAGTGGATGTCTTGAAAGTCTATTTGCTCCCTTTCACGATTCTCCCCTGATATTATGTGTTATTATTATTTTCTATTATGGCTAATTATGCTAGGGAACTGTTAAGTCATATTCTACGCTAGAGTTAGGTGTTAAGGATTTTTGTGTACGGTCCTGAAGTTTGTTAGTAAGTAGGTTAAGGTCATGAGATACATGACGTGTATATGCATGTGTGTGGGTGGAGAAAGGAGTAACTCTGTTTAGAGTGTATTTTTATTAAAGTATGCAAGCTTGGAATGTGACATTTAAAAGCTCACTGTTAGAAGCACGCAGAGTATGGTTGAAGAATACTCAGAGGCGTTCATGTGTGAATTGAGGTTTACAGGACATGAGAAAAGCGTGCAAAGTGAAGGAAGTTAGCATACGTGTCAGAGAAGAATACTGAGTTGTTAAAGGGGAGTCTGTGGCCATCCGTCGTGGGAGACGGTCAGTGTTTCTAGAGTATGTGAATAGTGTATGTGATTTTCATTATAATATATGGATGTGACGCGATGATGTTTCGCGTAAGGTGTATTTACAAGGCCTTTATATATTATTATTTATAAGCGCGTTGTGGGTTTCCCGCGCTGTAAAGTTCAGGAGGAACTTGCATGCCTGGTGATTAGACCAGAGGTATAGATATATGTGCGAGGAGTGAATGCCGCACTTTGGATTAAAAGACACGTCGTTTTCCCGTGTCAGAAGGAGGTCTATGGTAAGACTATTATATGTTATTATTTGAGTGCGCGTTGTTGGTTTTCCCGCGCCAATAGGAGGTCTACGTAAGCGCGTTGTGGTTTTCCCGCGCTGTTAAGTTCTGGAGGAACTTGGATAGAGATATATGTGCGAGGAGTGAATTCCGCACTTACATTGAAAGTAGGACCACGGAGATATATGTGCGAGGTGGGAATGCCGCACTTACATTGTATACAGACCATATAGAGATTTATGTGCGAGGAGTGAATGCCGCACTTACATTGAATGCAGTTGTTACCAGTACGTTAGGATGACGGTACTACATGATCTAATTATGCAAGTATTTGTACTATTGTTGCTGATGTCCAGGACTATGCTGTCGATATTATATGTATGGAACTGTGACCCAGACTTCTGTCAAGTTATTTCATTCGCGTATGTACTGTCTTGAGTGTCAGTCCAAGTTATATTCCATTGTAACATTATCATAGTTAACATTTTGCGGACTGATACTGTCTACAAAGAAGAAACCCTATTGCAACAGTGGTGGCCTCGACTTCTACAGTGGTGGTTTCCAGTGATTTAGGGGGCTCAATTTTCTGAACCCAGGACTATTGCGGAGAATCAATCAACCCGCCCGGGAACTTTGAAGTACTGTAAAACTTCAGAAATTCGTTGGACGGTAAATGAAGTGTTTTGACACTGGTGAAATTCATCTAAAAGATTTGTTTGCGCAGTCAATTGACATAATATGCTCACAACAGATATCAACACCCATACATCTGATTTCTATTTTGGAGTCAAGGTAATTGAGTAATAAAAGACAGATAGTAATTTCTACATAGAGCTGGACATTACAGTCCTGAGTCAAGCCAGAAAAGTAAACACGAAATGCGTGAACTTTCTGCCAATCAGCGTACAACGGTCATGTTGTGACCCAATTTACAAGGCTCAGCGGGTCCTGTTTACTGACAGACATCGGTACGGAGTGTGCAAGGACAACTTTGCTTATGTGTGTACTCGGTCAAGTCATCGCATCGGAATCTGCATGAAGTAGCCTGCTTTTGTTCACGTATTTGACGGGGGTGTACTGGCCCGTTAAAATTTATCAGAGGATCTTGTTTGTACTTCACGTGTGTTGTGCTGTGCAGTCATTTTTATCATCAAGCCATCGGAAAGGAAGTGGAGTAAACAACACATCTGGAACATTGGTCTACAGTCAAGATCAACGAACCATATGTATTAAAGATACGTATTATTTCTTATTAATTTGTATTAGGAACTGTGTGATTAGTGTATTGTTGTGCGTAGTATTTTTTTTTTCTTTCGTTGTGCTGCAATTTGTCTTGTTTGGTTTTGTTTCGTATCGTTAGTACTAAATCTTATTCTGTAGTTTTCGTATAACTGACCTTTTCTACTGTGTTATGTGTTCTCGTGCATGTGTGTTAAGTTCTGAGTGTTTGTTTCTGTTTTGTACTTGGTGCTGTATAAATTATATATTAAGGTTAATATTATAGATTAATTATTCAGCCTAATTACAACCGTAAGAGTTTTTCTGTTTAAGTTTAATAGCCTAGTCTTGTAGTATTATAAATAGGCGTATAGGTCTACTGTATTAGTTTTAGGCTAATTGTTTATTAATCGTAAAGCTTATTTGCTAGGTCTTTTCAATTATCTGTTACAATTTTATTGATTTATTATATTCGACTCTTTGTTAAGCCTTCGTAATTATTCGGTGTTATACTACTATCATACTATCCTTTTGTCATCTGGTAAAGATTATAGAAGCTTATATTTATTATTTTTCTCTTTCATCCTTACATTACTTAGCTATTTTATGGGTATTTATTTCTTGTAAGTTTCTATTAGTATTAGTGTTAGTCTACATCATATTTAAGTGGTTCTAAATGTGGTTATTAGATTAATGTTTATGGCAGTACTTTTGAGTAGTTATTTACATTGTTTTGTATCTTGTACAGAATCTGCGCGAGTTGAACATCAGTGAGACAAGCTTGCTGTAGTGCCAGCCATAGCAACACAGATATCCTTCAGCTGTAGATCTGCATTATCTCGGTGGAACCATAGACTGTAATCAAGACATACTTAAGATAAGTCACAGTTTATGCTATTGTTGCACTTCTTTGTTCAGATACCATTCTACTGACATTCCTGATGGTCATTCATTTGTATTCGTTGTTGCGTTAGCGTTTTATATTTGTGTTACTTGTTTATATATTATTAATACTTTGTTCTTCATTAGAAGGAATTGGTATTAATCTATTCTGTAGGTTTTTGTTTTTTGTGTAAAATTAATTCCAGAGTCTTGGAGAGACTCGGTAGCTAGTGCCCGTGGAATTCTTTGACATTTATGGGTGTTAGTTGTTATAGTTTGGTTTGTGTAATAATTGTTACATAATTTAGTTTCTTTTGTCATGTTTACTTGTAGTTTTCTTGAGTTAATTTTCTACTATCTTATAAATAAGTTCATTTCACAGTTCTATTGTTTTTGGTTGTTGGTTTTGCAGGTGTGGTAGTTTAAATCTATAACTACTTCATTACTTTCTTATTACTTTCTTTATCTACCTATATACTTTCTTGTATTATCCCCCCACCTGTCGGTTATTGTTCGTTTGTTTATGGTTGTTGTGTCAGCGGTGTACTTCATTATTATCATCATTCACTGTGTTTTGGTCCTGGTTATTAGTTACAAATAGTTTGGATGATTGCTGTGTTAGAATCTAAGCATTGTAGATGTGATGGTCAAAGTATATTGAGGATCAGTGTGTTCAGCTACACATGTCTTAGTCTAGACATAGGTGGATCTGATTATTATAAGTGACTGATTTTAGGGTTACTTGTGTGTATTATCTTTAGAATTATTGGTGATTTGTTACTGTGTTATTGTAGTACCTATGTAGAGGTATATTAATACTGATAATTTAGTATTGTAGTGAATATACTTTCTTATTTTAGAATCTAGTCTGTAAATCTGTAGTCATGGCAGATTGTTCAAGAACAATTAGAAACAGAAAGAAAAGAATAGCCTTAAGAGACTTTATTTTGGCTATCAGAGATTGTGAGTCTTACGAATTGTTTAACACTATGGTAAAAGTGGATGATAAATACAAGCCACAGAGAGCAAAGGTATATCTAATAGAGATTAAGGAAATAAGAGAAGTTACAACTGGAATTGCATTGCCAGTGTTGGATGATAGCAAGAAACCAAAACTGAATTTAAAGAGGAAAGCTAATATAGCAGATGATATGGTGAACACTGAAACTAGGAATGTTTCTGTTCAAAGTGAGAGGAAAGTGATCACTGCTAAAACAGATAATTGTTGTGAAGACTGTTCAGTCTCAGTTGGGAAAATATCCAAACTGAATATGGATGAACCACAAAAGACTATCATCAATGATGAATCAGTTAGGAGTAAAACTAACTTATATTCTATGGAAGGAAGATCAATAAGTGTTAGTAAGAATGCAATGTCTACAAAAGCCTATTAGACAATGACAAGTCCAGTGCATGATGAAACATACCATGCACCTCAAGAAGTGTTGTTACCAAAAATGGGTTTTTGGTGTGACAAGGATCAGTTAAAGATAGACAAATTGATCCAAGAAGAGGGAACCTTAGAGGAAAAGTGTACAATATTAGAAGGAAAATTTAAGATTGTTGAGCAGTTATTAGAAAAGGAATACAAAGATGGTGTTCAAAGATTAAATGATGAATTCAAGGTGGATAGGATCAGGATATTAACTGAGGGTAAGGGTAATACTCGAGTTAAAGAGGAACATTGCTGGGTCCTGTCATCTCGGTGGAAGGAGAAAGGTAATGCTTTAGAAGAGAGTTACTTTGTTAAATTTGAAGCACTAGAAGAGCAATTTAAGGCAGCTAAACAAAGATTACAGCAGCAAGCTGAAGCATTGAAAGATCAAGCTAAGTCTACGGAGGAGAGACATGAGGCTGCGCTTGGTACAGATCAATCAGATTGGAAGAAGGAACCCTTAGATGCTCAAATGCAGTATAGGAGGGTGAAGATGAAGGATGCTACTTCTGTTGCCAAGAAAGTAGTACTTGAAGAGACTGAAAATTCAAGGAAGGAAGTGTGGAAGACTGTGATGGATGGTCTGAAGGGAAATTGTGTTGGAGTTACAGACCAGTTAGAGTTAATATTATCTTTCAATTTCAATAACAGATATGTGGATAAAGGTAAAGAACCATTAAAGATGTTAATGTTCAACGCCATCAAAAAGTTACCACCAGATAAGTGGGACATAAGTGATCTGTTTGCTCTACTAAAGATACTGTGCTATTTGGAAATACTTTTCTGATCGTGGTAATGATGATGATGGATTCTAGATTGGAAATAGTTTTGATGTTAGTTGGAAGAGATTGGTACTTGTTACGACTCAGCATGAGAAGTTTATTGTTACTGTGCATAAAACAAGGCTGAAAGCTATAACTTTCAAGAATGTAAATTTGAGAGAGTGTATATAAACAACAAATAGTGAACAGGTGTACAGTACAAGTCAGTATAACTAGGTGTTTTAGATTGACATTTCATTAACTAAAGTAGTAAAGCTTAATTGGGAAGTACAGGGTGTAGTATCTAAGGTTGATGATCACGAAGACATATGAAATGGGTATATCATCCCTTAATTGATTATTTTGTCACCCCACTGGGAATGTTTAGTGGAATGGGGTGGACATAGAAGGGTATATGATATGGCATAATATGATACAAATTTTCCAAGGCAAATGATTTTATTCTTGCCTAATTTTGTTTATCCATAGGAAAGTATGCTATGCCTTGAGATACCAGTGTTGTTGGTGGAATTGTCTATCATTACTGCAGCTGATGGGTGGTCATCAGCAGGCTTGCTCACCGATACTTCTTCTTAGTGAGACATCAGTCCATTGGTCTGGTTTTGGAGCAATTGAAACATGAGTCACAGATAAAATTCAGCATTCAGAATAGATTATTTGTATTTATGAATCACATTTGTGTTAGTTTGATAAATTGTAAGTGTTAACTTATATTATAAATATATTAGTTAATGAACCTTTTGGTTCACCTATGTATTTTGTCTGGTGAATCCACGTATAATTTGGTTAATATATTAATTGATGCACACATTGTTAGATTTGCATCCAACACAGTTTAATGTTGTATAGGATGAGATTGTGTTTGGTTTGCCAGTAGAGTATGATTGCTAAGGCAAAGCCTACGTCACCTTTCCTGTGCCAAAGTTAATGTGGTAACCTTGTGGTTCACCAATATATTTCCATCCCTTTTTGTTGTTTAGTATGACTTAACATATTTCACTGACCTCACACTTTGGTTTGATGTAATGTTTAAAAAAAATGATATCATTTTTTTTTCCTCGGGGGTCGGTGTGAACTGTTAAGTCATATTCTACGCTAGAGTTAGGTGTTAAGGATTTTTGTGTACGGTCCTGAAGTTTGTTAGTAAGTAGGTTAAGGTCATGAGATACATGACGTGTATATGCATGTGTGTGGGTGGAGAAAGAAGTAACTCTGTTTAGAGTGTATTTTTATTAAAGTATGCAAGCTTGGAATGTGACATTTAAAAGCTCACTGTTAGAAGCACGCAGAGTATGGTTGAAGAATACTCAGAGGCGTTCATGTGTGAATTGAGGTTTACAGGACATGAGAAAAGCGTGCAAAGTGAAGGAAGTTAGCATACGTGTCAGAGAAGAATACTGAGTTGTTAAAGGGGAGTCTGTGGCCATCCGTCGTGGGAGACGGTCAGTGTTTCTAGAGTATGTGAATAGTGTATGTGATTTTCATTATAATATATGGATGTGACGCGATGATGTTTCGCGTAAGGTGTATTTACAAGGCCTTTATATATTATTATTTATAAGCGCGTTGTGGGTTTCCCGCGCTGTAAAGTTCAGGAGGAACTTGTATGCCTGGTGATTAGACCAGAGGTATAGATATATGTGCGAGGAGTGAATGCCGCACTTTGGATTAAAAGACACGTCGTTTTCCCGTGTCAGAAGGAGGTCTATGGTAAGACTATTATATGTTATTATTTGAGTGCGCGTTGTTGGTTTTCCCGCGCCAATAGGAGGTCTACGTAAGTGCGTTGTGGTTTTCCCGCGCTGTTAAGTTCTGGAGGAACTTGGATAGAGATATATGTGCGAGGAGTGAATTCCGCACTTACATTGAAAGTAGGACCACGGAGATATATGTGCGAGGTGGGAATGCCGCACTTACATTGTATACAGACCATATAGAGATTTATGTGCGAGGAGTGAATGCCGCACTTACATTGAATGCAGTTGTTACCAGTACGTTAGGATGACGGTACTACATGATCTAATTATGCAAGTATTTGTACTATTGTTGCTGATGTCCAGGACTATGCTGTCGATATTATATGAATGTAACTGTGACCAAGACTTCTGTCAAGTTATTTCATTCGCGTATGTACTGTCTTGAGTGTCAGTCCAAGTTATATTCCATTGTAACATTACAGAGGTAACATTTTCCAGAGTTATCATTTGGTGGTTATATTGATAGTTAGTACCACATAGAAAAAGCCTTACTTCTACAGATATTAATTATGGTCTGTCTATATATAATATGTATCAACAAAACTTGGAACTCAATTTAAATAATTTTAGCAAGTCTGATGGTACATATTTACAATTTATTTAACCTATACCGTTTATCTTTTCGGTTAGGTAACTTATAATCAATGAAATGTATTTACATAATGAAATAAATAAGCATAGAATATCAATTATCCAAATGAATCAATATGATGAATTTCACCTTTTGATTAACCATTATCTAATACATATATGTTTTGTCACTCTCACTGGACTGTGAAGTAGTGATTATCATATTTATGTCCATAAGGATTCATCATACACTGTATTTTTATCATTTTATTGTATATACAAGGTATTAGAGGTAGAGTCTGAATAGTCTGACCAGTGACTTGGTTTGGCCACTTATCTTCTATGTAGAAATCAATCTCACTCCAGCCATGGACTAACACGTCTGTGAATTGCCAGGCAGTAGACGCTGGGTATCTGGCTCCAATGACTTTAAGAGCACTTGCACCTCAGAGTTCAACAGAGATGGATGATTCATGCACTTCTGGTAGTTTGCAGGATAAAACCTGGAATACAAATAATCACAACCCCTGTATGGTCCAGCACTATTCTGTCCTCACACACAATAGACATAACAAACAGTGTCAGACATTGTGCTAACATATGCACAGGACAATTTACCTCAATACCACTCACAGCCAGTTCACTGTAACTATACTTTCCTTATAAATCCTAAGTTAGATCCAGTTTCCATGATCCGCCTTCATACAATGGTTTGGTCTAGTATAAAGCACTAAGTAATACCTTGATCAATTCCTTAAAACAATTCCTGTCATCCTTCCTTATGTTCCTGTTAAATGTCTCGTTCCTTTAAGAAATACTCCTTCAAACACTTTGTCAAACGTACAGGCGTACTTTGGCCATCATTCTCAATTATTCTACACATTTTACAAGGCTGGCTTTCGTCTCCAAGAATTTACACATGCTACACACTTCCTAACGCACAAGTGGATTAATCACAGGAAAATTACATAATTATATACATATATATATATTAATTCTTACCCTCAGGCAATACATACAAGCTGTAACAGGCTGTTAATGGGTATGTAGGTCTGCCAGGCAGATGCGGTTACCCTCAGGCAATACAATAAAGCTGTTAAAAAATCTCCAAGATGAGGCAAAAAATTAGCAAAATTTTAAATATTCATTATCTTTCTTATTTATGATGCGATTTTGGTCATTTAAAGCTTGAATTATTCTATAAATTATTCTCTATTGATCCATTTACTAATTGGTTAGTTTGCAAAATGCATTTTAATATATGCATGCTTTAACTAGCTAAACTGGGACTAACCTGATGTAACGAAGCCCTTTCCCTCAATATTTCTATCTTACTAAAATATTATTCGAGAAAGTTTTTACACCTACCTCTAGCGTAACATTCCCGTTGATGAATTATATAATCCTTTCCGGTGATACTTCTTTATTCTTTCCAAATTTAAATGGCATTGTACCATCGGTTACACAGAATGGGACTCTATGTTCAAGCCTAGTACGTTTTACAATACACACCAAGAATGACGCGTTTTCATTGGTTAGTGTATCAGAGAGTTCTCAACATATGGCGTGCGGTATGGTCAGATTTACTCCTAAGTATACAGAAAACTGCGCAGTGGTCTATGGTTCGATCCCCAGATAAAGTGGGAATTTGTTAGGCCACAAACGGCTCCTGGGTCGACCCAGCCCCAAATGGGTACCAGAGCAACTCTGGGAAGGTTAAGGCGGCCGGCGTGATGCCGACCACATCACCCCTAGTGTGCCGACGGTCAAGATAATATGGGCCTAACACCAAATTCCCAATATGCCTCAATGGGCGTGTAACGGGTTCCTTTAACTTATACAGAAAACCGTGTTGTGAGACAGACTAAATCACGACACAGACCAGTAGGAAGATATTGGAGTAGGGTGTTCCCCATGGGGGAGTCCTGTCCCCAAGTTGCTCCTTGCCTACATAAATGACATATCAGAGAATATTCCAAGAAGAGCCCACAATGCCTCCTTTGCAGACGACCTAGACCTGGGGATCTCAGAAGAATATATCCCTATGACAAGCATTCGGATGCAGCAAATAAATGTGATTATTTGAGAGTGAACGAAGAAGAAGAAGATGCCTTCTGTAACTGCTAAGTTTATCATCCCTTTCTCTTTGCCATTTAACGTCAGCTTCCTTTTCCCAGGTGCCGATCTGAATCTTTCCTGCCTTCTTTTTGTTAATTGTTTTTTTATATATTTTGCCCTAGCTAAATCAAGGCATCGTTCTTGACATTTCATATACTAATTTTTATAAAATTAGGAAACCTACTCACCACAGAAATATTTATAGAATATGTGATTCCTGTATGCACACATTGAGATCTTCTCCGGTGCTTCGGAGTTCATGCACTGAGCTGAAATCCTCCTCGTATAATTTAAGGGAGGTGATCGGAGATGCTATAGAGTTGTCCGTGTGCAATGAAGATGGACCTTAAAACCAAATCAATCTTAAATGGAATTTTCCAGAATATTAAACGACATTTTTTTTCTGTTTATCATTTTTATCTTGTGGGTGCGTGTAAATTTATCATCTTATATTTGTCGATATTCCTTCCAACCTCACTTTGTTGATTCTTTCCTTAAATGTAATGATATTGATTTTGCACTCCCAGAAGTTTGTCTTTACTATAAGCCCAAGCAAACCGCGCGCCATACTTTGTAAGAACTGTTTGATACACGGAATAATCAGAAGGTACCTTTATGCCTTGTTTACTAAAGCATTGTACAGTCAAAATGGCCAGGACTAATCTGTGCAAAAGAGTGCAGGATGACAATTAATTACAGACTTAGGAAAGAAGTACCACCTGGAAGAGGTCACCAATACGACATTGGAGATGTTGCTCTACACGTCTGTGCAGAGACTTTTACGATCAGTAGTATATTAAGAGAGAAATCTCTGGTTGAATGCATTGAAGCCTCAGGTTAGTCAATAATTTTGCTGTTTAGAGTACGCATAGAATAAAATGCACTTAGGAAAGTAAAAGACTATTAGCTAGGAAGATGTAGAATAATACATTCATTCATTCATAACCCTCCACTCCCAAAGGAGCATAGGCCTTCAACAAACACATGCCAAGTCCTCCTGTCACGTGCCATCATCTCAAGTTCTTTCCCCGTTCTCCTTATCATTTTCACCTCTGTTTCCATCTCTCTTCTCCATGTGCTTCTTGGTCTACCTCTGCCTCTCTTGCCCTGGGGATTCCAGAACAAGGACTGTCTTGTAATGCTATCAACAGGTTTCCTCAGCGTATGTCCTATCCATCGCCATCGTCTTCTTCTCATCTCTTGTTCCACTGGCACTTGTTTAGTTCTTGTCATCAGTTCCACGTTGGTAACCTTATCATAACATTTTGATCCCTCTATTCTACGCAAGCACCCATTTATGAAAGTCTGTAGCTTTTTGGTTGTTGTCTTTGTTGTTCTCCATGTCTCAGAGCCATACAATAGGACTGACTTCACATTTGAGTTGAAGATTCTTATTTTCGTGTTTGATACGATTTCTCTTGATCTCCATATATTTCCCAATGCAATGAAAGCTCCTCTTGCTTTTTGTATTCTTATTTTGATATCACTGTCTGTCCCTCTAACTTTGTCTATATTGCTGCCAAGATATGTGTACGATTCTACATCTTGTATTGGTGTTTCTTCAAGTTCAACCCTGTTATCATTACCTGCATTTATTCTCATTATCTTTGTCTTTTCCCTGTGTATTTTCAGACCCAATTGCTGTGACCTCTCATCGAGTGTTTTCAATTTGTCCTGCATCTGATTACGATTATGGGACAGAAGAGCCAAGTCATCAGCAAAATCAAGATCATCCAACTGCTTAGTCAGAGTCCACTGGATTCCATTTCTGTTGTGTGTTGTCGATGTTCTCATAACCCAGTCTATTGCTAGTAAGAAAAGAAATGGAGACAAGAAGCATCCCTGTCGCACTCCTGTTCTTATCCCAAACGGTTCTGTAAGCTGTTCTTCATGAAGAACTCTGCATGTCATGTCTTCATATGTATTCTTTATTAAATTAATGATCTTCAGGGGAACTCCATAATGCCTCATCAATTTCCAAAGTGATTCTCTGTCCACACTGTCAAATGCCTTTTCGTAGTCCACAAATCCGATGTATAGTGGTGAATTCCATTCCTGACTTTGTTCAACTATTATTCTCAAAGTGGCTATCTGGTCTGTACAGGATCTGTTTTGTCGAAAACCCGCTTGTTTATCTCTTAGTTTCTTGTCTATGGACTCTTTTAATCTCTCGAGGATAATCCTGTTTAATACTTTTCCTGGCACTGATAGTAACATTATTCGTCTATAATTTGTGCACTCTTATAAATTTCCCTTCTTAGGCAACTTAACCAGATATCCTTCCTTCCATTCTGCTGGTATCTCTTTCTTTTCCCAGACTTTACCAAGTAATTTATATTACATCTCTGTAGCCGTGTCGATATCTGCTTTGATGGCCTCTGCTGGAATGCCATCAGGTCCAGACGCTTTTCCATATCTTAGAAGCTTTATGGCTTTCTTTATTTCTTCCTTCGTTGGTCTTTCACTGTTAATTTGTAGTTCTTCTTCTGCTGGCTGGATGTCAGGGGGGTTTTGTGGAGCTGGTCTATTGAGAAGGTCCTCAAAATATTCTGTCCACCTCTTCATTTGCTCTTGTATATTGCTGAGCAGTTTTCCATTCTTGTCTTTTATGAGGCAACTTGTTTGCTTGTATTTTCCCGTCAGCTTCTTTGTGCTGTTATACAGTTCTCTCATATTCCCTTTGGCTGCAGCATCTTCTGCCTCTCTTGCCAACTCCTCAATATACTTCCTCTTGTCTCTTTTGATACTTCTTTTTACTTCTTTGTTTGCTTCTGTGTACACTTCTTGAGCCTTGGCTTTGGAACTTCTGGTTTTGCTTGTGTTTAAATCTGCTTTCTTGTTTTTTCTGTCTTTTATCTTATTGATGGTTTCTGTTGTTATTCATGCTTTTTGTTGTCGTTCCCTTTTCCCCAGTATTTCTTCACATGTCTCATTCCATACCGTTTTGATTTGCTGCCAATAGTTTTATGTATTCTCTACATCTTCCAGCTGTTGGAGCACTTGGAATTTGTTGGATACTGTGACCGCAAACTTGTCTCTTGTTTCTTGATTTCTTAGATGTCCTACATTAAATTGTTGTCTATAATTTTGCATTGTTGCATATCTCTTGAGTTTCATTTTTACTTTGGCTATCAGAAGGTGGTGATCTGATGCCACATCTGCTCCTCTATATACCTTTACATCCTGCAATGATGATCCAAACTTCTTGTTTATGCATATATGATCAATCTGATTTTCCGTTCTATGGTCTGGTGAGAATCCATATTGCCTTGTGTATTCTCTTATGTGGAAACATGCTTCCTCATATAGCCAGTTGATTTGAAGCACAGAAGTTTGAGAATAGTTCCCCATTTTCATTCATTATTCCCAGCCCATGTTTTCCCATGATTTCTTCAAAGCCGGTGTTGACTATACCTATCTTTGCATTCATGTCACCCATCAAAATTGTGATGTCTGTTCTTTTTACTTTTTCCATAATTTCCTGAAGTCTAGTATAAAATGCTTCTTTCACAGACTCTTCTTTGTCATTAGTTGGTGCATAACATTGGATGACATTTACATTTATTTTCTTTTTAACTGTTTTAAAAGTAGCTGTGATTATTCTGGGTCCAACGGCTTCCCATTCAATGAGTGCTTTCTGTGCTTCTTTAGATAACATAAGAGCTACCCCTTCACTGTGGTGTGAACTTACGTCTTCACGTCCTGAGGACAGCCCCAATTCACCTGTGATGAGTTTCTTCTTGTCTAAGAATAATACAGGGCGTGTTTTAAGCTTTAGATGAAAAAAAATCACTCCAGGAACAACGTTTTCCTGATTTGTACACATAGGCAGATTTTACATACTTTTTCTAATGCAAATACTAGTTGAGCAGGAAACCCTCTCGGGCGTCCGACCTTGGGGTATATATACAACGTGGCCTAAATAGGAAAGCAGGCCATAAGAAATTAAAAAATTACAGTGAGCATCAGTGTGTTAATGCAGATTGCCTTTGCCTTTTGCATCTGAGAGCAGACCATTACACCCATTAACAGCTCGAATGTATGTGCCTGAGGGTAGGAAAGAATATATATATATATATATATATATATATATATATATATATATATATATATATATATATATATATATATATATGTATATGTATATGTATATATATATATATATATATATATATATATATATATATATATATATATATATATATATATATATATATATATATATATATATATATATATATATATATATATATATATATATATATGTAAATTAATATATGTATTTCTGTTGACAAATTCACTTGTGCGTTAGGACCATTGTGAAATTTCTGGAGGCAAAACGCTGCCAAGATATATTCAATAAATTGAGAATGATGGCAAAAGTGTGTCTGTAGGTTTGGAAAAGCATTTAAAGAATTATTTCTTGGTGGAATGGATACACACACCAGGAACTTAAGGAAGAATGAAAGCGATTGTTTTACTGGATTGTTTAAGCTATTACTTAGTAGTTTATGCAAGACTTAATCATTGTATGGAGGCGGATCATGGACAACTGGCTCTAACTAAGGATTTAGAGGGAAATTGTAGTCACAGTGAACTGGATTTGGTTGTTGCTTCTTGTGACAGATGAAAATTTAGCACCTTGATCGATCCACTTTATTCTCATTCTTTTTTAAATATAATCGCTCAACGTGGGTTTCACCTAGACTTCCTAATTAGCAATGCACAGGTTATCGCGCAAAAAAGCTACGCTTTTCACCATCTGTTTTGTTTCTAGTTTGGCCACGCCTTCCTGTCTTTTTTTTTACCGCTATCAAATACAGCTATCCCGAGTCTATGTCATTCCTTCAAGAGGGGGGGGGGGGGGCCAGCTGTCAATGACGTCAGCGCCTTGCCCTGAAACACAGAGGGGGGGGGAGGCAACGGGTTTTGTAGTGCTCACAGAGAGAAGGGACGGTAGTGCAGAATGAAGGGGAGGTAAACGAATGCAAAAGGGGCAGTAACCATTTTGCCGACTTCTATCTCTTTGTTCGCGTCCAGGAGACAAAATTTGCTCACCGAGAAGACGGGACTTTAAAGGTGCCGAGCGCTAGCGAAATGCATCTGCGGTCGGCGAAAACGCGAAAATTTGCCTTCATTCACGATTTGACCGCAGAAATCCCCAAGAATCGGGCAGTGGTGTAAAATCTAGCATGTAGCTAACGATTTCTATCCATTTAATATATATATAGAGACCTCTTAAAAATTCAGTTATCAGTGGCGCCAGAGATTTTGAAGAAAGTACCTAGCTCGCATATGAGAGCCGAACTACAATTTTTGGATTACTTATATACGTGGAGATTAATTCATTTTTTTCTGTGCTGCGGTAATAATATATTAGAGTTTTGAGTGATTTAATGGTTAAAGTTCTCCATTATATTAAACTGGATTTTGTGTTAAGTTGAATAACGTATTAAATAAACTTATAGCTAAATTTCTCCAGCCGTAACGTAATTTAATTTCTTGTTATTCCCAGTAAGAGAGACTTAAATAATCACAAGACGCTAGGCGATTAATATTGTCGAGATACCATTTATTTCTATTTTCACCATGTGTAAATTTGAAGTGACTAGGGTTCATAGCTAGTGTTAAAGCGATATATTAGCCAGACACTCGTGGTGTTTTAAAAAAAATATAATTAAATAAAGGAGTGATTTACAGGTCTTACCAAAACGCGTGTGTTAGGATATGATTATAGTATGATTTCATGTTTATCTTCCTTTTCAATAGGCTGGTCATACCATTGTGATCCAGCCATTTTAGAGTTTTTTGGTCTCATGTCTTATGGCATGACGGTCCATTGTTACTAAACATCCAGACAATTGTTGGTGAAATCTGCTGTTTGTGAGCCGGTGCGGTCCACCTTCTCCCTCCATGAGAGTGGTTAAATAAACAGACACTACGATTAAATTTTAAATGTTAACGGTAACGGGACTATACCAGAAGATTTTTCCACCTAGATACATATATAAATACTACTTTCCTGATGTGGCAGAACTTACAGCACTATTATTTTAAAACCATTTTACAGTAAAGTTTTCCTACCACGGAATTATACAGAGAGAATTCACGGGTCATACTCGGTTATTTCCCTCCGAGAACAGCCCAGGAGTAACATTCTGTTTAGTACACATTTCATTACGCAGAGAGAGTAACAGCCACTGGAGGCTAGACCCACCCCAGAGAATTATATTAACTTATAAATTTCCATGACAGTGCCACTACATAGAAAAAACAATCAACGTACCAATTCAGCTACTCCCGAACAATAGCAGTTGCATAAACGGAGAGTCTGGGGATGAACTGGACAAATACTAAGACTTAAGTTAGTCTTAATTACCTGTTTGATTAATTCCATGGAATGTATGCAGCGTCGACAGAGGGGTAAGCAAATTTGATAGTGAACTTTCATAGTTTCCCTGTACAAGAGAGAGGGACTATTAGATTGTATTTTCATTTCTCTTATATAACTAAAATTTATTGATTAATGCTTTGCTTGGTGTTGTGATATTTCTAGTGAAAAATAAACTTAATAAACCTTAAGCCCTAGTGTTGGTCAAAAACCCCTGCCAAATATGTGATCCATAGTTTATGTATGTTTTCACGTCTGTACGTATTTCTGTCACAAAATTGTGGGTACGTGAGGATAGTGTAAATTGAATCTGTATCAAGTGAGAAAGCGCGTCTACTTTAAATAGAGTCGTAAAAGATAGGATGGATTAGAGCAATTACTCAATCCAAGACTGTTCTTTCTCTTACACCAGTTCTCCTCGTGAAACAGGAACTATTTCTTTCACCTTCCTCTCACTAGTTCTTACTATCACCTCTACTAGAAAGGGACCATAATTACCTCAGTCCTATCTTATCAAAATTTACGACACTTCTATACTATGTCCTGTGCATCGGCTAGCACACTGTCTGAAACTGTCTATCATCCCCAACCTTTGTGATAATGGGATAGTGATGGAAAATATAGGGGTTGCCTAAAATTCGTTTCAGGTTATATCCTGTAAACCCAACTACACAAAATAAAGTCATCCACTACTGAAGGCACTACTGGTGCAAGCGCCTTTGAGTTCAGGTGGCCAGTTACCAAATGTCTACTGCCTGGAGGAAGTTCACATAAATTTTCCTGCCAGGACCAAAGTGGAACCAGCGTCATTCTACAGATGAGTGAAAAACAAGGCAACTGTAGAGCATCCGAGTTACACCACAATTATAGACAATCATTTATGATGACAAGTGTGGGCATAGATATAGCCAGTGATAGCTTCACATTCAAGTGACAGTGAAAGAACATTGTTAGAAACATATAAATATTATTCCAGCAGAGATAATTTACCAAAGTGAGAACTATCATCAAATTTAATGTCTTTTGATACCTTTTAACTATTTTCCAATGTTTTATTGATTTAATGTTGTAATTGAAGTTGATTTCCTTTCAAGTTTTTCAAAAAGAAAAGAGAAACTGTAAAAATAAATTGTAAATATTTACCAGCAGACTTACTTAATTATTTAAGTTGAGTTCAAGTTCTTGTTGGTAGATAATTTAGTTAATCCCCCTAGCAGAGTCAATAATAATAATAATAATATACTGTTCAAAAAAAGAAACGCATAGCTACTGAAGGCACACACATAGCCATAATTTTGACATTCAATAACTTTTTTAATTTAATGAGTTACTTACTTACTTACTTAGTCGTTCCCCTTCTACCGTGAGGTGTAGAGGTTTGGAAGAGAGAGCGCCAGACTATCCTATCGGCTGTCTTCCTCCTGGCCTGGTTCCATTCTAGTCCTCGATCCTTCAAAGATTGTCTAATGTTGTCCTCCCAGCGGACTGTGGGTCGTCCTCGGGGTCTGGATCCTTGGCTCTTTGTTTCCCATGCTTGTCGTGGTATCCGATCTTCTCCCATTCTGCAGACATGGCCAAACCATCTTAATTGGGACTGTTCTACTTGGGTCTGCAGGGGGTAGGATTTAAGGCCTTGACGTATCGTCTGGTTGCGTACCATGTCTCTTCTTGTTACTTCAATCACCTTCCTCAGATACCTCATTTCTGAGGTTTGGATCTGGCTTTTATGGGTTGTAGTCATTGCCCATGACTCGCATCCGTATGTCAAGACTGGGACATAGGTGGAGCGGTATACAGCCATCTTCGTTTTCTTACCAACCTCTCTCTTGCTGAGGAATCCTCGATTTATGGCCTGAAAAAGTCTTCCAGCTGCTGCTTTTCGAGTGGCCAACTCTTCTTTGATGCCTCCCTTTCGGTCTATAATAGCTCCGAGGTATTTAAAGTGGTCGACCTGCTCCAGGACCTGTTCTCCCAGCTTAATCTGATGTTTTCTTTCTTCTCGTGATATCACCATGGATTTTGTTTTAGAGCTACTTATGACCATCCCTCTCTTCTCCAGCTCTTCCTTCCAGACTTGCAGGTTGGATTGGAGATGTGCCTCTGATTTAGCAATCAGGGCAACATCATCAGCAAATGCCAGCTCTGAAATATAGACCTGTCTCATCTTCCAGTACCCCACTGAATACTTTCTTGTTCTCTCCTTACATGCCTTGATGACATCGTCCATAAGGAGTATGAAGAGGTAAGGTGATAGGATATCACCTTGTCTTACACCAGTGGTGGTCCTGAACTCTTCCGACTTATGGTTTGCTGTCCTCACATAATTTCTGCAAGACTTGTAGAAGCTCTGTATAGCATGAATCAGAGGTGCTGGAATATTCTTCCTTGCCAAACAGTCCCAAAGTTTGCTCCAGGGGACCCTGTCAAACGCCTTTTCCAGATCTATGAAACAAAGATGCATCTCACTCTTATACTCAAGGGCCTTTTCACTCAGCTGTCTGAGTGTGAAGATTAGGTCTTGAGTACTTCGGTTTGCTCGGAATCCGCACTGGACCTCATCCAATTGTGGCTCAGCTAGGCGTCGGAGTCTCTGCTCTAGGATTCTAGAGTAGATTTTACCAGGGACACTGAGAAGGGATATGCCTCTATGGTTTCCACACTGTCGATTGTCACCCTTTTTAATTTAATGAGTTAATTGTTAATTGTTCAAATTGCACACAAGAATACCTTAGGGTTCAACCAATCAATTGACAGTTGTTTTGCATCTGGGTCACGAGAGTTTTTGGCGTACGGGCTTTCCCGTTAGTATGGTCTGTGGCCTCCTCTTGCATCGATCAGCGACTGGCATCTCCTGGGCATGGATGCGATCAGACGTCTGAAGTGGGCCTGTGGGACGGCTGCCCACTCTTCCTGGAGTGCCTGGAACAGATCACGACGATTGGCTGGAGCAACGTCTCGGCGACAAACACGTCTATGCAGCTCATCCCACAGGTGCTCAATCGGACTCATGTCTGGAGACAGGGATGGCCAGGGAAGGGTGAGAATGTTGTTGGCAGTCAGGAACTGCGTGGTCAACCGTGCACAATGGGGTCTGGCGTTGTCCTGTTGAAACACAGACCTTTGGGCAGCCAAAAGTGGAAGGACATGGGGTCGAAGAATTTCATTGACGTATCGTTGCGCATTCAAGACTCCTTCAATGTACACCAATTGACTCCTTCCGTAGTAACTGATCATTCCCCACACAATTGCACCTCCACCACCGTGCGGCGGAGCTTCATCAACGCAATTTTGGGCAAAACGTTCATTTCGCCTACGGTAGACCCTACGAGGTCTATCATGACGCTGCAACAAAAAGAAAGGTTCGTCACTAAACCAGACACGTCTCCATTGATTGTCAGCTGCCCAGGGACTATGCTGGTTGGCCCAAAGAAGTCGATTTTGGCGATGGCGGCGCGTAAGGACAGGTCCTCGGTGAGGTCGTTGTGCCCAAAGTCCAGCGTCATGCAGTCTATTCTGGACAGTTTGATCAGACACATGACGTCCTGCAGGCAATGACTAGGCAGTTGAGGAAGCTGTTGTAAACCTGTCTCTGAGGTGACGAAGCCGAATAAAGCGATCCTTCGCCGCTGTTGTCCCTCTGGGTCGTCCACTGCGATGCCGGTCTTCAACTGAGCCAGTGGCGTGGAACCGGTGCCAAAGTCGACTGATGGTACTCTGATGCACGTTTAGATGCCTGGCAACCTGACTTTGACTTTCGCCTGCATGCAGTCGGCCAACAGCAATGTTCCTTAAATTTATCGATAGAGACGCCATAAATGTCCGCTTGAAAATGAACTGAATTTTTTGTGTGTAGCGTTATCCTTTTATAGGGTTTCAGTTGCGTAGTCAGTGAATAGTGTTCACCCCAAATTGTGTTGCTTTCACGTGCGCGCAACATGAGCTGTGGTCAAAAATTGCGTCATAAACATTATTGACCACTGCGTTGTAACGATTACAAAAACGAACGCAATTCAGGTCAACACGTGCATTTGACACTGTAAAGAACATTTGAGGCTGGTTTTTATATACCCTAGCACCAAATTTTACTTACAAACTCATAAAAACGCGCCCTCGGATAGCTATGCGTTTCTTTTTTTGAACAGTATATAATCATAGGAGGATCTTGAGAGGGAGCCCATAGGAATCCAGGAACATATAATATCATCATACCTGGAAACTTATACAGCTTGATCCTACCTTTGATGTCGATACACCCTTATTCTTTTCAGAAAAGTGGGTATTTCTTATAAGACCAGTCTCTTATCTGGCACTATCCTGGTATCACCTGATACAACTTTTTGTCCAGGATATCTTATAATTTCAATAATAATCAACCCTCTCGTGACATGAATGCTTGGTGCATGTGAATACGTGGAGCATGTGAATGTTTGGAGCATGTGAATGCTTGGAGCATGTGAATGCTTGGAGCATGTGAATGCTTGGAGCATGTGAATGCTTGGTGCATGTGAATGCTTGGAGCATGTGAATGCTTGGAGCATGTGAATGCTTGGTGCATGTGAATGCGTGGAGCATGTGAATGCTTGGAGCATGTGAATGCTTGGAGCATGTGAATACTTGAAGCATGTGAATGCTTGGTGCATGTGAATGCTTGGTGCATGTGAATGCTTGGTGCATGTGAATGCTTGGAGCATGTGAATGCTTGGTGCATGTAAATGCTTGGTGCATGTGAATGCTTGGTGCATGTGAGTGCTTGGAGCATGTGAATGCTTGGTGCATGTGAATGCTTGGTGCATGTGAATGCTTGGAGCATGTGAATGCTTGGTGCATGTGAATGCTTGGTGCATGTGAATGCTTGGTGTATGTGAATGCTTGGTGCATGTGAATGCTTGGTGCATGTTTCCTGCAAGGGGACCAGTTACAGTGCTGGTTCTATGCTCCATTTAGAGCAGCACAAAGGGAAGTGATGATGACCGTTTGTCTTGTAAATCTAGCTGGTGGTGGTGAGGTGCAAGGAGTAGATCCAAGGCGCCATAAGAAGCAAGTAGCAACAGGCCACTAGGAAGGGTTTTCCGTGAGACTAGCACCCTCATAATGTAGGAGACACCGCTTCAGAAACCACTACTGCAAGAGTCTTTTGGCACAGGCTACCTACTAGGGAGCTGACGTCACTGATGACCACATGCTTCATAATAAACATACAAAACATATTAATAAAAGGTTGACAAGATGAAGAACTGTCTTGATAATTCAATACTGCGTTCATTCAGACACAGTTTTAATATTGATTCGTTCCCTGAAAACTTTTAGATAACTTACTTCGTCGTTCCTCTTCTGCCGTAAGGTATAGATGTTTGGAAGAGAGAGAGCTATACTATCCTATCGGCTGTCTTCATCCTGGCCTGGTTCCATTCTAGTTCCCGGTCCGTCAGAGATTGTCTAATGTTGTCCTCCCAGCTGACTCTGGGTCGTCCTGGAGGCCTGGATCCCTGGCTGTTAGTTTCCCATAACTTTTAGATAAGTGATTCCTTATTTTGTAAATGTACGCACGAGCCAATGTTGTTCTGTGGCGTCGCCGTTTCTTTTTGTTTTTATCTTATGGTTCTAACTGCATCAGATTCTTTCCTGAGCTCTTTGAAGATGAATGCTTTCTGGTGCATCTCTTGCGCGCAAGTTCGTTTTGTGTGTGTGCTTTGTCCCTCTCTTTACTTTTTTAAATCTTATTATGCCGTCACTCTGTATTACTAATTTAGGATCCCGTTACACGCCCATTGAGACATATTGGGAATATGGTCTTAGGCCCATATTTTCTTGACCATCGGCACACTAGGAGTGATGTGGTCAGCATCACGCCGGCCGCCTTAACCTTCACAGAAGCTGCTCTGGTACCTAATTTATGAGGCTGAGTCGACCCCAGAGCCGTTTGCGGTATTAAAAACTCCCACCATAACTGGGGATCGAATCAGGACCGCCGAGCTAGGAAGCCAGTGAACCACCAACTGCGCTACCACGGCTCTTGATACTAATTTAGGTTCTCTATGAATTTATAGCAGCGAGCGATTGGCTAAGCGGTTAGAACGTTTTTATCTCGCGGCACAGTTACTGGGTTTCGGAATAGAAACTTGGTAGCGTCCTCGTTCAGTCTACGCAGCTGTAAATGGGTACATGACACAGCTCTTGAGTTTGGGAAAGCAAAGACAGAGAGAAAAGGATCGGATCACCAAACCGCTTATAAAAGCTGGACTAGTATGGTAAAGTCTCTAAGAGCTCATTCCACTATGGCAATGTTTGTTATGAGGCTACTTTTACTTGGAAATTTATACTGAATTGTTCCATTTAAGACGTATATGGGAATTTTAGTTTCTAATATGTCATTGTTTGCCATACCGATTTCCATATACTGCTTTTAAAAAAAAAGATCGAACCAGGTCAATTATGTTGTTAATGCAACTGCGCTTAGGTATTTGTGTATTGATTCTGTCTCTCTGAATTCAAATTCAACTTTTCTTACATGCCCAGACTCAACATCCCCTTAGCGATTGTCTTTTTAAATGTTTATATCTTGTTGTTAGCTTGTTTTAGTGTCTCCTGTATGCAATCTTATCTATAACGATTTTGTTTGCAATTTTGAAGTTGATCATCTGCACCTGGCAGTAGTAAATGATATGTAGATATTGATTATCTGCACATGACATACGTTATGTCGATGCTGATCATATGCACTGGTAAATATAAATGATTAGATGTTGATTATATTCACTTGACATCTGTTAGTTATCTGTAGATGTTGATCATCTGCACTGGCAAATGTTAATGATCTGTACGAGTTATATGCTGATAATTTCTTCACGTAACACGTTGTTGATCTGCGAATGTTACATACTGACATTCTCCCCATTGTATATGTTGATGACCTCTGCACGTTATATGTAAATCAATCAATACCCTTTAGCTCCCCAAGGAGCAAAGGCATGCAACAAACACATGCCAAGTCTTCCTTTCCCGTGCCATCCGCTCAAGTTCTTTCCGTGTTTTCCTCATCATTTTCCCCTCTGTATCTAGCTCTCTTCTCCATGTGATTATACGTAAATGATCACCACATATTATCCAAAAATCTGATGTTCGATGACGCCGCTTATATTCTCATGATCATTTCGTACCTTATATATTGTTATGTCCTTTTTCGCGTGGGAGTTAAGTGTGTGAGACTTTCACATGCCAGTCTAGTCTTTGATAGACGCACATGTGAGCGCATCTGAAATAAATGTATATTTTAAATATTTTTGAGTACTTTTCTGCATTATCGATGAATGCAGATGACGCGCTTTGTTGCGTCGATTTGTTGCTATACAAATCATACCCTTGGCGCCTTAAAACCAGCAGCTTCGGGCAGATAGGGATCGTGATCCTTGGTTGGTAGCTTATCTAAGAGAAGGAACTCTGAATTCAAACCACCGCTGCCTTGCGGGAATATCCATTTATGGAATTGGCTTCGGGAGTAAACCCTGAGGATAAATCTGGAGTCGGAGTCCCTTAGGCAGTCTAATGTCGATTCGACATTATTCTGGCAACTCCTGCGACGTGGCTGGTACCAAACTGTATCGGCTACTGCCGTTCCTTTGGATCTACCAGTTGTGTGGAGAGGGGGAACATGCTGCATGGGCAACAGCTTGATCTCCATATAACTGTGCCCAAGCTCGCGCCCTGGAGAGGACACTCCAGCTTCACCCTATAGGTGTCGGCAAAACACGGGAAGCAGCAGTTACCGGTTATAAGCATTTTGCCCAATTGGCGTAGGGCATGGCGCCAGGGGCTACTTCCGAGAGTGGGAGAGGTTCTAGGATCTCACTGGACAGCTACCGCCCGCTTCAAGCTGGGCAGCCCCCAGTCAATAAGGTTATGTCCCGCCACTGTCTGCTTTCCCCATTGGGTGCATGGGGATTAGGGTCAAACCCGAACTGTGGACAGAAAATTTTGCACCAAGCAATTATCAGAATAATAGAAATAAGCAAACTCTCAGATTGGGATGCTGGAACGTCCGAACTATGTTGACTGGACTATCCGAAAACCTACAGGACATAAACGATGTAAGGAAGACAGCCATAATTAATGACGAGCTCAAACGACTTCAGGTGGATATAGTTGCACTTCAGGAAACGCGCCTGGCGGACTCTGGAACGGTGAGCGAGAAGGACTACACATTTTATTGGCAAGGGAAAGATCTTAATAAAACTAGAGAACACGGAGTAGGTTTTGCGGTCAAAAAATCGCTAACTAAAATGGTTGAACCAGGCGAGAATGGATCAGAACGCCTGTTAACGCTCCGCCTGCAAACTAGCACAGGTCCCATCACCTTAGTCAGTGTGTATGCTCCTACTCTGTACTCTACCTCAGAAGCTAAAGATGAGTTCTACGAGAATCTAGCAGCAGTCATCAAAAGCATACCTAGGCAAGAACAGCTTGTTCTCCTTGGTGACTTTAACGCTAGAGTGGGTGCCGATAATGTTTCATGGCCTTCATGTCTGGGCAGGTTTGGTATTGGCAAGATGAATGAAAATGGACAACGGCTCTTAGAGCTTTGTGTCCACCATGACCTCTGCGTGACCAACACTTACTGTCAGACAAAACCCCAGCATAAGGTGTCATGGAGACACCCATGATCCAAGCACTGGCACCAACTGGACATGATTCTCGTCAGAAGTCCACTTCTCAGGTCTGTGCTCTCCACGCGCTCGTACCATAGTGCAGACTGTGATACAGATCACTCCTTGGTTTGCTGCAAAATCAGAGCACAACCAAGAAAACTCTATCGTGTCAGACATGAAGGGAAACCACGCATTGATACTAGCAAGATGTCAGACCCTGTCATGATCGCTCAATTTACTGCGACCTTCAAGAAAGTGCTCAGCAGCCCTCAGCATGGTGATACTATTACAGAGAACTGGGAGCATCTACGGAACACCATTCAAAGTACTGCACTTGCCACCTTTGGTAAAAAAAAACAGCAAAGTCAAATGACTGGTTTGATGCTTCATCAGATGTGATGGCACCTGTCATTGAAGCTAAGCGCAGTGCTATGAATGAATACAAACATTCACCGAGTGCTAGAACCCTACAGATCCTGAAGGCTACGAGAAGCAAAGTTGAACAAACTGCTCGACGCTGTGCAAATGACTATTGGCTCCAGCTCAGTGAGAGCATCCAGATCGCAGCGCAAACAGGCAACATTAAACAAATGTATGACAGTATAAAGAAAGCACTTGGCCCCCAAAAAAGTAAGACGGCACCGCTAAAAACTATCAGCGGAGAGAAGCTAACCGATAAGGGTAAGCAGATGGAGAGGTGGGTCGAGCACTACTCTGAGCTTTATGCTAGAGAAAATACCGTTACGCCTGCAGCCCTTGATGCTGTCAAATGTCTGCCAACTATGGAGGAGTTGGATGCCGAACCAACATTAGAAGAACTCAGCAAGGCCATTGATAGCTTGGCCTCTGGCAAAGCACCAGGCAGTGATGGGATTCCTCCTGATTTAATCAAATGCTGTAAGAGCACGCTATTACATCCCCTGCATAGGATGCTGTGCCAGTGCTGGGAAGAGACAACTATTCCTCAAGACATGCGAGATGCCAAGATTGTAACACTGTACAAAAATAAAGGAGACAGAAGTGATTGCAATAACTACAGAGGCATCTCTCTTCTTAGTATTGTTGGTAAGGTTTTTGCCAAAGTCGTCTTAATGCGACTACACAAGTTAGCTGAGCGCATATATTCAGAGTCACAGTGTGGATTCCGAGCTGGTAGATCAACAACAGACATGATCTTCTCTGTCCGCCAGATTCAGGAAAAATCAAGAGAGCAGAAAAGGCCTTTATATATCGCCTTTATAGACCTCACAAAAGCATTTGACCTGGTTAGTAGGGATGGACTCTTCAAAATCCTCCTGAAAATAGGCTGCCCTTCTAAAATGCTGGAAATGATAAAATAATTCCATGACGACATGAAGGGAACAGTCCAATATGCTGGAAGCACGTCACAGCCCTTTGACATACGAAGTGGCGTTAAACAAGGCTGTGTTCTGGCTCCGACCCTCTTCGGGATCTTCTTTGCCTTACTCTTGAAACATGCATTCAGAGATGCAACTGAAGGAATATGCCTTCACACTAGGTCAGATGGCCGTCTGTTTAATCTTTCAAGGCTGAAGGCAAAAACAAAAATCAGAAGGGTCACTATAAGAGACTTGTTGTTCGCTGATGATGCTGCAGTCGTCACTCAAAGCCAACAGGAGCATCAGAACTTGATGAATCGCTTCACTAAAGCATGCAAGGACTTTGGCCTCACAATAAGTCTAAAGAAAACGAATGTGCTGAGTCAGGATGCGGGTGCTGCACCAGTTATCACTATCGATAACTATGAATTGGCAGTGGTGCACCACTTCACATACCTAGGGTCTACCATCAATGACAAACTCTCACTGGATACAGAAATCGAAAGCCGCATTGGCAAAGCTGCAGCTACCTTTGCCCACCTCACATCGCGTGTTTGGGGAAACTCCAAACTCACAATGAAGACCAAAGCTGCGGTATATAATGCCTGCGTCACCAGCACACTCCTATATGGCAGCGAGACCTGGACGACCTATGCTAAGCAAGAAAGAAGGCTCAATACCTTCCATTTACGGTGTCTACACCGCATCCTCGGCATTTCGTGGAAAGATAAAGTGACAAATGTCGAGGTGTTGTCACGTGCTGGCCTTCAAAGTATGTATACACTGCTTAGACAGCGCAGACTTCGCTGGCTTGGCCATGTTCGCCGCATGGAAGATGGTCGCATCCCAAAAGATATCTTCTACGGACAATTAGCAGATGGCAAGAGAACAGTTGGGCGACCACAGCTGAGGTTCAAAGATGTGTGCAAGAGAGATATGAGGGCACTGGACATGGATCCAGCAACATGGGAGGATGAAGCTGCCGATCGCACTAAGTGGCGATGCTATTTACGGCGCCACCTCAGATTGGGCGAAGAGAGGCTCACACAACAAGCAGAGGAGGGGAGAAAACGTCGAAAGGAGCACCAGGAAAATAAGCAGCTGAGGGCTGTCACCTCAGGGGCGCATTCCCATAGTCAGTTATGACTGAAGGGGCTATTATTACTATTATTATTATCATACCCTTGAGGCATTATAATATATTAATCGTCTGTGATAGACGTATTTTGGTGTTCTTACTCTGAAGTGAAGAGAAGACACATGCAGGTTAACATGCAGATGTATTGAAAGGCGATGAAGCTTATTCCTGCAGAACCTTTCCGTGAAGCCTTCAAGTTTTTATAATTGTTGCCAGAAAACGGCTGATTGCTACGTCTCATGCCTCAGAGACTGATGGCCCTGTTTGCTATGACAGAGCTTCCATTGAACCAGTTATGATCAATGGCTAGTGCGTCCCTCTGGCATCAGGAGCGATGATGTTCCAGATTAATTTATAATACATAAAGAAGTTAAAACATGGTTCCTTCGTGACGACCATGTATTTTGTCAAGCCGTTGACCTTCAGTTCATAAGGACCGGTGATGTCAATCAAACGGCTGTATTGATACTTATTGCTCGATGTATAATGCTTACCATGATGTAACTACGTTTGAACCATTCGTCTACATATGATGTCATTGTCCCCGTCTTCAAGTAATAAAACGTTGTCAATGTATTTTCAAATGGGTCCAATCTGCTTAACTTGCCAGCCGTGGTTTTGCGTTGACATTATCTTCATTGGTCATACATACAGCTAACGACATTCGCGTCAAAAATTACTAATTCGACCATGTGGTCAGTCGATACACAGAAACCCAGATAAACGACCACTTAACATATATCCATATTTTATTACATAAATTTAGATATAATCATTCTTTTAATCTCTGGTTCTGTCTATACCTTAGTCTTCTTCTTCTTCTTCCTCGTTCGACCTGAAAAGGACGGTGGTTGCGTTGTGTCAATTTGCGCCTAAGGTGTGATATCTGCACCTTTCGGTCGATACATCCGACTTCTGCACGGCATTTTTTAAGGACCGGGTTTGCCTTCCCATTTCGATCCGTGCTCGCTCAGCCAGCCTGCACTGCTGCAGACTGTTTCCAGGACCACCACGTGGAGGTGGAGCGCGGTCTTGACCAGCTCTGGTTCGCTGGTCCTGACGCAGGCAGTCAAGCTATGAGTCGCTGACTGCATTCACTATTGCTGCATCTTGAGGTCCCATACCTTAGTCTGATTCTCTCATGTTTAGCATTTACCTTCACGAACTCCCTTTCTTTGTCGTTTATTTTCAGACTTAATTGCTCTGATTTAACAATCATTCTGCCACCTTATTTTGAATGTCGCTAAATTCTTCAGCAGTTTCAGAACGTGTCGTAATCGCTTGGGATTAGAGTATACATAGCGATGACATGAAAAAACTGAATTTATCTGACCGGGACTCGGTTCAAGTTTGCTTTTTCCTTAGGATTACTCATAACTGACATCTTGGACAGCTGTGAAATCATCGAAGCTTTATACTAGACCAAAAAGTCTTGTGTGTTTGGATATATTCCCCAATGTAACCGACGGATCACGTCTCTAAGTTTGACGGGCTGCGCCTCGCCAAAACAAAACAAAACTCATATTACAAAAATAAAATAAAAACTATTGAGCACGTATATAGGACTGCTGTATATTACTCACCACATATATCTAGAAAAGCTATATACTACTCAGCGCATATATTTTGGATAGTTATAAACTTCTCTAACAAGAAGAGACATGGTTCGCAACCAGACGATACGTCAAGGACTAAAAACCCAACCCATGCAGACCCAAGTAGAACAGTCCCAACTAAGATGGTTTCACCATGTCTGCAGAATGGGAGAAAATCGGCTATCACGACAAGCATGGGAAACTAAGAGCCAGGGATCTAGACCTCAACGACGACCCAGAATTCGCTGGGAGAACAAAATTAGACAATCTTTGAAGGACCAAGGACTAGAATGGAACGAGCCAGGAGGAAGACAGCCGATATGATAGTATGGCGCTCTCTCTTCCAAACCTCTACACCTCACTATAGAAGAGGCACGACTAAGTAAATAAGTAAGTATACGCTGTATTTTTCACCAAATAGTTATGAATTTTGAAATACTTCTGAGCGAAATTCAACTCAAAGATGTGTGTAAGAGAGATATGAGGGTAGGACTTAAATACAGACTGAAGCTGGGCTATTATTACTATTATTATTGTTAGGGAACTGATCACCCCACCTTTCGATGCCGGATCTCGTATGGCGAAGTCTCTAACACATCACTCGTCTACGGCAGTATATGATGTGACTACATTTTTTTTATGAAGTACTCAGCATGTAATTAAAACGTGCAGTTCACAGCACATATATCGAGTATATCTATAAACTACTGGCATAGAGCCATGACAGCTAAAAGCATTCCTTTGATTCAAAGCCACTAATTTTTTATTTACCCTTTTTTTCTTCTCCCATCCCTAGATCTTATTCCCCCCCCCTCCCCCCCGGCCCCCCCCCCCCCAACCCCCATTTGTCTTTGGCAAATTTTACAAATTCAACATGAAGGGTCTTTACGTGTGGTCATACGATGTTCGTTATTAAGAAGATGGCGGGCTGGGTAGTTGTGGAGAGTAATCATGTAATTGGTACGCATCGTAGTTCTTTCTCTCCAGTCTCTAGTTATGCTATAACTAGAACTCTTATGACAATATGCTTGCTTGGACTATCATGTTTTTGGGCTTTAAAAAATTAAAGGGATCTACGTCAAATCAAGATATTATCTCAAGTTGTTGCGACATTACAACATTCATAAAGACATACAGAGCTCATTGATTTGTTACATGCGCCCTCTAAATCAGGGGCTCTCAAAATGAGTTATGCTTAACCCTAGGGGTTACTAGAAGCTTGTCAAGAGTGCATGGAATATTTGATAAATAACTATAATATCAAATCGGAATATTCCAAAAGTAACAGTGTTTTGTGAGAACAGTTGTGAATGAGACAGCGAATCGCTAATCAATTTCTCAATCAAATCCTAAGCAACAGGGAATAAAACTAAAACAAAACAAAACTCAACTCCGCCTAGGCCGGTCCCAAGCCCGGTTGAAAAAAAGGAGGAGGGGCGGCCTGCATGGAGGCCATATCCGAGTTGAGGCTGCTCGTCTTTTAGTACCAGCTCCTTTGGGTTTTATCTTTCTTCTGTTCATTAAAAGCATTGTTCTTCTGAATATTTTCTATTATGGGATTTTATTCCACGGTTTTTCTTGCTTCATTTAGTAAGGAGATAGCCCCTCCATCGTGTAAAGGAACAGGCCTATCATCTGCTTGCCTTAACACCTGATTACACGAAATGCAGAAGCGAAAACCGGACGGATCCTAAAGGTGACCAAGCTGGAAACTATACATGACATGCGAGTACCTTGTGTAAAATCTGTACCAAAATTAAAACTGTTGCTTGACAAGAAACGGAATTAAGCGTCACAGTAATTTACTGGACTAGGTCCATTCAAACGTTTCATACCTTTATGATACTACAATATGGTTATGTACTGAAAACAGCTCTCTTTATGAAACATTAATTAACTTGCTTATTCATTTTCTTATGTGCATATTATGGTGAACTCTATAATTTAGTTCGTTTAATACTGAATAATACACAACGGGCTGATCACCCGTTTGCCAGTCACTTCGATTACGGAAACAACAGCAAATGGGTTGATTTGCCGTTGCCCTAAAGACGCCACTAGGCGTGATGGGAAACAATGGCAAAGAAAACCTATCTGCTGTTGCCCTAAGACGCCACTAGGCGTAATGGCCACTGACTGCTTTGACGGTCGGTGGCTAAGGACAGAAGAAGAAGAAGAAGAATACTGAATAAGGGATCCGGGAAGATTTACTAAAAAGCAAAGATGAGTCCGATGACAGAAACAGTTTGGGAACCACTGTTCTAAATGGAATCTTATATAAGACAGAATCTTTAAAATAAAAATATGGAAAACGATTAATTGTCTTCGGTGGAAAGAAATCCCTGTGAGAATGCTACGCAACTGTTAAAGCAATGAGAATAAGAGATAAAACATTAAAGCTAAACCACATAGCTTAATGACAAATGTAAACATCCAGCACTCAATGAGACAAGCAACAGAGATCAGATAGGAGGGGTATTTTATAGAGCTGCCTAATTTATTTGTGAAAACATGAAAACCCCGTATTCATGCGCAGGACCACTAGCGGCAAATAGCAGAAGTATTACTAAACATAGAACGAGGAGAAGGCGGTAGTAATTGACAGAATAAAAATAAAAACCCGGAAGAGTTCCAACACAATGCTGTTAAATTTACTGTTCGTTCCATCATAAACCACAGAATAAATGCAATCATTATTTTTAAAACATACGTTTGGCTGAGCTTGGAGAATATAACGGTCTGAAAATTTTGTAACAAAGTTACAAATGTTGTAACAAAATGTGTGGTATAAGATTCGTTACATTTACCTTCCAAATATAATAATTTAAGACCGAATATTTTTTAAAGGGGAAACAATTCGTAGTCTTCATAAAAGATAACCTAGGAGAATGCTAAAAAAAAAAAAAAAAAACAGGTAAAGGGTGTCCCTTAGCAGATAATGCAGTAGGAGGGAGCGAAGTGGACAGGTCAGACTCGAAAGGCTTAGGGAATTATTTATATGTATATATATGTGTGTATATGTCGTAGATTTTATCAGATAGGTAATAGATGTTTATAGTTCTTGTCGTGAAATGACGTCTGGTTCACATCACGAATTCAAATAACTCTGGTCTTAACGGCGCGCCATACATTGTAAAAAGATAGGATACCCCGACCAATGAAAACGCTTGGTTTGGTCCTGTGTTTACAACTGCAGGGAGCATCAAGATGGCAAGACCCTATTTTGTGTAACTTGATTTACTTAGGAATTTTGGTACAACAGTATAAAAGAAGTATCACTTGGCAGAGGTTATCAACACGATATTAGGAATGTTACTCTACCCGTAAGTAGTAATACTTTTACTAATACTATTATAGGACGGGAGAAATATTAGGTTAAATGCATTAGAAGCTTCAGGTTGGCCTAAAGTTAGCTGTTTAAACTATGCATAACAGAAAATGCTAGTAGTAACCTAAGAGATTATTATTATTATATATATATATATATATATATATATATATGTGTGTGTGTGTGTGTGTGTGTGTGTGTGTGTGTGTGTGTGTGTGTGTGTGTGTGTGTAAGTGTAAAGCCTAATTCTAAGTATAAGGGAAATTTTACTTGACTAAAATCGCATCAGGAATAACGGAGATAATTTAAAAAGCATTTTTCCTACATTGAACGATAGGCAGAATAGTCCCACATTTTCTGATTTTTATTACATCTTTTGGGATTTCCGTCTCATACGGAGGAGGCTAGACTATAAATAGAATCGCCTAACAAACTTCGGTCAGTCATGATTTGAAAAACACAGAAAGCGGGTGAAGCAGTGCATATATTAATGCCAGCGTTTGCCTTTCTGCAACTGTAGCAGACCTTATTCACCATTGAGGGCCAGTATGTGTGTGTGTGTGTGTGTGTGTGTACCTGAGAGTAAGACCGAATTTATTCATATATACGAGTATATATATAAATGTATATAATTGCGTGTAATTATAATAATTAATCCACTGTGCGATACGATGTGTATAAGATGTGCAGGAATGGACTGTGTATTCTGATGAAACTTACAGGCTCATGTGTACTTCTAGAGGCAAAGCCCGCCTTCGGAAATATTTAAATATATTGAGAGAGATGGCTAATTGTGTCTGTAAGTTGGGAAATGTATTTAAAGAAGTATTTCTTGAATGGAATGAGACACTTGACAGGAACATAAAGAAGGATGAAAGAGATTGAGTCACAGTATCGTTTGACATATTGTTAAATAGTTTTACTCACAACCAAATTATAGTATGGAAGCGAATCATGGGACGATACTTATAAATTAAAAGGTAGAATTAAATTGTGATCATTTTGTGTTAAAATGATTGTTGTTGACTACACTATATCTTGTGCGTCTGCTGGCACGCTTATCTGAAACTCTCTATCGTCCCCATCTGTGTCATAAGAGGGGTATGGATAGAAAATACAGGGATTGCGTTTGAATTCATTGCAGGTTTAATCCTTTAAACACAAGCTTCAAAAAAGCAGAAGAGGCTACTCTTACTAAAGTTTCATCGTATGCAGTGCCAGTTGGTGATAACAGGCCCGCCATCACGTGAATACTTACTGGAACAAGTTCAGCTGAAATTGTGTTTCCAGCATATAAAGGAGCCAGCTGCCGTGATGCAGATAAGTTGCGTACTGCAACTGTCAAGCTTATGCAGCTCAAATACATAAACATATTTTCCAGTTCAGGATGACTAAAACAATATAGTGTTTCACAACGTTAAATAATAATAATAAACAATTCAAATAGTAAATACTCCAGCCAGAGAAGTTGTCTACAAGATGATAGACATTGTAAACCAAGAAACAAGAACATTTATTTAACTCGGCAGCTTTATCCTCCCATGTTGCTGGATCCATGTCCAGTGCCCTCATATCTCTCTTGCACACATCTTTGAACCTCAGCTGTGGTCGCCCAACTGTTCTCTTGCCATCTGCTAATTGTCCGTAGAAGATATCTTTTGGGATGCGACCATCATCCATGCGGCGAACATGGCCAAGCCAGCGAAGTCTGCGCTGTCTAAGCAGTGTATACATACTTTGAAGGCCAGCACGTGACAACACCTCGAAATTTGTCACTTTATCTTTCCACGAGATGCCGAGGATGCGGCGTAGACACCGCAGATGGAAGGTATTGAGCCTTCTTTCTTGCTTAGCATAGGTCGTCCAGGTCTCGCTGCCATATAGGAGTGTGCTGGTGACGCAGGCATTATATACCGCAGCTTTGGTCTTCATTGTGAGTTTAGAGTTTCCCCAAACACGCGATGTGAGGCGGGCAAAGGTCGCTGCAGCTTTGCCAATGCGGCTGTCGATTTCTGTATCCAGTGAGAGTTTGTCATTGATGGTAGACCCTAGGTATGTGAAGTGATGCACCACTGCCAATTCATAGTTATCGATAGTGATAACTGGTGCAGCACCCACATCCTGACTCAGCACATTCGTTTTCTTTAGACTTATTGTGAGGCCAAAGTCCTTGCATGCTTTAGTGAAGCGATTCATCAAGCTCTGAAGCTCCTGTTGGCTTTGAGTGACGACTGCAGCATCATCAGCGAACAACAAGTCTCTTATAGTGACCCTTCTGATTTTAGTTTTTGCCTTCAGCCTTGAAAGATTAAACAGACGGCCATCTGACCTAGTGTGAAGGCATATTCCTTCAGTTGCATCTCTGAATGCATGTTTCAAGAGTAAGGCAAAGAAGATTCCGAAGAGGGTCAGAGCCAGAACACAGCCTTGTTTAACGCCACTTCGTATATCAAAGGGCTGAGACCATCTTCCAGCATATTGGACTGTTCCCTTCATGCCGTCATGGAATGACTTTATCATTTCCAGCATTTTAGAAGGGCAGCCTATTTTCAGGAGGATTTTAAAGAGTCCATCCCTACTAACCAGGTCGAATGCTTTTGTGAGGTCTATACAGGCGATATATAATGGTCTTTTCTGCTCTCTTGATTTTTCCTGAAGCTGGCGGAGAGAGAAGATCATGTCTGTTGTTGATCTGCCAGCTCGGAATCCACACTGTGACTCTGGATATATGCGCTCAGCTAACTTGTGTAGTCGCATTAAGATGACTTTGGCAAAAAACCTTAGCAACAATACTAAGAAGAGAGATGCCTCTGTAGTTATTGCAATCACTTCTGTCTCCTTTATTTTTATGCAGTGTTACAATCTTGGCATCTCGCATGTCTTGAGGAATAGTTGTCTCTTCCCAGCACTGGCACAGCATCCTATGCAGGGGATGTAATAGCGTGCTCTTACAGCATTTGATTAAATCAGGAGGAATCCCATCACTGCCTGGTGCTTTGCCAGAGGCCAAGCTATCAATGGCCTTGCTGAGTTCCTCTAATGTTGGTTCGGCATCCAGCTCCTCCATAGTTGGCAGACTGTTGACGCCATCAAGGGCTGCAGGCGTAACGGTATTGTCTCTAGCGTAAAGCTCAGAGTAGTGCTCGACCCACCTCTCCATCTGCTTACCCTTATCGGTTAGCTTCTCTCCGCTGATGGTTTTTAGCGGTGCCGTCTTACTTTTATGGGGGCCAAGTGCTTTCTTTATACCGTCATACATTTGTCTAATGTTGCCTGTTTGCGCTGCGATCTGGATGCTCTCACTGAGCTGGAGCCAGTAGTCATTTGCACAGCGTCGAGCAGTTTGTTGAACTTTGCTTCTCGTAGCCCTCAGGATCTGTAGGGTTCTGGCACTCGGTAAACGTTTGTATTCATTCATAGCACTGCGCTTAGCTTCAATGACAGGTGTCATCACATCTGATGAAGCATCAAACCAGTCATTTGACTTTGCTGTTTTCTTACCAAAGATGGCAAGTGCAGTACTTTGAATGGTGTTCCGTAGATGCTCCCAGTTCTCTGTAATAGTATCACCATGCTGAGGGCTACTGAGCACTTTCTCGAAGGTCGCAGTGAATTGAGCGATCATGAAAGGGTCTGACATCTTGCTGGTATCAATGCGTGGTTTCCCTTCATGTCTGACACGATAGAGTTTTCTTGGTTGTGCTCTGATTTTGCAGCAAACCAAGGAGTGATCAGTATCACAGTCTGCACTATGGTACGAGCGCGTGGAGAGCACAGACCTGAGGAGTGGCCTTCTGACGAGAATCAGGTCAAGTTGGTGCCAGTGATTGGATCGTGGGTGTCTCCATGACACCTTATGCTGGGGTTTTGTCTGAAAGTAGGTGTTGGTCACGCAGATGTCATGGTGGACGCACAACTCTAAGAGCCGTTGTCCATTTTCATTCATCTTGCCAATACCAAACCTGCCCAGACATGAAGGCCATGAAACATTATCGGCACCCACTCTAGCGTTAAAGTCACCAAGGAGAACAAGCTGTTCTTGCCTAGGTATGCTTTTGATAATTGCTGTTAGATTCTCGTAGAACTCATCTTTAGCTTCTGAGGCAGAGTACAGAGTAGGAGCATACACACTGACAAGGGTGATGGGACCTGTGCTAGTTTGCAGGCGGAGCGTTAACATGTGTTCTGATCCATTCTCGCCTGGTTCAACCATTTTAGTTATCGATTTTTTGACCGCAAAACCTACTCCGTGTTCTCTAGCTTTATTAAGATCTTTCCCTTGCCAATAACATGTGTAGTCCTTCTCGCTCACCGTTCCAGAGCCCGCCAGGCGCGTTTCCTAAAGTGCAGCTATATCCACCTGAAGTCGTTTAAGCTCATCATTAATTATGGCTGTCTTCCTTACATCGTTTACATCCTGTAGGTTTTCGGATAGTCCAGTCAACATAGTCCGGACGTTCCAGCATCCCAATCTGAGAGTTTGCTTATTTCTATTTTTTCGATAATTGCTTGGTGCAAAATTTTCTGTCCACAGTTCGGGTTTGACCCTAATCCCCATGCACCCAATGGGGAAAGCAGACAGTGGCGGGACATAACCTTATTGACTGGGGGCTGCGCAGCTTGAAGCAGGCGGTAGCTGTCCAGTGAGATCCTAGAACCTCTCCCACTCTCGGAAGTAGCCCCTGGCGCCATGCCCTACGCCAATTGGGCAAAATGCTTATAACCGGTAACTGCTACTTCCCGTGTTTTGCCGACACCTATAGGGTGAAGCTGGAGTGTCCTCTCCAGGGCGCGAGCTTGGGCACAGTTATATGGAGATCAAGCTGTTGCCCATGCAGCATGTTCCCCCTCTCCACACAGCCGGTAGATCCAAAGGAACGGCAGTAGCCGATACAGTTTGGTACCAGCCATGTCGCAGGAGTTGCCAGAATAATGTCGAATCGACAATAGACTGCCTTAGGGACTCCGACTCCGGATTTATCCTCAGGGTTTACTCCCGAAGCCAATTCCATAAATGGATATTCCCGCAAGGCAGCGGTGGTTTGAATTCAGAGTTCCTTCTCTTAGATAGCTACCAACCAAGGATCCCGAGCCCTATCTGCCCGAAGCTGCTGGTTTTAAGGCGCCAGTCGCTCGCCTTTGCCCCTTCACCCGTCAGTGGAAACAGTTCCGCCGGGCTCAAATTGAGCCACACGTGAAGGCCGGGAGCTGGACTTGGTTGATATATATATATATAAATTACCCCTAGTAGAGTCATAAACATATTAACTACCATAACCACAGAGGCGAATCAGGAGAGGTAGCAGTTAGGGACTCAGAGTACTACATCAACATCTTCTCTGGGAACTTACATAGCTTGACCCTACCTTTGTGTTTATACACCCTTACTCTCTGCAGAGAAGGGGGTATTACTGATAAGACCAGACTCGTATCTGGCACTATCCTGCTATCATCTGATACACCTTTATGTCCAGGATATCTTATTCTTAATAACATCTCAAACGTCTCGCGACATTTGGGGTCCAGTCCGGGATTTCACTTACTACTCTGGGCTCAATGTAAAACATCTCTTAGTGGGAAATAGCGAGTAATTAAATTTACTTTACAGCTGGAAAAAATTTGCTATAAGTTATTTAATTATGCTATTCATTTAACACAGAAAATCACAGTGAAATATAAATGAAAACTTTAAACACACCAAATCACTTAAAGGCTAGTATATAAATTTTCGCAACAGAAAAATGAAACACTCCACGAAATCTAATAATTCACTCTTGTATGAGAGATCTAGGATAACGAGCTAGAGAATTCAGAAAAATCTCTGAGCAACTGATAAATACTATAGGAGAGACAAGGTATATATTCATAGATTACTTTCTTTTCGCTTCTTAATGCGAAAGTCACACCTACGTCCAGGGCCGGGCAAATTTGCCGTTCAATTCCTGAATCAAAGGTTATTCTGCCACCTCTGCCGACCGACGATCTCTAGCTTGTCTTAATTATCTCCGCCTTGACGAATATCAGCTACGTAAGTTAATTGCCCCTGAACATGTAACAATTCCAGGTACGTCTCGGACTGATCGCCCCTTGATTCTTCAAAGAAACTGTTAACGCCTGGCCTCTTGTTAACGCCTGGCCTGGCCAGCGTGTTTCCCTGATCAAAGAACGATTTCATCATATGCGCACTACGCTGTGTTCCACCGTGTTTAATTGCCAAACGGCTCACGTCTTAATTGCAACAGTGAATCAGGCGTTCGTGTAGCAAACAAAATATAACTTTAGATGGGGAAGGGGGGGGGTACAAAAGTGGACGGTCATACCTGCGACTATTTCCATATGTGACAGTATATATATGTGTGTATATATATGTGTGTGTGTATATATATATATGTATGTATATATATATATATATATATATATATATATATATATATATATATATATATATATATATATATATATATTTATATATATATCTATATATATATATATATATATATATATATATATATATATATATATATATATATATATATATATATATATATATATATATATATATATATACCTGTCACAAAATGTAGGCGATATTTTAAGATGGTATGTATTA
>JAMPIV010005004.1:1080000-1212500 GCA_024509875.1 Oreohelix idahoensis
TCGTTTGCTTGTGTTTAAAGAAAAGAGGCGGGGACGAAAAAGTAAATTTGTGTGAGTAAAGACAGGCAGTAAGTGTATGGTTTTAGCTAGCAAATCATAGAGCGCTACGAGGTTACAAAAGCTGTCAGATTACTGTAGGCTCTTTTTTCATTATACGTCACAATATGGCAGCGAGACATGGACAATCTGTGCTAAGCAAGAAAGAAGGCTCAATACCTTCCATCTACGGTGTCTACGCCTCATCCTCGGCATTTCGTGGAAGGACAAAGTGAGAAATGTCTAGGCGCTGTCAAGTGCTGGCTTCCAAAGCATGTATACACTGCTTAGACAGCGCAGACTACGCTGGCTTAGCCATGTTCGCCGCATGGAAGATGGTCGCATCCCGAAAGATATGTTCTGCGGACAACTGGCAGATGGCAAAAGAACAGTTCAGCGACAGCAGCTGAGGTTCAAAGATGTGTGCAAGAGAGACACGAGAGCACTGGACAAAAAGCCAGCAACCTGGGAGGATGAAACTGCCTATAGCACCAAGTGGCGATGCTATCTACAGTGCCACCTGAGATTAGGCGAAAAGAAGCTCTCACGGCAAGCAGAAGAAAACGTCAAAAGGAACACCTGGAAAATAAGCAGCTGAGTGTTGTCACCTCAGGGGTGCATTACCATCGTCAGTTATGACTGAAGAGGCTATTATGATTTTTATTATATATATATATATGTATATATATATATATACATTTTTTTTTTTTTTTTTTTGGATGATCGTCAAGCTGTAGCAAGCTTTTGTTTCTTCATTTAGAACTCGTGACAGATTTCACTAACGTCCATATCCGAGTTGAGGCTGCTCGACTTCTGGTACCACGTCCTTTGAGTTTCTGCTTTCATTAAAAGCATATTTTATGCTGTTGTTCCGCTGAATGTTTTCTACTGTGGGATTTTACTCCATGGTATTTTTTGCTTCATTTAGTTCATTCTGGAGTTTGTTTTGTGCAAAGTGTTACACCAGTACGTTTTATAGTCTCGTCGTTACCCACGTGGAATTAAATTGTTTGCAGCTCGGATGATTTCCTCACTGATAATGGATATGTCTGTAATTATATTGGTTGAGTCGGTAATGTTCTGAAAGAGATGATCGACCTGTTCTTTAAATAAGGCCCAACTTGTGTGTGTGTGTGTTTTTGTTTTTTCTTGAAGTTCCAGTTAGGGGTCATATAACAAATATATATATATATATATATATATATATATATATATATATATATATAATATATTATATATATATTATATATATATATATATATATATATATATATATATATATATATATGTAGTGAAATTGACAGAGATACAACGGTAAAATACCTCCAAAGATAACATGTAAGGATAAAACATAATGCGTAGGCTGCTGATAGTACATGATCGCCCAGACCGCGGGTCATCACCCTCCATAAAAATTGACTTGCTAGACAGGAGGGGAACGGCGGATAAAAAGGAAAAAAATATGACTGGAAAGATTGCGTGAGACTAGAAAGGCTAAGGAGACGCAATTGGGGGGGAAACGGAGAAAAGTCACGTTTCCCAAGTTGACATAAAGTAAGGAACTCGACAGAAGGGACCTTGGATATGTTACGCCACAGTCATTTATTGGTCGCTTTTGCGATACCAAGCCTTTGATTTGAATTCAGCGGCAGAACGCGGATGTTTGGAATATTACAAAAATTAAAAAGTAACTTTTTCGTAATATTAATGTTAGGAATATAAAAATTAGCTGGCCGGATGGCCCATTCTGAGCAGTGAACTAATATGTTCTTAATTTTACAGACGGATAGATAATATTGAAGATAATGACAAAAGACAGTGTTGTTCACATCAACGACAGACTGTATGGAATAAAAAGTGTCGCTATTTGCACAAAAAAAACACGACCTCGAGACGCAGGTGTTCAAATCTACTTAGTAGGGAAGCGAAGGGACATTGGTGGGAGCTGTGTCTAAATATAACTTTTAACGACAAAATTTTGGAGGGGAGAGAAAGGTTGGTTCAAAAAATCAAGTACGTTTTGAAAAAAACAAGTAGAGACGGACAGACTAACAGATAAACATCCATACTTGACTGAAGCATGACTGAAATGACTTTAGGGTAGGAAATTTGAATTTCAAATAAACCTAGGCAGTGATTGGCCACAGACAATCATTTTATCGGCGCTCAGACGCGCAAGTGGGGCCATTCCTCAATAGTTGTTCGATGATAGACACAGTATTTTAAAGTGTGGTGATTTCCAAATGAAAGAAAGTGAAATAAGTTCAGGGACGCCATACTATAGCCAGCAGCTCAGCTGAGTTTTGCTAGCATTTCTGTGTTCTTTATTCATAATCTGGTAAGATTGAAATTATTTCTTTGTATAGTTTGAATATTGTTTAATGTTCGAGTGATTTGATACTGCCATATCGAAATCTAGCCTTACAAACAAGTAGGGATTTGCTCTAGACCCCCGCCCAAGTCAGGGTCTAGGGACCAACAATATACATAAACTCCAGCAAGGGTTAGGAAAGACAGATCAAGTGTTGAGAATAATGAAACATATTACCTATCCACTTTTAGGGAAGGAAACTAATAAATATTTTTCAGAATCTATAGTCTGGGAGGACCTATCTGATGTAAAACCACCATGGTAAATGTGCTGTTTGGTCAGAGAGATCTGACCTGTCTGTATGATGTGGTTGTTGTGTCCGTGTTGTGTCCAGACGTGGGTAGAGAATAGAATTTTGACACATAGCCAATACTTTGATTGCAGAGCTGTGAGTTTCAGCTGTCAACAAGGCGGTGTCCATTCAGTTGGTGATCTTACTCGAGTGTATCTGTGCAGTACGTTGTGACAGAGACCACTATTATTGCCCGCCAGCACGGAGAGGTGAGTCCACCAGATTTCAGCACCAGAGCTACATATGCAAGATGAGTGAGCCTCTGGTCTGCTGGAAGTTCACCAACGCCTTTTAGTTGCTAATACCCCATAAAATTCCTGCAATTTACTGGACACTGTGTAGTCAATATAGACAGGTGTGATGAGGCCACCCCAACAGCACAAGCATTAACTATCCTCCCAAGTAGATGACTACTAGAACATTTTAATAAAACTAACTAGACTAGTACTTATATATGTACACTCTTGCATTTATTATGTAACATTCCATGCATTTTTTTCATTAATTTTTAAATATTTTTTTTTTTTAAAAAAAAAGTTCTGGTCAACATAAAACTTGATCCAGAACAAATAAATGTAATATAATTCTATCAAAAATTTTACACACGTGAGTTAGTTCAGTGTATTTTAACATTTGTTAATATTATTAGTCTGCTTAAATATCTGTGGGTGTATCTACAATTATCACACCACATTACATATCATTACCCTAGACATTTTACATAGATACATTCATTAGAAAGAAAAAAAATAAGTGTGAGGTCGTAGTGGTAGCAAGAAAGGCCTTCTGTCAATTCACAACTACATTTTATCTCAGGAGCCTTCACAGCTGGCCTCATACATTACATTTAGTAATATCATCATACGTTTTACAATTCCGTCAAACCCACTACAATATATTATATTTGCATATATATATATTCCTATATAATATATGGATATGTCTGTAATATATATATATATATATATATATATATATATATTCTGAAAATATATATATATTATAATATATATATTATATATAAGGCCCAAAATATGTGTATATATTTTTGTTATTTATTTGAATATATATATATATATATATATATATATAATATATATATATATATATATATATATATATATATATATATATATATATATATATATATATATATATATATATATATATATATATATATATATATATATATATATATATATATATACTGTTGTTGTCATATTTTTTTAAAAATCGATATACCAAACCAGAAACGTCTAGTACACGTGTACAAATCTATCACTAAGCTGTCAGATTTTCACCATTACTGGTTTAATAACATACAATAGTTTGAAAGTAATAAGAAAGGTAATTAAGTCAACAGCAGGTACAATGACATAGGTGGTTTACCTGAATAATCTTGTGACACAAGACACCGACGTCCAGCTCGCTAGCGATGTCCCTGATGAGCTCCATGAAAAGTTCCTCTTCTGACATCCGCCGAAGGTCGTCCAGGTCTTTCTTGACGCTGGCTCGTCTTGTCCTATCACCGTCCAGATACTTGCGGAAAATCATGCTGGTAATTGAGTTTCTGCCCACTTTAGAGAATGTCGTGTACTTCTGAATTTTTTTCTCTTCATTTTGATCAATGGACAGAGATTCTACTGAGCCTGACCGAATGGAATCCGATCTTTCCTCCACTGCCGAAAGGGAGTTGTCTTGTGGGGCAGGGGATCTGCTATTCCGTAAGGAGATGGCGTCTTGCTTCAGCTTTCTAGCTAATGTCTTTAATATGTCGTCGTCAGCATGGTCAACAAACCATGAAGCCAAGAAACCAGGATTTTCTTTTAAAAATGTACCTACACTCTCTTCTGTTAACGTGCCCATTGCAACACCAAATAAAGATGTATAGATGTACACTACATTAGTACACAACTATACTTGTACATCTGTGGTAATGTTGACATGAACAGTTCTCAGCGCACAATATAAACGCTAAGTACGACTGGTCTGCCTCAGGCACCTTCTATATATCTGTGGCATTTTTAATATCCATGATAAGAAAACGTCATATATATACAATATACGGGATCAGGAGGCTTGATTAATAATTCAGGTGAGCTAGAAATCCTCGTCTTTAAAAGTTATGCCACCACTTCATTAACGAAGATACTGGGAAGGTAGTTGAAGAAAGCTACTTAGGCTAGCTACTTTGAACTCTTGGCCACTCTGTGCGACGCTTTGGCATGCACGCTGAAAAGTAAAATTAAGAAAATGAAAGACTGGCTAAAGCTAACTAAGATAACGTATTGGAATATTCTAATAAACTAATTCGTATATTTAAATATTAACGGTGAGAAATAGCAGATATATGTAATAGCCAGTTTGACATGGGGTCAATCACAATAAACAATTTTCGTGTAAATCCTCGGGGTCTCTGGGGAGGCTAAGAAGTAGTATGATCACTGCTGTCTCAGGCATCTCGTAACAGGCCACTAAAAAAAGAAGGCTGCACTATGGACTAGCAACCTCATCACATACAGGTCCGACTCTTGGGCGGTTCGGCTCCGGTTACTGTCTTGAAAAAAGAGGGAGAACGGGGATGGGCCTGTTGAAATGTATTGAAACAATTTTTTTTTTAAATAATGGAAATGTTAAAAGAACAATAGAAACTGAATTGTTTGGAGTTTAAAGTACGAACTAATGTTATGTTTACATTGTTTTCACTTCTGTCGTGAAACGAATGTGTGTTAAATCATTATGTCGGGATACAAATTTGCCCCAGCCAATCAACGCACAGTTGCTGAGTCGGAATAAATTACCTGAAGTTACGCCAGGAAAAACTTAAGCCCTGTTTTTTTCGGATGTGGGTCGTGGCCATCTTGTTCACGCAAGATGGCGGAAGAAAACTGAATAAAATTAGGCTGTTCGAGCATAAGACGAAACTGCAGGAAACCAATCAGCTTGCTCCGCCAGGAACCAACCAAACGCTTTCCTTTACCAGTGGAAGTTATTTTACCTGCCTATATAATCGGGCGAGATTTTATGCTAAATCACACAACACCGAACACGAAGCCAGAGACGACCGACTGAAGAGAGGAGCTGTCAGCTTTGATTTATAGCTTACCTGAGAGCATTGACCTGCAGCCTGCTTCGCTAAGTCGAGTCAAAATCTGGCCTGTTTAAATCTTGGAGGGTAAATATAATTTACTATAAACTGGTAGGAACCCTACAGCAGATACACCTGTATATATATATATATATATATATATATATATATATATATATATATATATATATATATATATATATATATATATATATATATATATATATCATATATTGTTTTAATATGAACGTATCAGGTTACTGATTGTATCTTGGGGAATTAGGTATAATGATTGTATTTCCTGATATGAATTGATGAAGACGAAGACTAATAGGACTCATACTTCAATCTATTGTCTCCTATAACTTCAGTCTATTGTCTCGGATAACTCCAAACTGAAATATAACCAAAACAGTCCTTGTTAGGACTCAACCTATTGTCTCCTATAACTTCAATCTATTTTCTCAGACCAACTGCAATATAACCAAAACAGTCCTTGTTAGGACTCAATCTATTGTCTCCTCTAACTCAATCTATTGTCTCCTATAACTTCAGTCTATTATCTCAGATAAAACCAACTGAAATATAACCAAAACAGTCCTTGTTAGGACTCAATCTATTGTCTCATCTAACATCAATCTATTGTCTCCTATAACTCCCAACCTGATATATCACCAAACAGTCCTCGTCTCATATACTTCTATCATAAGAACATAACAATATTGTTAGGATATATGTTACCAGCTTATATAGCACTTGTCAGAGAGGGCCTGGTATACTATAGGGGGAAGGAAATAGTTGTATCACACCTAGGTGTACATATTATTGGATGTATTCATGTATTGAATTTATATTATTGAATGTATCCATGTATTAATTTATCAGAAAGAAGGTTTTGCAAGTAGACACCTGTCTTGTCTCGCTATTGCTAAATCATACTGAGCCATGTTGTCATTCATCTTACATGCAGACACCTGTGGATAACGCTCATTTCATCCACATTAGAAATAGGTGGGCTTAATGACAGAAATTAGCCCCTATTTTTCCTTGTTACAGGTTTTATTCGTGTCATAAAACCTGAGGTCGTATGTTCGAGTCAATCCAGCTGCCTGGAACTTCGCAGGAGCATAGAGATTGTACAGAAGCTACATCTTTAGTCCCCCTCAGTCTTGGGTGGGCTAAAGTAACGAGCCTCAGCAGGAGTTGTGTGACCCAAACTAAGGAGAACAGAACGTTGTAAGAGATGAGTACCCAGTAGTACCATTTCTGTCGGCATTGTGAGCAAAAGCTAGTGTCAGTGACGAGAAAGTGAATTAGCGTAGCAAGAGACAATAATAAGATTATAGCTGATAAATTATACGTAATTAACAGCACAGCTGATACATGTACTATAATTGAATAACAGCACAGCTGATATAATTTTTGTTCCTATAATTGGAAAACTTGTTGTAATATATTTACATATCTATATAAATATAAATATTTGTAAATCATATGTAAACTTACAAATTCATTACGTTCCATTTTTCAACATTCACCCTTCAGCACAAGAGTAGATAGTGTATATACTAAATAAATAATAAGGAAATTGTATTTGAAGACTTGTCAATTTTATCATTGTTAAGTAAAATCTGTTTCCTTGTCTTAATATCACAGTTAGTTACACAGCGGAGGTGGCAAGTTATGTCGGTCTCCTCTCTACTAATTTTTCGAGATCAGAACATTCACAGCCGTAACTAATTTGTGATACCAGTAGTTCTCTCAGACACTGGGACTTCACCATTTTCTGCAGAAATTCTATTTCTGTAATTGTCAGTACTATACTGACCCTAGAGCCAAATAAAACCTCACGCCACAACTTCTTAAATATACGTTTTTCGATTACTCCATGTATATATCATCACCTTATTTCAACACAGAAAAGCGTTCATCAACATGAATTGAAAAAAAAAATTACCCACTGTAAGTTTAACAAAAGCGTAACCAAAATACGTTTTTGTAAAATACCTACTACAGTGGATATCACCTGCTGAAATTACAATGTGATGCAACTCTGTTGCATGAAAGTGAGTCATAAGAGTGCAATACAGTACAGCATCAGTAAGACCTCGTACCACATTGAAAATTCCCTAGAGCCGGCTTTGATAATCTTTGGTTTGGTTTGGTTTTAAGGACTTTCTTCATTGCACACGGACAACTCCATCAGTGCTCCGATTTCCTCCCTTAGATCACATAAGGAGGATCTCAGCACAATGCATGAACTTCGTAACGCCGGTTAGGATCCCAATGTTTGTATACAGAAATCACACATTCTATTAAATATTTTTGTGGCGGTTAGGTTTTTCGTAATATTGTAAATCTGGCCATGGCAGCGGCCGTATGGCCTACTCTTTACGATTTCCAACTGCCGAGGGATTTTTAACGTGCGCAGCCTCTACATTGGACCTCTAATTTTCTTCACCCTTATCCGAGAAGGCTAGGTAGTTGATCTCACTACCCAGGAGATCAGGGGAGAGTATAACATTATTAAGACCACTGGTTCTGAAAAAAATTCCATCAGATATATTTCCTTTACTGGGAACCGAACCCAGTACCTTTAGAATTAGAGGCGGACGCCGTACCTCTGAGCCACTCCGACTCCCAAAGAATCAATCAGATGACTTGGCTCTTCTGTCCCATAAAATGATCAGATGCAAGCCAAAATGAAAATACTCGATGAGAGGTCACAACAATTGGGTCTGAAAATACACAGGGAAAAGACAAAGATTATGAGAATAAATTCAAGAAATGATAACAAAATTGAACTTGAAGAAACACCACTGAAAGATGTAGAATCGTACACATATCTTATAGACAAAGTTGGAGGGACAGACAATGATATCAAAATAAGAATATAAAAAGCAAGAGGAGTTTTCATTGCATTGGGAAATATATGGAGAACAAGAGAAATCAAGTCCAACACGAAAATAAGAATATTCAACTCAAATGTCAAGTCAGTCCTATTGTATGGCTCTGAAAAATGGAGAACAACAAAAACAACAACCAAAAAGCTACAGACTTTCATAAACGTATGCTTACGTAGAATAGAATAATTGAAATGTCACAAATGTGGAACTGATAACAAGAAACAGACAAGTGCCAGTGGAACAAGAGTTGAGACGAAGACGATGACATAGGATAGGACACACATTGAGGAAACCTGTTGATAGCATTACAAGGCAGTCCTAGTTCTGGAATCCACAGAGAAAAAGAGGCAGAGGTAGATCAAATATATCAAAGCAGACCATTCCACAGTATGACGACGTGACCTTTACAGTAAGAGTATTAGATGTACAAGTAAAAGAGAAATTACGCTCTGTGAAAATCAAAAGATCTACAACTCGACTTCGTTAAGGGACTGAAGACGCAGCAAAAGAGATGAATACAGTCAGCGACTCCTAGTTTGCGTCAGGGTCAGCGAACCAGAGCTGATCAAGACCCTACTCCACCTCCAAGTGGTGGTCCTGGAAACAGGCTGCATCACTGCAGTCTGGCCGAGAGAGTAGGGATCGAAGAGGGAAGGCAAACACGGTGCCAAAAAAGTCGGATGTGTCGGGCCGAAAGGCGCAAATATGGCAGCTTTGCTGTAAACTGCGACACAACCCAACCGTCCTTTTCAGGACGAAGGAGGAAGAAGAAGAAGAAGAAGAAGAATCCGTTAAAACAGAACTCATCGTGAATACGAGAATTTATTTTTTGCAGAATACAGTTAAAAAAACGTAAATCAAGAAATTATTTACTCTTTGCTTATTTGTACATGTTGATGCTTTTTTAATTTTATTTCGCAAGGACATGCTTATACAAAATAAGGGAGCCGCGCTGGTGTAATGGCTACGGCGTTGTACTGGCGACCAGGTTTTCATGGTTCAAACCCGGACGTCAGCGTTTGAAGGAATGTTTACGACCGGAAATTTGACTGAATAACCTGAACGGCTCCTGCACATAAATCCCGTGTGGATGGGAAGGAGCGAAGCTCCTGACCGGGTTGGAAGGAAAGTCCACTGACCCCCCAGCCTCGCAATGACATGTCATTGGGCCAAAAGAGCTGGAAAGCTCGAGTGCCGCTGGTTAGAAAAAAAATATATATATATAAAATAAAGCTTAAAATATTTATCGAGAGAAAAACAATATTAAATGTATGTGGCCAAAGCTACATGTTCTAAGTAACATACCGGTACAGATAGTTACTAATCCATATTCTCATACGTTATATACTTATATTCGGTATATACTTTTCCCTTACACAGTTTTTCGGTTCCTTTTCTTTCATTACTTACTACTTCCGGTAGCAGCGGCAGCCATTTTTGGACCAGCCATGTGATCAGGTAAACTGGTGTTTTTTTTTTTTTTCACTTAGGTCTAACTTTCTTTCCTTTCTGTTTTTATTCGTCTGTCCCTGACGAAAGACTTGTGGCCGCAACGTAGTTTGTTTTCCTCGTCTTTTGCCTTAGTAAGATGTATTACCTTTTATAGTTTCCCCTCCATTCCAGTCTTCTCATACGGTATGTATTGTATTTTATTCCATTGATGACTGAAACATTACCAAAAACTGTTGGTGTTAAGTCTCCCCCAAAGTCCCTGGTAATAGTCTCCGTCAGAAATCCTGGTATTAACCTCCATCTGACTTTTTTGTATTATCTCAGTATGTCTTAATAGTGCATGACCTCATACACTTACGTAATTCATAAATTACGTAACGCAATTTTTGTCATTTTCAGACTCCCACCCTTCTCCCAGTAACATGTGCGTAACCCCAACCCCCCTTTTTTTCAAATTACGTAACAGTTAATTTTAACTGTGCATTGACAATCGTAAAAACGCAATCCCAAAATGTTACCATATGGCTGTCTGTCAAAAGTTAACACTTCCTTTCTTCTGATGGGGAACGAAAGATGCCTGTCAGTAGAAAAAGCAGAAACTTTGTAAAGCCTGTTTATTATGAATTGTCAATGCACTTTTCTTGCGTTATGTAACAACATTTCAGAACCCCCTACCCTCTTGTAACAAAGCGTAACATTTTGGCAACCTCTTCCCTCCCTCCTCCCCCCCCCCCTTCCTTTCTTTTCTGCGTTACGTAATTTGTGAACGGCCCCTTATGTTATTGTGTTTGGTTAAGAGCACTGATTCGGAAGTATGACTACCGGCTTACTCACAAATGAGTTTTAAAAATATATTTCTGACCTGATATTTTCCCTTAGCGGACAGAAAGTTGTGTCGCTCCATTTTATTCATGATCAAAGATGGGGCTAAGCGAGAGAGGAGGTTAAATAACAATGGCAGATGGTTCGACTCAGGAGAGAGAGAGAGAGAGGGTGGACAAAATGAGAGAGATCAAGAAGATTTAATGTGTATTTATCAAACATTGTGATTGCCAGGCTATTTGGGCACCTCCGTCTTTATTCTTTTCAGTCCATTTGTTTTCTTTCTAGGCCATCACTAGCCAGGAATCAGACGATTAGAATTTCAAATCGTCTGCAGCTCATTACAGGTGGCTAAACATATAGTTATATCCCTTGTAGACGGCACACACTCGCTTCTTCTTCTTCTTCCGTCCTTAGCCACCGACCGTCAAAGCAGTCAGTGGCCATTACGCCTAGTGGCGTCTTAGGGCAACAGCAGATAGGTTTTCTTTGCCATTGTTTCCCATCACGCCTAGTGGCGTCTTTAGGGCAACGGCAAATCAACCCATTTGCTGTTGTTTCCGTAATCGAAGTGACTGGCAAACGGGTGATCAGCCCGTTGTGATCACACACTCGCACATACAAGAAAATGGTCTGACACATCGCTTACAGTGGAACGAACAACAAACTGAAGATATTCGACAACAATTTAAGACATACTTTATTCTGTATTGATAAAAATTGTGTAAAATAAATACTGTGACGACTGGAAAAAAAAACAACAACAAAACTACAAACATTTTTACAAACGTTTTCCCCCGTGTTTCTGCAGTATTTCTCACTATGATTTACCATAGTGACAAAAGCGTTTTCCATTGACGGCTTGAATAAACATTTTTATTGCTATTATTATTTTTCTGCATTTGGCCTAGTTCGCTCTGTCTTTTCTCTACAGTTTTCGACAGTTTATCCATATACCATTTATTTGTCCTTTATCCTGGTTAGACGTACACTTCCTATTTTGTTTAACCTTACCATTCAAACCCCTCTGAGCATTTTTTTATATATTTTTTTTTTTTAGATACGCTCTATTTTTGTAGACAAATGACCGAGCAGAAAACAGCATAAACCAATTGATCAGTAAAAATTCAAAAATAAATTGTCAACATAGCGAGAAACTGCATAGGTCTGTCACGAGGTTGTCTTCATTGAGCTGCCGTAGTGGTTCACGAATGGCCCGATAGTTGGAGTAAAAGGATGTTTTCCAATGGTAGCAGCCTTCGCTCAAGATTACTCTTGGCAGTGATGTAAATATTGCTCCTATTTCAGAAAGTCTCACAGTTTTGTTTTTTAGAACGGCAAGTACAACAACGGCGTTTACTAGGTTTGTTGCAAACTTGGTATCCCCCGCCCACTTCTGTGAGATTGGTATTTTATTTGTCACGATTGTGACAATATACTAGTACTGAGTGATCCGCCAGCCGAAGGTAAATCAGCAAAGCATTATTAATATAATTAGCTATGTATATACGTATTTTTCCACACAAAAAAACGAGTCATGCGGGTGCAGGCATCAACTTCAATCAACCAAGTTATCAACTCAAAAGCTCAAAAGAAGGATTTATATTTACACAAACACACACACGCATATATATATATATATATATATATATATATATATATATATATATATATATATATATATATATATATATATATATATATATATATATATATATATACATATATACACATATATATATATATATATATATATATATATATAGATATATATATATATATATATATATATATGTATATATATATATATATATATATATATGCAACGGGCTGATCACCCGTTTGCAAGTCACTTTGATTACGGAAACAGCAGCAGATGGGCTGATTTGTCGTTGCCCTAAAGACGCCACTAGGCGTGATGGGAAACAACGGCAGAGAAAACCTGTCTGCTGTTGCCCTAAGACGCCACTAGGCGTAATGGCCACTGACTGCTTTGACGGTTGGTGGCTAAGGACGGAAGAAGAAGAAGAATATATATATATATATATATATATATATATATATATATATATATATATATATATATATAAACAGTATATTTAATTATTAAATATATTATAACAAGGTTAAAAGGAAAATCAATGGTTTAACACTCACACACACACAAACAAAAAAAGTTCAGCGGTTTCATATCTTCATTTAGAAAAGTGCACTTTTCCTCATCGGATGCTATGAAATTTTGGTGGATAAATTTTGAGTTAAGTCTCTGTGTCGCTGAAATTAACTTAGCTTTGCAGGTGGTGACAACGGTTTGTCAAAGTCGAGTGTAGTTAATGCTGGTTCTCAGTGAAGTCTTGACTGTTAATTCTTAAGTCAGTAGTCGAATGGCTTTTGGGATCACGTTCGTTGCTCGCGTAAATCTCACAAATGTGGCCGCTGCGAGTGTTCTAGACCCGTCTCTTAAGGGGTGGTGTCCAGAGCTGTGTACTAGTAACTAGTACTTGGAACTGAAAGAAATACAACAGAGTACCTCCCGTAAATATTTTGTCTCCTGATCAAGCGACCTCCGCTTTCGTTTTCTTCTGAATTTTCCGATGCCTAAGAGCATGAAATCTCAGACCCTCAAGGCAGATGAAAGTGTATTAAGAGAGCGAAAGAGTGCAAATGGATCACAAATATATATATCATCATCTCATCTCAACCCATAACCCGTCATGGGTAGTAGGGGTGCCATGGTGGAGGCATCAGCAGACAGGGTCCTCCACTGCTCTCTATTCTCAGCAATGCGTACAAGTGTGGAGAAACCGTGTCCTGCCCATTCTTTGATGTTATCAGCCCAGGATTTTCTTTGCCTTCCTCTTCTCCGTTTACCTTCGACTGTTCCCTGGAGGATCGTTTTCGAAAGGGAGTCATGACGAGTTACATGCCCAAACCAGGCAAGCTTTCGACGTTTCACTATTGACAAAAGTGGTTCTTGATGGCCTGCATAGGTGTTTATCTTCTCTCTAACATAGACATTTGTTTTGTGCTCTTTATAGCAAATGCGCAAAATTCTTCTATAACATTTATGCTCGAAAGCCTGAATCCTTCGCTCCGTATCTGCAGTGAGTGTCCAGCCCTCACACCCATACAAGAGAATAGATAATACAAGTGATTTGTATAATTTGATCTTCACAGGAAAACTGATGTTACTTTTCCAGATCACATTCAACCTTGTCATGGCAGCTGAGGCCATCTCAAGTCTTGTCTTGATTTCTTTATTTGATCTTCCATCACTACATATAGTGGACCCGAGATATTTAAAGGTGTTAACTTCTTCTAACGTTTGCCCATTTAACGTAATGTTGGTCGGAACATGTTTCTTATGGCTATTCACCAATATCTTGCTTTTTTCTATAATAATTTCCATAAATTTCATATATATCTGAACAGCTTGTTCTCCTTGGTGACTTTAACGCTAGAGTGGGTGCCGATAATGTTTCATGGCCTTCATGTCTGGGCAGGTTTGGTATTGGCAAGATGAATGAAAATGGACAACGGCTCTTAGAGTTGTGTGTCTACCATGACCTCTGCGTGACCAACACCTACTTTCAGACAAAACTCCAGCATAAGGTGTCATGTTGAAGCTAAGCGCAGTGCTACGAATGAATACAAACGTTCACCGAGTGAAAGAACCCTACAGATCCTGAAAGCTACGAGAAGCAAAGTTGAACAAACTGCTCGACGCTGTGCAATTGACTATTGGCTCCAGCTCATTGAGAGCATCCAGATCGCAGCGCAAACAGGCAACATTAGACAAATGTATGACGGTATAAAGAAAGCACTTGGCCCGGAAAAAAGTAAGACGCTAACCGATAAGGGTAAACAGATGGAGAGGTGGGTCGAGCACTACTCTGAGCTTTACGCTAGAGAAAATACCGTTACGCCTGCAGCCCTTGATGCTGTCAAATGTCTGCCAACTATGGAGGAGCTGGATGCCGAACAAACATTAGATGAACTCAGCATGGCCATTGATAGCTTGGCCTCTGGCAAAGCACCAGGCAGTGATGGGATTCCTCCTGATTTAATCAAATGCTGTAAGAGCACGCTATTACATCCCCTGCATAGGATGCTGTGCCAGTGCTGGGAAGAGACAACTATTCCTCAAGACATGCGAGATGCCAAGATTGTAAAACTGTATAAAAATAAAAGAGGCAGAAGTGATTGCAATAACTACAGAGTCATCTCTCTTCTTAGTATTGTTGGTAAGGTTTTTGCCAAAGTCATCTTAATGCGACTACACAAGTTAGCTGAGCGCATGTATCCAGAGTCACAGTGTGGATTCCGAGCTGGCAGATCAACAACAGACATGATCTTCTCTCTCCGCCAGCTTCAGGAAAAATCAAGAGAGCAGAAAAGGCCTCTATATATCGCCTTTTTAGACCTCACAAAAGCATTTGACCTGGTTAGTAGGGATGGACTCTTCAAAATCCTCCTGAAAATAGGCTGCCCTTCTAAAATGCTGGAAATGATAAAGTCATTCCATGACGAAATGAAGGGAACAGTCCAATATGCTGGAAGCACGTCACAGCCCTTTGACATACGAAGTGGCGTTAAACAAGGCTGTGTTCTGGCTCCAACCCTCTTCGGGATCTTCTTTGCCTTACTCTTGAAACATGCATTCAGAGATGCAACTGAAGGAATATGCCTTCACACTAGGTCAGATGGTCGTCTGTTTAATCTTTCAAGGCTGAAGGCAAAAAATAAAATCAGAAGTGTCACTATTAGAGACTTGTTGTTCGCTGATGATGCTGCAGTCGTCACTCAAAGCCAACAGAAGCTTCAGAGCTTGATGAATCGCTTCACTAAAGCATGCAAGGACTTTGACCTCACAATAAGTCTAAAGAAAACGAATGTGCTGAGTCAGGATGTGGGTGCTGCACCAGTTATCACTATCGATAACTATGAATTGGCAATGGTGCACCACTTCACATACCTATGGTCTACCTTCAATGACAAACTCTCACTGGATACAGAAATCGACAGCCGCATTGGCTAAGCTGCAGCTACCTTTGCCCGCCTCACATCGCGTGTTTGGGGAAACTCCAAACTCACAACGAAGACCAAAGCTGCGGTATATAACGCCTGCGTCACAAGCACACTCCTATATGACAGCGAGACCTGGACGACCTATGCTAAGCAAGAAAGAAGGATCAATACCTTCCATTTACGGTGTCTACGCCACATCCTCGGCATCTCGTGGAAAGATAAAGTGACAAATGTTGAGGTCTTGTCATATGCTGGCCTTCAAAGTATGTATACACTGCTTAGACAGCGCAGACCTCGCTGGCTTGGCCATGTTCGCCGCATGGAAGATGGTCGCATCCCAAAAGATATCTTCTACGGACAATTAGCAGATGGCAAGAGAACAGTTGGTCGATCACAGCTGAGGTTCAAAGATGTGTGCAAGAGAGATATGAGGGCACTGGACATGGATCCAGCAACATGGGAGGATGAAGCTGCCGATCGCACTAAGTGGCGATGCTATTTCCGGCGCCACCTCAGATTGGGCGAAAAGAGGCTCACACAACAAGCAGAGGAGAGGCGAAAACGTCGAAAGGAGCACCAGGAAAATAAGCACCTGATGTGAACTAGACATCATGTTATCATCATCATTATCAGCATCATCTTTCTGCTCCATGTGGAGCATGGGGCTACCTCTGCTATTGGTTCCTTGCGAGGAAACCCGCTCGAAGCAGTCCCCAGCAGTTGCAGAGGTGGTTTTTGTTGCAATTTCTTTACACGAATAGGCTCCCAGCCTTATAAACACTTTACATAAATAAGCATTTCTGTACATGTAAATACACATATAAGAAAATATAGATTTTTCAGACTTGCCTCTTCGTTATGAATGGGCATGTAGCCGTTTTGCACAGCAGTTTGGTCGATAGTATTTCGCTGCAGCCGTAAAGATGCAGTTTTCCTGGGTGAGCTGCTGATAATTGCTACTCTACAAATCCTTGCTTTATCACTTGGGAAAGGTTTCTAGGGGTCGGGATTATAAAGGCTTTTAACGAATTCTTAAACAATTTTAATTTCACAAAAGCTAATTCGAGTCCTAACCACTCCCTGGCAAAATCTGTCTGTCTCCTTTCTGACATCTGGTCCTCTCTGATGAGAATTGGAAACTGTGGGGAATCTTCAGACACTCAGGATCTTGTAGTTAAAACTTCGCCCACACGAAATTTAATTTCGCTAGTTTATTTTGTTTAAACCAATTACAATTTCGGCTTCTTTATTGTTTAATTACAAACAGTGTAAGTATGGTGTCTTATTTAGTAAATTACACCTATTCATCTTTTTCTTTTTTTTTAATTAGGAAGGGTCGTGGTGTTGCTTATTATTGACATCACCGGAAATCATAATCTTATATGGCCTACCCTAATTCTTCAATATTGTTGTATTTGTTTCTTAGGAAAAGAGAGACCTCGCGGGAAATAATTACGTGATATGTCCCGGTGTCCATATTGTTATAATCAAGACAGACATAAGGATTGGCGCTTTGTGCAAGTCACGTTTGCAAGATTAAACATCAGTTATCTTTAAGCGACCATCGACAACATTTGTTTGTCTCGTTTACATAGCTGGATAGAAGCAATCAACTCGCTTATCTATTAATTGCCCGTCTTTTCTAACATGAGGCCCTGGTGAACAACCGGTCCGTCAAGATGGTTTAATCCTTGACTCTATCCTCTGGTTGAGCAGACTTTTCACATTCAGGAAGATAAACAGTCGGGTGTGGCTTAAGCTGACGTTTATGTAAGGGGAACGTACCTCCTATGAAAAAGATTATTATTGGAAATTACTGACGTATGGGAGTGAAGCAGAGGATGGACAGAAACAATTAAACAAATGAATAGGACTACCATCACAAGGGCATCCTCTCATGAAGATTTATTACAATCTAGCCCGTCAGGTGCTAGAGGGAACATACAAGGAAATTGGACAATTTGGTGACGCAGAATCACGTGGAGCTCATTAGACGAAGTAAACGTTTCTTCGAACGGGGCAAAATTGAAAGCATAGAAAAGGTGCACTAGATTAATACAGAGTTCTTATGCTGCCAAATGGAGCCCGACTGAATTATAACGTAAATAATAAAAACACACACATACAGCGAGGTGCATAAAATACACCCTGTGGCACAACATGGGGAGTGGGGCGGTGAGGTTTGGGGCACAGGATTTTTATAAGAATTTGGCTTCCTTGTTAATATCAACTATAAAGAAATGTATGCTATCGAAAACTAAAAAGATCGTATCAAGAAAACGTGCGAGGAAGACAAAACCACATAAATTCTATAGTGAGAAATATATACATAACAGATATTTGCGCCTCTTATAAACGATGCAGTTCACGCTACAGTTTGTTGGGAACAAAAAAAAACAATACACAACAAAATTATAGCTTGAATGCTCAAAATGTTACACAGAGTTGATGTAAGTTCCCATGGATACCATGACAGGAAGCAGTTACAGGCGCGCATACTGTTTTTGTTTTTAAAAAACTTGTCATTAGTTGACATTGTTCCCTATGAATTCAGCGGTCCCGGAACTCGAGGTTTACATGAGATTATGAAAACCTTCATCAGGATAAACTATTCGTTTGTTGAATGCAATGATGTCTAAGTTTAGCCCACATCCCAACATTCCATATTAAATGACGGGTGCGTGTAACATACTGACAGTGGCCTTGACAAGAAGATAATTTTGTTACAAAAAACAAGCGGTCGGGCACTTTGGTCAATTAAGTTGTTGACTCTCTGAAGTGGCTGTGGTATTGACAAGTAACTTGATGACGTGGAAGAAGGAAAGCAAATTAAGAATTTCTTACTCGTTTTTCTGATTCGTTTCTTTATTCACCAGTTCTTCTTTTGTCTTTCTCTCAAGGATGTTAATGTAAAGTTAGACCCATAGAAGACATTGCCGTAGTGCAGTAAAGTAGCAGAGACTTCGCGATACTAAGTCCAGCTTTCTGAATTGGAATGACCAGTTCCCTTCCATGATGCCGTTTCCTTCCCTAACTCAAGAGCAGAGTGATGTATATATTTAAAGCTGGGTAGACTGGAGAGTTATGCTACCGGGTTTTGAACAGGGATGTCTGATTGCCTTACCAGAGTTTCCCAGAAGTGTTCGGAGGAACCCCAGGGTTCCGCAATTCATTTTCAGGGGTTCCATGAGAAAGTTTGGAATTAATAAATAACTAGCAACAACCCGCCAAAATTAGCAGGTTTTTAATTACTGTATAGTGTGTTGTTGCTGTTACACGTATTACATTGCGGCTTCTTCTATAGTCTCGCTTGCTCGCTGTGAATGACGCGATCGTCTCTTCCTTTTAGCCATCTTATCATTTTGATCCATAATAATAAGTCTGCAACACTTTAAATTAAAATTTTGTCTTGAAGAAACAATCCAAAAACTTATTTTTAAGAAAAATGATGGGTTAAATCCGTTTCCCGAATGAAACTGGACAGAAGAGTATTTTGATTGTCTGTTGATTTAATCTGCATCTCCGCACCTTTCTGTCTCTAGTTCAAGTTGTTGGCTTCTTTCCATAATCAAACTGTTTGCTCGCTGTGAATGACGCGATCGTCTCTTCCTTTTAGCCATCTTATCATTTTGATCCATAATAATAAGTCTGCAATACTTTAAATTAAAATTTTGTCTTGAAGAAACAATAAGAAACTTACATTTTTTTTAAGGTTATTTTTAAGAAAAATGATGAGTTAAATCCGTTTCCCGATGAAACTGGACAGAAGAGTATCTTGATTTAACGCACACCGTCACACTTTTCTATTTTCGGGAGAGTACATAAAAGGGGAAACAATACAATTATTGTCTAACTTTCAACCACAGTTTCAACCCTTATCTGTGGTCGAAAGTTAAGGTACTCTCTCGAAAATAGAAAAAAGTGCGCAAATGATGGTGTGCAAAATGTGACTGACCGACCGACCGACCGACCGACCGACCGAAGCACTTATGGCGGGAATTATGGTATTGGATAGTTTGAAGTACACCCCCATGTGGTTTCCCGGCGTTTCTGAAGAGACAAATTAAAAAAAAAAAAAAAGATAGAGCTGCTTTACCCTCCTGCCTGTCGTACAAGGCAACTAATATGAGGCTGTACACAGGGCTGGCAACTTTATCCTGTAAAACATATTGCCACCAGAGACCACCGCAGCAAGACCACGTAAATGCTTTGTGCAGGCTTCCTAGCCAGAGGACCGGCTTTACCGGTGGCTGCATGCTTTGTAAGGAGCGCAAAAAAATAATGATGATGTAGCAAGGTAAGAAAAATCAAATGAAAATCTGATGTTTAACCACTGAAGAAACATAAGTGGAGAATGGGTCACAGTCAGCAGCTTGATGAATTCATGTTTCACTATTAAATAAACACAAGATATGAAAGTCTGTTGATAGCATTACAAGGCAGTCCTTGTTCTGGAACCCCCAGGGCAAGAGAGGCAGATGAAGACCAAGAAGTACATGGAGAAGAGAGTTGGAAACAGAGGTGAAAATGATGAGGAGAACATGGAAAGAACTTGAGATGATGGCACGTGACAGGAGGACTTGGCATGTGTTTGTTGAAGGCCTATGCTCCTTTGGGAGTGGAGGGTTATGAATGAATGAATGAAAGTCTGGGTAAGAAATAACATTATTCACGCTCACGGCAAGCTTCAGCGTTTTGACCTTTTTTGACCCGCCCGGCCCTGCACTCACGGGGGGCCCCACACTCGGGGTTCCATGTCCAGCTTTGAAAAAGAAAGGGGGCGAAGGTTATTTCTAAGTAGGTATTATGAATTTATGCTATAACATTGAATTAAAAATAAAACAGTGTCTATGTTTACTAGCTATATCTTAATTTTTTTTTTAAATAAAATTTTGTCTCGTTTTGGCGAGGCGCGCCCAGTTCAACATAGACACAGAAGAGACAGAAAATAAACAAACTCAAAAGGCCAAAAAAAAAAATAACAAACGCAAAAGATAAATCAAAATAAATACACGATGAGAGACGAAACAAATATATGAAGCTAAATTCAAACATAAGAAGTACAAGTTAACACACAGAAGACGAGAAATATAAGAGGTAACATACAACACAATGACAAGGAATTGTTTACTTGAAAGAAAAGAACACATTGGTCAAAGATTCAGCCAATCAAGATTGTCTCAAGCCACAACAAACATAATATCTGTATCTAAGTGCATGTCCTTTTAGTCTCACACACACAAAACAAAACTATAATCTGCCATCGTCCTCATGGTGCCCGTCGCAAACTATCGATTCTATTCTTGTGACTTCAGCGAGTTATCGATTTTATTGATATTTTTCTATAGACCACAGTGGCTTACAAGCACCAGCTGCCAAACTTCCCATCTCGCGATAATATCATGGATGAATAAGCAAATCAGAGGAAATGCATCACGCAATCGCTCGCACGGTCAGTGTTTTTTTTTTCTGTCTCTTCTTATGCTCTGTGAACTCACCCTGTATTTCTATTTTTAAAACGTTCAATAAATTTGTTTAACTAGTGTGAGAAAATGTGCACATTTTAAGCAGCAATTTTGTCAAGTGGCAACTGAACTACTCAAGGGAATGGATAGAAGACCGCAGATTATTAAAACAAAAAATGTATTTTCTGAAAAGCCTTGAACGTGTCAAAATGTAATGTTTTCTAGAGTGAGGGTAAAACTTGTGAAGACAAAATCTCTCAATTAAATGGATGCATTTAACAGGATCGCTGTACAAAATTTGTTTAACTGGATATAATGTTCTGGTAGAAATAATTGTTAGAAAATGTTATTGGTACACTTAAAATTAAGGATAAATGGTAAAGGCAGTCCCATAGTAGATATTGCCATAGGGGAGTGAAGTGTTACAGACTTCACAATATTAGATCCAGCTTTATGAGGTATGGTGACCAGTTCCCTTCCTCGCTGCCCTCGCCTTCTCTAACTCACTAGCAAAGTCAGGCACTCATTTACAGCTTCGGTAAACTGGAACGTGACGCCAACAGGTTTCGATCCTGGAACCCGGTAACTTCGCCGCCAGTAAGCGCTCCAACCAATCGGACATATATATATATATATATATATATATATATATATATATATGTTACGGTATATGATATTAACGCCGTCTGCTAAAGGTTATCAGACGTGCAATTGTAAAAGGTTAAGGCATTTAATATATTGCGATAGATGTTTCAATTACTGAACGCTCCATACACGATCGATCATGACGTGTATGGCGTTGTTTAGGACACAGTCGGTAACTAAGAAACGCTACCCTTTGTTACTTGACCGCCAAGCTGAATAGCTGCGTTTTTCTAACCTTCCAATTCAACGGCATGATATAGCCATTTATATATGCATTTTTTTGATGGACCAGGGTCAGTCCTAGAACTCTATATGAGAGGGAAATTTATGGAGGTTAGTATTTAACTAGAATTCTCAGAAGGAGAAGAATAATCGTCAAATTCATATGAAATATTCAGACTCGCAGTCTCACTGTCGGCAGGTAGCCATGTCTAGCTGCGCGTGCATATAGCTGTGATGTTCTGACGACAATACTGCATTGTATCCTTAAACGGACATTGACACATAAACCAGCAGTCTACGTTATTGATTAATTTATGCATGACTTATATGGACTTATGCTCTACTACTATTGAAATGATCATCCTGTGTGTACAACTGTGAATTAAATGTACGGACTCAATGAAATGACTTATCAAATCAATCGTATTCCAAGGTTCAATTATTGTTCGGAATCTTCCACCCCCGCATTCGCTTAATCTTCCATCGAAGGCACGATGCACTATCTCTGAACAAACAAAACTAACATATCAATGAAAAAACAATGGCCAGAAATTTATAATTGTTTATTCATATCACATGGAACATTGTTCAGAGCAAAAAAAAAGCCACCCATGTAACAGTGGTGCCCGGTGTATGGGGACGAAAAACAACCAAAAACCAAAAATTTTTTCATGACTTTCGAATGAAATATTTACGATCAAGTTTCGATCACATGACCATTACGAAGCTGACGTGACGCACGTGATCATGAATGGCAACATGACGTCACTGTTACATTGTCGCAGTGAAGAAGACATCTTTTCAACGCCTCTCTAGTTCGCTTCAAATTTATCAAGATGCACAAGATGGACTACCGTTGCCTGCCCATCAGGAGCAGACAGTCAAAGGCACAGGCCTAGCCGTCGACGACAACTAGCATCAAGTGAAGCAACGGAAAAGATAAGTCTAGGTGTTTAACTGTTGTTATTGCAAACAGTGCTACTAAGTCCATGCCCTCTGCCTACATCGGCATGTTTTTACCTATGTTTAATGTACTTTTTGTTGTCTTAATGTGTTGTTAATTCGTGGGCCGGTTGGAGGGAACTGAAATCTCTGGGGAATGTCGCGAACAGCTGACCACCTAGATTTCAGTCGTTCTTAGGGAACTTAAACGATTGCATTTTTGGAAGCCCCATTGAGGTTTGCCATTGGACGACCTGTCCAAATCTGCTACCGTTTGACGATTTGTGTTAGCTGTACCGTTCCGTAGATAACTGGCGTATTTTATTCGTACTCAGTTAACAATTTTTTTTAGTTTTGTATCATGTTTGTTAACTATTTCGTCCAGTCTCCTCTTACTATCATTTATTTGATGATTGTTAAATTTTCGTCCGTTATGAGTCCTGTGATGTCATCATTTTTTGCAGTCATTTTTTTTTTGTGTACTTTGAATATTAAGTTGACCTCGGGTCAGACCTTCACCCTTCATTTGGCTTGTGACATTTCCGCTTGTTTTATTTAGTTCATAAATTCATTTTTAATTGTGAAAATGTCTTGTTTGCGTCTCGACATTGTTTGTACCCTTTAGTTGCATCATTGTTTTGTTTGTCCTCATGATATATATTAATACTACATTAATAATATTATATTATATGCAATAATACCCTTGTAATTTAATTTAATTAATTTTTTCTGATATTTAAGGTTAATATGGGACATTGCATAATTATGCAGTGATAGTCCAAGAAAGTAGCACTACAATTTATAATTGATGCCTAGGGCATAATAATATAATATATATATTGACAAAATAAAATAATCTTATAGCTACCTTTGAGGTAATAGACCCATTGTATATTATTTAATATACTTTTCTGGTACTAAGAGAGTGACTTAGTACATTGAACAATATAATTACTAGGAATCATACCCAACATTATTGGATATTGAGATTAATTATGTGAAGTAATTACATAATATTTAACAGATATCATAACTATTTATGATATAGTTATTATTTAGATACAATATTGTTACAAAATATTGTCTATTAGTTGAACTTAGACATTAGAGTTCAGTACTATTGTGATTATTTATATTGAATATTTCTAAGTTGAGTAAGTATAATAATTACTCTGAAGCTACTATTGACTATTTTAATCAGTAATTAGCAATAATTACTTACAGATAAAAGTCAAAATGCTTACTATAGACCATTTCGTTAAAATTGGTCGGAATATGGTTATAAATCTCAAGAACTTCGTCAGTTTGCTGAGGCAGAACTGGAAAAACATGAAAGAAAAGAAGCAGAGAAAAAAGCTGCATTAAAGAAAGAGGAAGAGGAACAAAAGGCTGCATTAAAGAAAGAGGAAGCAGAACGTGAGATGAAGCAAATTGACAAGGAAAATAGATTGAGAGAGATTGCTCAACGTGAAAGAGAAGAGCAAAGAGCAATCGCCAGACAGGAAGAAGAGAATAAATTGAAACGAGAGGAAATTATTTTACAACAAGAAATGGAATTGGCGCATATTAAATTGGAGACAGCAAGATTACAAGCACAAAGTGCTGATGCAAACCAGAATAATAACGCACAAAATGGATCATCATCCAGCCAAACTAAACATTTCTACAACTTTAAATTACCCACTCTCAACTTGAACGTGGACGAGCTTTCATCGTTCCTGTCACGTTTTGAACAGACTTGCAAAACAAACCATTTGCCTGAAGAGTCATGGGTACTCAAGTTAAATGAATTCTTGGTTGGAGAACCATTGATGGCTTCTCAAAATGCTGACCCATCAATAGCAAATAACTACGGTGCTATTAAGTCCTTGCTTTTACGAAGGTTTCACCTGGACGAGGAACACTGTAGGTTGAAATTTAAGGGAATTTTACCTGAATCTCCAAAAGATTTTGCAGGATTCATTGCGAATATACGCAATACATTTAATAGATTGGTTGAACTGGCAGAAGTCAACAAATCATACGACAAATTAGTTGATTTACTACTGCGGGATAAGGTATTATCTTCGGTTAGCCAGCCATTTTTTGCATATTTGCAGGAGCGTAAACCAGGTACTATGGACGAGTTAGAAAAAATTTCTTTAAACTACTGTTCGGCACATCCGAATGCAACCATTTCTAACTCCTCATTAAGAGAACCTCTACCTGTGGCGTCTAATATGGCCTACAATCATAATAACAAACAAAGACATCACAGTGTAGACAGAAGCAGGTTCCAAAGAAATCACAATGTTCACTTTCAGAAGGGATATATTAATGATTTCAACAATAAAAATGAGTTCAACAGAGGTAGATCACGAGATAGAAATTATTCACCTCAAACAAACTACCACAATGGTCAACATAACACTCATTATAATCGATCACATACTCCCAATAATAATAATAACTGGAATGGTAATAATCATGGCTCGAGACATCGAGATAATAGTTACTATAGAGGACGACGAGATAATTCTAACAATTATACTCGGAATCGATCTCATTCTCGGGGATCATCTCATTACAACCATAATACAGGGGCGGCAGTTAAAAATAATACTACCCCTATAGCTCAGGTCCCACTTGACAATAATACAACACAGTCTTCTGCTGCATGTTTTGCTATTAATTATAATGTGGCAAATAGTTGCCAACAATGCAATCTTATTTTTCAGAAGGCGAAAGAAACAGTGCTTAACTGCGGACATATTACACCAGAGGTAGGTCTTGCAGTCAACGATGGAACAGGCCTACTAATTTTTAACAGGGGATTAGTTAATGGATCCGTCGTCTCAGTGCTGAGGGATTCAGGATCCACAACGATTGGTGTACGACAGTCGCTGGTACATCCTAGCTGTGCAACGGGGGAATATGTCCGTTGCATGACTTTTGGGGGAACTATTGAGTTTTACCCCACAGCTATTATTCATGTTAACACACCTTTTTTCACAGGGAACGTAAAAGTATGTATGCTAAAGAAGCCTATAGCTGATCTGATGGTTGGTTGTATACACGGCAGTAAAGATTGTACTCCAGATGAGATTATAGAATGGGAGAAACATAACCTATGCACTGGAAACGCCGTGACGACTAGAGCGCAGACTCAACTCATGGAGAAAGTTGATGATAATAAAATGGATGCAGACAACCAAGAGGAATTGGTAGTCAATTCACCTATTGACAGGGAAACATTTGCAACCAAACAAAAAGAGGATAAATCTTTAAAAAAATTTTTTAAGCTGGTTGATAAAGTTGACAATCTATCCTCAGGTAATAATAACAAACATTGTTTTGTTATTAAAAATGACATATTGATTAGATGTTTTAATGACAAATCACAAATGAAACAACAAGTTATGGTCCCATATACTTTTAGACGGTACATTCTTCAACATGCACATGACTCACATTGTGCTGGACATATGGGATATACTCGAACACGATCTCGAGTACTGTCTTCATTCTTTTGGCCAGGAGTGTCAAGAGATATTTCGCAGTATGTACGTTCCTGTACTACATGCCAAGAAGTGAAAGCACGTGGAGCTTTTCACACGGCGCCTATTCAGGTTTGCGATATCTCAGTAAGACCGTTTGACAAGATGGCAATAGATATTATTGGTCCATTGCTACCATCGGCCAGAGGACATAGATTCGTCCTTACGTGCATTGATTTGTGCACACGATGGGTCACAGTTTATATCTGACACCATGAAGGAAGTCATGAAAACTTGGGACATTGATAGGAATTTAAGTAGTATTTATCATCCGATGAGTAATGGTGCGGTTGAAAGACTTAACCGTACACTTAAACAACTACTACATAAGGTTACTGCTAAGCACCCTCATGACTGGGACAGAGCACTCCCAGCTGTTCTATTTGCTTATCGGGAGGTACCGCATGAACAAACTGGCTTCTCTCCCTTTGAATTAGTTTTTGGTGCTCCCCCAAGAGGTCCTATGGGACTAATAAAAGACTTATTAATTGACGCGGAGATGACTCAGGACACTCAGTCATCTTACGAGTACGTGATTAATCTTCGGAAGAACATTATTGAGTCTTGCCAGTTGGCAACAGCTTCTTCTGAGGCTGCAAAAGCTAAGGCTCGATCTCTACAAAATAGGTCTCGACGATTACGCCAATTATTCCCAGGCGACGAGGCGTATGTGTTACTTCCTCACAATAACAATAAATTATTGATATCTTGGAATGGTCCTTACAAAGTCATTGATAAAATTTCCGACGTTGATTACGTCTTAGATATCAAGGGACACAAAAAGATATTTCATATTAACATGCTCAAGCAATTTCATACACGTCCTGAACACTTACAGTCAATTTTTCATGAACTAGATGACAACACAGTATCTACTTGTTATTATTCTAACTTATCTGTCATCCAGGAAGAAGAATCTTCTTTTCCTGAGGTACAGTTACCGTTACCGGTACCAGTAGTTCAACCTACTGAATCTTGGCGGGATGTAACCATCTCTTCAACGGTTACACCGCAACAGCGTCTACAGATTGCTAATCTATTACAATCTTATCCAGATGTATTGACCGACGTCCCGGGTCGCACATCGGCTATCAGTCATGACATTACTCTCAATGATGATACACCTATTCGTGTACATCCCTATTCTGTTCCTTTACATTTCCTTGCTAAAACTACTAAGGAACTTGAACAGATGTTGTCTCTGGGAATCATTGAGACTAGTAATTCGCCATTCTCTTCTCCATTAGTGATTGTCCGGAAGAAGGACAATAACATCAGACTATGTGTTGATTATTGAAGTGGGATTGATGGTATTGTATGATGATGATGGTACTACATGTATTTTGTATGAGGCCAGCTGTGAAGGCTCCTGAGATAAAATGTAATTGAGAATTGTCAGAAGGCCTTTCTTGCTACCACTACGACCTCACACTTAATTTTTTTTTTAATGAATGTAGCTGCGTAAAGTGTCTAGGGTTATGATGTGTACTGTGGTGTGATAGTTATAAATATACCCATAGATATTTAACAAGACTAATAAGATTAACAAGTGTTACAATACACTGAACTAACTCACGTGTGTAAAGTTTTTGATATAATTATATTACATTTATTTGTTCTGGATCAAGTTTTATTTTGACCAGAACTTGTTTTAAAAGAAGGATTTAAAATTTATAAAAATTATGCATGGAATGTTACATAATAAATGCAAAAGTGAACATATTTAAGTACTAGAATAGTTAGTTTTATTAAAATGTTCTGGTAGTCAGCTACTAGGGAGGATATTTATTGTCTGTGCTGTTGGGGTGGTATGGGCCATGTGTCAAAATCTATTCTCTACCCACGTCTGGACACCACACTGACACAACAACCACATTATACAGACAGGTCAGATCTCTCTGACCAAACAGCACAGTTACCATGGTGGGTTTACATCCGATAGATCCTCCCAGACTATAGATTCTGAAAAATAATTATTAGTTTTCTACCCTAAAAGAGGATAGGTAATATGTTTCCTTATTCTCAACTCTTGATCGGTCTTGCATAATCCTTGCTGGTGTTTAGGTACATTGTTAGTCCCTAGACCCTGACTTGGGCGGGGGGTCTAGAGCAAAATCCCTACTTGTTTGTAAGGCTAGATTATGATATGGCAGTATCAAATCACTCGAACATGAAACAATATTCAAAATATATAAAGAAATAATTTCAATCTTACCAGATTATGAATAATTAACACAGAAGTGCTAGCAAAACTCAGCTGAGCTGCTGGCTATAGGATGGCGTCCCTAAATTTAACTCACTGTCTTTCATATGGGAAAACACCACACTTTAAAATCTGTGTCTAACACTGAACAATTATTGAAGAATGACCCCAAATGCGCTCTGAGCGCTAATGATATGATTGTCTGTGGCCAATCACTGCCGAGGTTTATTTTTAATTTCAAATTTCCTCACTAAAGTCATTTCAGTCAAGCTTCAGTCACGTATGGATGGTTATCTGTTAGTCTGTCCGTCTCTACTTGTGTTTCTACAAAATTGTGCTCGATTTTTGACCCAACCGTTCTCTCCCCTTCAAATTTTTGTTGTAAAAAGTTATATTTAGACACAGCTACCACCAATGTCCCTTCACTTCTATGCCAAGTAAATTTGAACATCTGTGTCCAAGGTCGTGTTTTTGTGTGCAAATAACGATATGTTAGATTCAATGCAGTCTGTGGCTGATGTAAACTACACTGTCTTTTGTCATTATTTTCAATATTATCTATCCGTCTGTAAACTTAAGACCATATTAGTTCACTGCTCAGAATAGGCCATCTGGCCAGCTAATTTTTATATTCCTAACATTAATATTAAGAAAAATTTACTTTTTAATTTTTGTAATTTTTTTCAGACATCTGCGTTCTTCCGCTCAAATTCAAATCAAGCGCTTGGTATCGCAAAAACGTCCAATTCCGTACCTCGTGTCAATTTGGGGGACTTAAATTTTTTTTTTACTTTCCCCCCTTCCCCCCCCCCCCCCCCCAATTGCGTCTCTTTAGCCTTTCCAGTCATATTTTTTTTTCCTTTTTGATCCTCCGTTCCCCTCCGGTCTAGCAAGTCAAATTTATGGAGGGTGATGACCCGCGGTCTAGGCGATCATGTACATCAGCAGCCTACGCATTATGTTTTTATCCTTAAATGTTATCCTTGGAGGAATTTTACCGTTGTATCTCTGTCAATTTCACTACACATCTCCCCACCTGAAAACATGCCTATGGCAAGTTCCAAAACCAGCGATACACATAGGTAAAATTACTCCTCACGTCTGCCATTACTCTAATTTTGATCACAGGGGTGCCGACTGAGGAAATCTGCACCGACATTCAATTTGCCTGGGATATATTGGATACTAAACTGATAAGGTTGAAGCAATAAAGACCACCTCAGCAATCTTGCGTTTTCATGCTTAGCCTGAGACAAGAACACGAGAGGCTGATGATCCGTCTCCACCACAAATGTCCTACCATACAGATAGATTTGAAACTTCTTTATTGCCCAGATTAATGCTAAACATTCTTTTTCGCTTGTGGAGTATCCTTGTTCCGCCTTATTCAATTTGCGGCTTGCATAAGCGACTGGTTTAAGTTCCCCATCAGGTGAAGATGATCTTTGCAACAAAGCCCCTCCTAGTCCCACATTACTTGCATCGGTTCTTAAGACAAAGTCCTGTGTCAAATCAGGCAGTTTGAGAATAGGCTTGCTAGTGAGTTTTTCCTTTAACTCTTGGAACGCTAATTCACATTGTGCAGTCCAAATTATTTTATCTGGAAGTCCCTTGCGAGTCAGATCAGTCAGAGGAGCACAAATGGCGTTAAAATTTTTGATGTATTTCTGATAAAATCCGCATAACGACACGAATGATCGCACGTCCTTTTTGGTTTGCGGCCTAGGTGCTCTCTGCAGTTTTTCCAAGTTCTTAGGATCAGGGGTCATATTACCCTGATATACAGTGTGCCCCAAGAATTCCAACTCTTTGCATCCAATACAACATTTTGTTGGCCTAGCAGTTAAGTTCGCCTCCCGAAGTCTATCAAACAACATCTCCAGAGCTTCAATGTGTTCTTCAAATGTCTCGGTGGCGACGAGAATATCATCCATGAAATTCGTGATACATGGGTTATTCAGGGGGTCCAACAATTTTCGCATCATCCTTGAAAACACACTCGGAGCATTTTTCAGTCCGAATGGTAGCATATTGAATTCATAATGTCCATCCGAAGTGCTAAAAGCCAAATAAGGTCTCACTTCAGGCTTCACTGGGATCTGGTAATAGCCTTTACTAAGATCCACTTTTGAAAAGTATTTTGCCTTGTTCAGTCTGGCAAATAGCTGTTTTGTGTCTGGTAATGGATCCACTTGTCCTTCTGTGACAGCATTCAGTTTCCTGTAATCTATGCACAGTCTGTGTTCCCCAGACGGTTTCCTCAACAAAACGACACTAGAACTAAAAGATGATTCACTGTGCGAAATAATCCCCTCCTTCAATAAATAATCTATTTCTTCCTTTAATGCCTTCTCCTTCGCGAACGGAATAGAATAGGCTCTCATACAGATTGGGTTTGAGTCTACCAGTTTCATGTCATACTGTAGCAAATTTGTATGGCCTGGTTTATCTGTTAATACATCTGTATGTTCTTCCAGAACTTGTTGAACTCTCTCCCTCTGGTTTTTAGTCAGGTGCTTACTGACTTTTACCTGTGCTGCTGTTTCACAAGGATGTAATGGGTATTCATGTGAGGTGAGTGGTTCTTTTTGCATCTGGGTTGCAATAGCCAAGGTCAATAAGGGGGTGCTTTCCTGGAGTGGTCTGTCCAGATACTTCTTTAACAGGTTTACATGATAAACTTTTTCCTTCCCCTTTTTGTCAATTTTATAGTTTGTTCTAGACACCTTCTCTAGAACCGTATATGGACCTTGCCAACCAATTTGTAATTTATTCTGGCTTCCCGGTAGTAGAAGCAGCACCTTCTCTCCGACTGCCAGTTCCCTGTCCTTTGCCTTCCTATTAAAATATGCTGCATGTTTCTTCCTGGCTTGTTTCAAATTATCATTTGCCAGTTTCCATCCAGCTTTCAAACGAGTGGTCAGTTCGTTCACATATTGATACGATGAGGTAACAGTCTCTTCCGCCTTCTCATCTGTCCAGGTCCTTAATAGGGCTTCTAATGGACCTTTTATTGGCCTCCCAAATAGCAGAGTTGCGGGAGCCATCCCGGTTGAACTATGTGGTACCTCCCGATACGCAAACAATGCGGCGGGCAGGAATTGATCCCACAGATCCGGTTTTTCGTGTGCCAGCTTTCTCAGGATAGAAATGAGAGTCCCATTGAACCTCTCTACCTGGCCGTTCCCTTGTGGATGGTACGGACTACAATGAAAGTGCCTGGCTTGAAATAGCTTAAAAACTTCTTCCGTTAGTTTCCCCTTGAACTGAGAACCATTATCCGTCAAGATTTGATGCGGGAATCCTAATCGGGTAAATATTGTAAGTAGTGCCTCTGCTACATGTTTTGAATCAATTGATGGCAGGGCTACCGCCTCTCCCCACATAGAACAAGTGTCCACCAGAGTAAGGATGTAACTGTTCCTCCTCTTGGTCCGAGTGAGAGGTCCTACAATATCCACTGCAACCCTCTCAAAAGGTGTTCCCACTATGGGCATTTCCCCTAGAGTTGCAGGGGCAGTCCAGTGCTTTGGAGCTACCCTTTGACATTCTGGGCAGGATTTGACATATCTTTTTATATCCTCCGTTATCCCTGGCCAGAAGTAATGACAAGCTATACGCTGTCCTGTGGCGCTGATCCCCATGTGACCACTGAAGGGGATTGCATGTCCGAGTTCCATCACTTTCTCTCTATATGCAATGGGAAGAACCAGCTGGTTGTGACCATTTGTTCCAGTTCCGGCCTTCCTGTATAAGAGTTTGTTCTTCATGAAATATTCCCCCTTGCTCGGAGGTGTGTGGCATTTGGGTAATTTTTTAAAACATGGCTGGAGTGTCCTATCCTCAGCCTGCGCCTTCCTCATCTCCTCTGGATGAGCGTTTATAGGTTCACCTTCTTCCTCCTTCTTCTGTGACCTGGTCTGCACTGTCGCCATGATCACAGGTTTCTCGGGATTCCCCAAGAAGACGTATCTACACCCCAATATCAGAGGGTAGATTGGTTCATCTATCACTGCTGCTCTGATTTCTCCTTCCACATAGCGAGTTTTCACCGTTATCCTTGCGATGGGAAGTGTCATGAGTGGTATGTCCTTAGTCGCCCCTTGTATTTCCACTGTTTCTGTGGTATACTGACTTGGGTCCACTAGGCTAGACTTCACAACTGAATCATAATCCAAACCTGTATCATAAAGGCACCTTATGGTGACCCCATTACAAATAACATCCTCACAAACTGGGGGGTGATAAGGTTCCTGTTGTCCCTTAGGATTAACCTTTAATCTTTGCGTCCCCGACTTCATTGCAGCAATGTTTGAAGGTTTCCTTCTACAAAATTCGGTGTTATGGTTATCCTTCTTGCACCATTTACACCATCTTTTTCCTTGGTTCAACGGTTTTCTTTCATTGAACTTTTGGTCATTGAACTGTGAGTTTCTGTCGCGATAGTCATTTCTTGGCCGCTCAAAATTTGTCCTACCTTTATTTCCCTGCTCTCTATTATCAAATTTATTAAATTGCTGTGGAGCTTTAAAATTGTCTATGTGCTTCTTTTTAGCACCACTTACCTCTGCCTGGGCTGCCTGATACCTCTCAGCAACATTTAAAATTTCCCCCAACTTCTCTGCACCTTGTTCCATGAGAAATTTTCTCATGTCTGGAGCCATGGACTCTCTCAATTGCTCAATCATGATCATTTCTTTAAGATCTTGGGTCTTCCCCAGAGCCGTCCATTTCTCCAAATAGGTTTCTAGTCTGGCCGAGAATTGGTGGTATGTCTCCCCAGACAACAGTTTGGCATTTCTAAATTTCTTACGATAAAATTCACCATTCTTCTCGTACCTTAATAACAAAGCCTGCTTTAACATGTCATAATTGTCTTGGTCTTCCCTGTTCATTTTGGCAAATACTTCATAAGAAGCACCCCTCAATCCCTGTGATAGCTTTAAACTCCACCTCTCTCTCTCTAACCCATATGTAGTAGCTAATAACTCAAAACGTCCCAGGTACCCCTCTATGTCATCGTCTTTCTCAACAAAATGGTCTAAATGAAACCCCATAGCTGAGTTTGAGGCTCCCATACTGGGCGTAGCATCTGAGGCAAAAGGGCTGGCACCATTTTCAGGGGCCGGGCCTTGTAATTCCAGCTCCCTTAGTCGTAATTCGTGCTCCCTCTGCAACCTTCTATCTTCTGCCTCCCTTTCGGCAGTCAACCTTTTTTCTTCTGCCTCCCTTTGCTGTCGTTTTTCTTCTGCCTCCCTTTGCTGTCGTTTTTCTTCTGCCTCCCTTTCGGCAGTCAGCCTTTTTTCTTCTGCCTCAATCTGCAGCCTCTTAATTTCTCTATCAGCCTCAATTTGTAACCTCTTCTCTTCAGCTACCTTTCTATCTTCCCTTTCAATATATTTATCACATTCAGTCGTTACGTATTGAATTAAAATTTGACCATCCATCCCCATCTCCTTCGCAGTGAGCACAGCAGCTGATCTAAACTTTGCTAGCTCAGCCATACTTTTCAGACAATATAATAATATACAAGCTAAGTACTTCTTATGACTATAATCTAACTAATTCTAACTAACCAGTTAACTAATTAATTATTACTGGCTGTGAAGATTCACCAACTTTTATCTGCAGGGACACTTTTACTTTTAAAGGAAATTTTACAATTTATTTCCCTACTTTTATTTCTCCCACCAGGAGATCTTAATATTACTGTTGGGCTAATTATCCCTGGACAAGACCCCAATATATGTAGTGGGATTGATGGTATTGTATGATGATGATGGTACTACATGTAAATTGTATGAGGCCAGCTGTGAAGGCTCCTGAGATAAAATGTAATTGAGAATTGTCAGAAGGCCTTTCTTGCTACCACTACGACCTCACACTTAATTTTTTTTTTTAATGAATGTAGCTGCGTAAAGTGTCTAGGGTTATGATGTGTACTGTGGTGTGATAGTTATAAATATACCCATAGATATTTAACAAGACTAATAAGATTAACAAGTGTTACAATACACTGAACTAACTCACGTGTGTAAAGTTTTTGATATAATTATATTACATTTATTTGTTCTGGATCAAGTTTTATTTTGACCAGAACTTGTTTTAAAAGAAGGATTTAAAATTTATAAAAATTATGCATGGAATGTTACATAATAAATGCAAAAGTGAACATATTTAAGTACTAGAATAGTTAGTTTTATTAAAATGTTCTGGTAGTCAGCTACTAGGGAGGATATTTATTGTCTGTGCTGTTGGGGTGGTCTCATCACACCTGTCTATATTGACTACATAGTGTCCAGAAAATGGTGGGAATTTTTATGGGGTATCTGCAACTAAATGGGGTTGGTGAATATCCAGCAGACCAGAGGCTCACTCATCTGGTATTTGTAGCTCTGGTGCTGAAATCAGGTGGTCCCACCTCTCCGTGCTGGCGGGCAATAATGGTGGTCTCTGTCACAAGGACTGCACAGATACACTTGTGTAAATCACCACCCGAATAGATACTGCTTCGTTGACGACAGAAACTCGCAGCTCTGCAATCAAAGTATGGGCCATGTGTCAAAATCTATTCTCTACCCACGTCCTGGACACCACACTGACACAACAACCACATTATACAGACAGGTCAGATCTCTCTGACCAAACAGCACAGTTACCATGGTGGGTTTACATCCGATAGATCCTCCCAGACTATAGATTCTGAAAAAATAATTATTAGTTTTCTACCCTAAAAGAGGATAGGTAATATGTTTCCTTATTCTCAACTCTTGATCGGTCTTGCATAATCCTTGCTGGTGTTTAGGTACATTGTTAGTCCCTAGACCCTGACTTGGGCGGGGGGTCTAGAGCAAAATCCCTACTTGTTTGTAAGGCTAGATTATGATATGGCAGTATCAAATCACTCGAACATGAAACAATATTCAAAATATATAAAGAAATAATTTCAATCTTACCAGATTATGAATAATTAACACAGAAGTGCTAGCAAAACTCAGCTGAGCTGCTGGCTATAGGATGGCGTCCCTAAATTTAACTCACTGTCTTTCATATGGGAAAACACCACACTTTAAAATCTGTGTCTAACACTGAACAATTATTGAAGAATGACCCCAAATGCGCTCTGAGCGCTAATGATATGATTGTCTGTGGCCAATCACTGCCGAGGTTTATTTTTAATTTCAAATTTCCTCACTAAAGTCATTTCAGTCAAGCTTCAGTCACGTATGGATGGTTATCTGTTAGTCTGTCCGTCTCTACTTGTGTTTCTACAAAATTGTGCTCGATTTTTGACCCAACCGTTCTCTCCCCTTCAAATTTTTGTTGTAAAAAGTTATATTTAGACACAGCTACCACCAATGTCCCTTCACTTCTATGCCAAGTAAATTTGAACATCTGTGTCCAAGGTCGTATTTTTGTGTGCAAATAACGATATGTTAGATTCAATGCAGTCTGTGGCTGATGTAAACTACACTGTCTTTTGTCATTATTTTCAATATTATCTATCCGTCTGTAAACTTAAGACCATATTAGTTCACTGCTCAGAATAGGCCATCTGGCCAGCTAATTTTTTATATTCCTAACATTAATATTAAGAAAAATTTACTTTTTAATTTTTGTAATTTTTTTCAGACATCTGCGTTCTTCCGCTCAAATTCAAATCAAGCGCTTGGTATCGCAAAACGTCCAATTCCGTACCTCGTGTCAATTTGGGGGACTTGAATTTTTTTTACTTTCATCCATTTCCCCCCCCCCCCCAATTGCGTCTCTTTAGCCTTTCCAGTCATATTTTGTTCCTTTTTGATCCTCCGTTCCCCTCCGGTCTAGCAAGTCAAATTTATGGAGGGTGATGACCCGCGGTCTAGGCGATCATGTACATCAGCAGCCTACGCATTATGTTTTTATCCTTAAATGTTATCCTTGGAGGAATTTTACCGTTGTATCTCTGTCAATTTCACTACAATTATAGAAAATTAAATGCTAAGACTATAGTTGACAGCGAACCACATCCACTTATCGACGACTTACTGCCACGTCTATCCAACGCAACTATATTTAGTAAGATAGACTTAACTAAAGGTTATTGGCAGATACCACTGACCGAAAAGGCTAAGTACTACACCGCATTTTCCACTCCACAAGGTCTATACCAGTGGAATGTGATGCCTTTTGGGCTTGTTAATGCGCCAGCTACCTTCATTCGCCTGATGCGACAAATTTTATCAGGTAGACCAGACGTTATTACATATATTGACGACATATGCTTGTTTAGTTCGTCGTTTGGGGAACATGTTTCGGGACTTAGATATGTTTTCGACACTCTAAGGAATTATCATCTAACTGCTAAACCTACAAAGGTGCAAATCGCGTGTAATGAGATAACCTTTTTGGGACATATCATTGGATCGGGATATATCCGAACGTTACCTAGTACAGTCTCCAAAATTCTAAACATAGCAGTTCCTCAGACGAAGAAACAGGTCAGGAGTTTGTTAGGACTTGTTCAATATTACAGTAGATTCATACCAAACTTGTCATCCATCACGGCTGTATTGTCTTCATTGTTAAAGAAAGACATGCCGGTGAAGGTGACATGGACTGGTACATGCAATGAAACTTTCAACAAAATTATAAATTTATTCTCGCATGAACCAATTTTAAGACTTCCCGATGCTTCCAAAAGATTTTTCTTACGAACAGATGCTAGTAACTACGGCATTGGTGCATGCCTGCTCCAGAACCATGATGGCATTCTACATCCTACCTTATACATTTCAAGAAAGCTAAAGCCTGCAGAAACAAAGTATTCAACAGTCGACAAGGAACTTTTATCTGTGATATGGGCAATAACTAAACTCGAAAAATTCCTGCTTGGTGCTCCCTTCACCATACAGACGGACCAACGTGCTGTAGCATCCTTGCGTCGATGTAATCATAAAAGCCAGAAACTCGCCAGATATTCAATCATCCTACAGCCATTTGAGTTTTCCATTGAACATATTCCTGGCACTGAAAACATTGTGGCTGATGCGTTGTCACGTAATCCTATTGACGACGAATAATCAACATTAACATTCCTAAAACATATCAACTATAAAGGAACTAACCTTGCCTTCAATTTAAACTTTATAAACACTATATGCATCACAGAATTGAACTAAAAGACAATCAAGGTATACATATTGTTATTGGAACTTCGTCTAACGTCCATACACGATATATGAATATTCGTTGAACAATCATGGAACAATATCCGACGACAAGTCGAACTTATTATCCTATGTGCACTTAATTCTTAGATGCTGGGATAAATGACATTTCTTTCCAACGTAAACGTTTGAACATTTTTGCCTAAAAGAATTCATCAGGATCAAGACTACGGATGGATCATCATATCCTATACTAATTAATTAGTTAACTTAACTTCTTAATTGAATTATTATCAATAAAATGAAATGTGAGAAAAAAATGAAATGAAAGAACAAAAAAAAGAGAACGAAATATAAAAAGAAGAAATTATGAAAAGAGAAAATAAATCTCACACAAGTATTAGATTAATAATTTTTTTTAATGTACCTATACATTATTTAGTTAGTTAAATTAGATAGTTATTATTCACTAACACTTAACACACACAATTAAGTTAAACTTATATTCGAATTTCTTTCTATTTCTTCTCACTTATTTTGTTTTTTTTTTCTTCTCTCATAACATCGCGTTACATTAGAATCTTAATAATTTATCTCTTAGTTTAATTCATTAATTTAATTTTAATTAGTCAAATTAATTCCTATATGACATACTAATACGACAGACCTTACTTTCATTTAATTCTATCATTCACTATTAACATTGGACATTTTATTTAGTTGATATAATAATATGTATAATTGATATATCATGTGATTAATGTTAGATGACTATGACAAATAGTTGGTTGACATGACCGCGACACGGTTCTACTCAGAACATCGTCGGCCATATGTCACAATTGTGTTAAATTTTTTTTTTTTTTGAAAAATTGTTAAGTCGGATAGATCTTGAAAAAAAATCTATCGATTTTTTTTCCCCGGGTGTACAGGGAATTGTTACGGTATATGATATTAACGCCGTCTGCTAAAGGTTATCAGACGTGCAATTGTAAAAGGTTAAGGCATTTAATATATTGCGATAGATGTTTCAATTACTGAACGCTCCATACACGATCGATCATGACGTGTATAGCGTTGTTTAGGACACAGTCGGTAACTAAGAAACGCTACCCTTTGTTACTTGACCGCCAAGCTGAATAGCTGCGTTTTTCTAACCTTCCAATTCAACGGCATGATATAGCCATTTATATATGCATTTTTTGATGGACCAGGGTCAGTCCTAGAACTCTATATGAGAGGGAAATTTATGGAGGTTAGTATTTAACTAGAATTCTCAGAAGGAGAAGAATAATCGTCAAATTCATATGAAATATTCAGACTCGCAGTCTCACTGTCGGCAGGTAGCCATGTCTAGCTGCGCGTGCATATAGCTGTGATGTTCTGACGACAATACTGCATTGTATCCTTAAACGGACATTGACACATAAACCAGCAGTCTACGTTATTGATTAATTTATGCATGACTTATATGGACTTATGCTCTACTACTATTGAAATGATCATCCTGTGTGTACAACTGTGAATTAAATGTACGGACTCAATGAAATGACTTATCAAATCAATCGTATTCCAAGGTTCAATTATTGTTCGGAATCTTCCACCCCCGCATTCGCTTAATCTTCCATCGAAGGCACGATGCACTATCTCTGAACAAACAAAACTAACATATCAATGAAAAAACAATGGCCAGAAATTTATAATTGTTTATTCATATCACATGGAACATTGTTCAGAGCAAAAAAAAGCCACCCATGTAACAGGAGTGAAGTGTTACAGACTTCACAATATTAGATCCAGCTTTATGAGGTATGGTGACCAGTTCCCTTCCTCGCTGCCCTCGCCTTCTCTAACTCACTAGCAAAGTCAGGCACTCATTTACAGCTTCGGTAAACTGGAACGTGACGCCAACAGGTTTCGATCCTGGAACCCGGTAACTTCGCCGCCAGTAAGCGCTCCAACCAATCGGACATATATATATATATATATATATATATATATATATATATATATATATATATATATATATATATATATATATATATATATATATATATATATATATATATACATATATATATATATATATATATATATATATATATATATATATATATATATATATATATATACTGATCAAAGAAACAACAATTAATAATCTGTTGTACCAATAAACGCCGTTAGGTGTAACGGAACAACGGATAATTTCTTGTTGCCCTATGACGCCGCAAGGTGTGATGGCCGGAGACTGCTTAGTCATGTCAGTCAATGGCCAAGGGAGAATGATGATGATGAATGATATATATATATATATATATATATATATATATATATATATATATAAATATATATATATATATATATATATATATATATATATATATATATATATATATATACATATATATACATCTAAACATATTGTTCTTGATTTCTGAAAATATTTTGTGAACATTCCATTGGGGATAGAAGCGTCTTTACCCTTTTATCTACAACTCTGCCAAGAGTAATCTTGTGCAAAGGTAAACACCTTTGATAAACCCAGTTTAGATACTCTTGAGTTTTGGTCATTGTTAAACCACTACTGCAAAGCAGGGGAGGCAATCCGTGACAGAGTCAAGAGTACATACTCCCAAGCGGATTCTTATAATTATATCAAGTTCAACTCACTCCAAAGCATATTTCGTGAATCAAGATTCCATAATCACAAGTTGAGTCACATTGGGCTGAACAATTGTTAACTTATATCTGATCCGTCGCCTTTTGTGAAGGATTATGCAATGATTCTAGCCCGTTCAAGCCCTTAGCTGGTGTACTTCAGCGAATCTCCTCTTATGGGGAGGTTAAACCCCCAAAATGAAAAACACAGAATTATAAGATAATAGCTATATCTGGTCATTTATACAAGCAAAATGACTGAAAAAAATACAAAACATCAAGGTATGTACTGAAAACTGGCAGTCTGAGGGGGAAAAACAGTAGAAAAAAGGCAAATTTTGGCTTTTTTGGGGTATTTTGTTGCCCAAGATATCTCAAATGTGAGTACAGCTTCAGTTATGAAATTTGACTGTTTCATTTGTTCATATATGATAATGATTGTATACTAAAATAATTTTGATTGGTTTGATATCTGATTTTTTTTTGGATTTTAACATACCGTTTGACAAATAGTTGTAACTTTTTAGGGGGGTAACTTAGATATTTCTTAACAGTTTTGTAGTTTGTTAACATATATGCTTTATTTTAGTATAATTTTATGGGCACTATGTGTACAGCATGTGACCCAAAATTCATTACTGTATCACTAATAGTTTTTGAGAAATCTTGGGCAACGTGCCCATATTTGTGTGAAAAATGCGGTTTTGAGAAAATGAAGAAAAAAGGGAAGAATTACACTTTTACACAAAATTTACTCACCTCAGTATCCCCCTGCTATGTAGGAATCATCTCTGGTATTTTCCTTTATTGATATCATGGGTTGTTTCATACTTTGCAGCTTACTTTTCATTAAATTCTCTATTTCAGCAGACTGTATGCGCTTTTTGTCAATTTGCGCAAATATTTGAAAAGCATATTTACCAAAGTTTAGACCTAAATTATCAAAGATGTTTTTTCTCCTCAGTTCCCCACAGTTGTACACAATCATTGCATCATTTACAGCTATTTGCAGCCTACTTTTTCCAATGAAAACATTCTTTGGGCACCTATACCATATGAGGTTATGAAATGATTCATTTGAATTCTGAGTCCCACCATGAGCACACTTTTCCAGAAGGGTATCAGCTGCAAGTTCCTCAAAAACTTCTTTAATAATAGAACACACAAATTCAGGAAGTTGATTCTTATTATCTGCAGCTGGGTCTTTCTTCACAGGGCACCAACTATCACAGTCTTCATGTATTCCTTGTCTGTGTTTCCAGATTGCCCATATGCTCTTCTTCATTGCTGGAACATCTCCTACATTTCTGCGTATGGCTGCCCCATAGTGTCCTTGAATCCGTTTTATGGCTAACTTGGTTAATCTACCTATTCCACCTATGCCGGTATAAGTTTTCCCATTCTCTGTGAACTTCTTGCATCTGTTTTCTGATACTTTATCCAGAAGTCTCTTCCCCATTCGCTTTTGAACATGTCCGCAACATTCAAGCTTTCTTATAGTTTTGCCATGGTAAATGGGTGGCTGATGCTGTGCTACTGTCTTGTAACTTTTAGAATCCCCATCTCCCAGATATCCTGTGTAACACAAATCATACTGTTTCTCTGAACGATTAAAGACTTTTAATATTCCATATGGCTCCATCAAACCTGCAGTACCGTCATGATTTTTCTCACATTCTCCTGATTCTGAATGATTCTGACTCCAGAGTTTGAATTCATGGTCTGACATTCTGCTCTTTGCTTTCATACAGCTATCACAATAATTGCTGCTTACTTCTACATCCAACACATTTGCTGGTCCTTTTTGGCTAACAGAAAGAACTGTGGCCACACCATTTTTGCTTGTAAAGCCTCGCCGCTGCCAAGTACCATCACATGAAACTGTTACATCTTTACCTTCTAACAGTTTTATTTCTGCTGCTGCTTCTGCTTTGCACTCATCTGCAACTATAGAGGTGGCTTCCAATATCTTTTTTCTGTAGGTGGCACTTCTTATGTTACTTACTGGTGGTGGCAAATTCATGTTCCCCAAAAGTCTCCTTCCCTTCTCCATGTGACATCCAATGCTATAAATTGCAAAAGTGAATCTCAAGTTCACATTTTCTGAGTTCTTCTTCATGGTAATAACATGTTTACATTGTGAGCACATTATATAAAGCTGACTCTCTAGACCTACAAGCTTCTCTGAAATTATAAAATTATCTCCAGTGTCTGGTAGTTCAAAACAAGATGGACATGGAAATTGTTGAATCAGCTCAGTTACTTGTGTCATATTATACAACCTGTATCCACTCATTCCTTCTACATTTGAATCAGCATATTCATCATCTAGGATATTTGTGTGTAGCTTTTGATAAGATGATGATAATCTAGAAGTGCTCACAGGCTCACACTCAGAGGTACTAGCATTGTGTACGACAGTAGGCCTAAACTCTGTTAGTGGTTCACAGTTTATAAATTTGATAGTCTTATCTTCATTTAACCTTTTTTTCACATACCTATTTCCTTGAAACTTTCTTTTCTTTGAACGATCCATTCTCTTTCGTGAATTTTTATCCATTATAATAAATAATAAAGAATTATTTCACACACTGCAATGGTCACTGGTTTACCTCGTGTTAGAATTTGACAAGCCTTTGTTTACTTCGAATAGAATAGTCCCTTTTGAGAGCTCGTTTCTGATTGGCTGAAAAGCCCCAAGCTATGGCAATGGTTAACACAGATTAGCCAATCAAAATTATTTTTACACATGAAATGATGTTTAAAAAACTTTAATTAGGTTTACTTCAGGGAAATGAATACCGAAAAAATTTTTAAAATCCATGCATTAGAAGCGAAGATATACCAATTTGTACATTTTGCATATATAATTAGGTAAACAATACACTTACCTGACCTACTTTAAAAATTTATATAAAATCATCCACAAAGGTTTTAGTGAAAATAAACATAAAGAAATGTAGGCAAATAAATGTACTTTCCAGTTCAATATATATCTAAAATTTGATATTTTCAATGAAATTCTTCATTTTTGGGGGTTACACCTCCCCTTATAATTGTATAGCTCTGTTTAGAGGTAAATATATGTTTAGATGTATATATATATATATATATATATATATATATATATATATATATATATATATATATATATATATATATATATATATATATATATATATATATATGCTTGTATATATATCAAAGAATCTTGCTCATACGTTTGCTTGCATATTTATAAAAAAACTGAATAAACAACTATTGTTTAGTTTTAAAACAACAGGTAACAAATTTAATAATCAATTAGTATTTAACAGTTTAAAATAAATGAAATGCTGGTGAATTTTATATTGGAATCAAATTTTCTCTTCACGGAGATTTAGGGTGAGGATATAGTTCCGAAAATTATGTCCGGTTGCTGGTGCCTTTTTATAAGCACTTAAATGATATAAGGGAGTCCTGCAGCCGTTTTTTTTTTCGTCAGTTCTTCGGTGTGCGGGCTCTTCTCTACACAACTTGTCCAATTTAGGCGGTTGGTGTTGATTCCCTGCGTTTCACTCACGACTAGCTTCGTTCCACGAACCCAAATTTGTGGGAACACAATCTCCTCGCACAGTTTCGAATGGACATAAGCAATTTAGGTTACATGCTTTCGGATAACTTGGTCAGGAAATTTTGAATCCCTCTTATGACGGGTGAATCGGCGAGTCACTTGGTCTGGGACAGTTTCTCTTATGACGGGTGATCCAATTCCTTAGCGTTCCAGTCTTGGTATTTAAAGTCCTGGTCCCTTAAATTTTCAGTCTCTGTATTTATAAAGGCGGGCTTACTTTTTAAGGTTTTAAGTTTCCCAAATACTTCGATCTGTCACCTATAATATATAAATTCTTAGTCTGATCCTTTTCTCTCTGGCTTTTTGGAGGTGCTTAGCATGACGTTGCGAATGCAGTCTGTGTTCTGTGTTCTCAATATTTTATATTTTCCGTTTCCAGTTCAAATCACAAATGGTACTTCCGCGGAAATCTCCAATGAAATTCAATGTTTATTCCGGCTCTCAAATCAAACTAATCGAATCTCTTTAGCACTGGGTTGGGGTGTTTAATTTAAAATATCCCCGACGTGTTTTACAAATATTAAATTTAATATTCCACGCATAACCTCTGTCTAATCAGTCGTAATACTTCCGATTACTCACAAATAAATCTGTACACTGATTTCCTGCCCAGATGCCTTCCTGCCAATATTGACTCGCCAGACAGATTATCTGGGACAATCTTGTCACAGGCATGGTCCCGTGACACGATTATCTCATTATCGTCTGTGATTGTGCGTTCTCCAGACAGTCAAACAAAAGGATCGCCGGCCGCTCAGACAAACGATATGGTTTTCTCAGACATACGGACTGCAACTCAGAACCCAGGTGTTAATTGCCTGATTGTCGCTGGCACCGGAAATGAGTTACGTCAAAGTCGCTATCTCGCTTCACGTTTGCCGTCTGTATCAAAAGGTGGCGAGCCTGCTTTTCATGATAAGAATATCGCTCGCTGACAGGTTCAATAAACGAGGTATTATCATGAGCCCCCTGGTGGAACATAAACAGTCTGGGAGTGGTTACAGAAAGAAAGAAGGGCGTAAAATATGCCTAATAATACGACGATGAGTGTGTTGTGATTTAGTCTGTCTCACAACACGGTTTTCTGTATACTTTGGAGTAAATCTGACCATACCGCACGATATATGTTGAGAACTCACTGACACACTAACCAATGAAAACGCGTCATTCTTGGTGTGTATTGTAAAACGTACTAGGCTTGAACATAGAGGCCCATTTTGTGTAACCGATGGTACAATGCCAATTAATTTTAGAAAGAATAAAGAAGTATCACCGGAAAGTATTATATAATTCAACAACGGGAATGTTACGCTAGAGGTAGGTGTATAAACTTTCTCGAATAGTATTTTAGTAAGATAGAAATATTAAGGGAAATGGCTTCGTTACATCATGATTAGTCCCTATTTAGCTAGTTAAAGCATGCATATATTAAAATGCATTTTGCAAACTAACCAATTAGTAGATAGATCATTACAGAATAATTCACAGAATAATTCAAGCTTTAGATGATAAAAATCGGCCCAGAATTAAGAAAGATAATGAATGTTTAAAATTTTGCTAATTGAACAGAGAGCAAAATTATGCCTCATTTTGAGATTTTTAACACCCTTTTTCCCCCATGCCATCCGATACGGCGGATGTGCTAGTATATAAGACCTTGCCCTTGGCTAAATTGAGGCCACAACATTTTAAAAATACAGCTGAATAGAAGGGAGTGGTAAAAGTGTAAAAGTCATATAACTTTGCCACCGCATCTGCCTGGCAGATCTAAATGCCAATTAACAGCCTGTTACAGCTTGTGTGTATTGCCTGAGGGTAAGAAAGAATGTATTTTATATATATATATATATATATATATATATATATATATATATATATATATATATATATATATATATATATATATATATATATATATAATTATGTAATTTTCCTGTGATTAATCCACTTGTGCGTTAGGAAGTGTGTAGCATGTGTAAACTCTTGGAGACGAAAGCCAGCCTTGTAAAATGTGTAGAATAATTGAGAATGATAGCCAAAGTACGTCTGTGGTTTGACAAAGTGTTTGAAGGAGTATTTCTTAAACTCACGAAACACTTATCAGAAACATAAGAAAGGATGACAGGATTTGTTAAAATATATTGATCAAAGTATTACTTAGTGCTTTATACTAGACTAAATCATTGTATGAAGGCGGATCATGAACAACTGGATCTAACTTAAGATTTATAAGGAAAGTGCAGTCACAGTGAACTAGCTGTGAGGGGTATTGAGGTAAATTGTCCTGTGCATATGTTAGCACAATGTCTGACACTGTTTGTTATGTTCATTGTATGTGAGGACAGAATAGTGCTGGACCATACAGGGGTTGTTAGTATTTGTATTCCAGGTTTTATCCTGCAAACTACCAGACGATTAGGAATCAACTATCTCTGTTGGACTCTGAGGTGCAAGTGCTCTTAAAGTCATTGGAGCCAGATACCCAACATCCACTGCCTGGCAATTCACAGACGTGTTAGTCCATGGCAGGAGCGTGTTTGATTTCAACATAAAAGATAAGTGGCAAAGAAAAGCCACTGGTCAACCTATTCAGACTCTTTCACCAATATATAAAATAAAAGGATAAAAATACAGTGTATGATGAATCCTTGTGGACAGAATGTATCTATTACTACCTTCACAGTTCAACTTAGTGACAAACTATATTGAATTATAATATTAATCAGTGTAGAAAAATTGAAACTTAAGTACAGTATTCTGTTTGATAATTACAGTTTCTATGTTTATTTATTTTATGCTGTAAATATATTTGAGTTACTTCTAAGTTACCTAACCGAAAAGAGAACCGGTATAGGGTAAATAAAGTGTAAATATGTACCATCAGACTTGCTGAAATTATTTAAATTGAGTTCCAAGTTTTGTTGATACATATTATATATATATATATATATATATATATATATATATATATATATATATATATATATATATATATATATATATATATATATATATATATATATATATATATATATATATATATATATATATATATATATATACAGTACTTTGCAAAAAAAATGGCAGTCATATTGCTCAGCTAAATATGCTGAAATCGAATTAAATATGCATGTTCTGCCGCAAATTTGCACTCCACTTAAGTGAGCAAACACTACCAAAAGTAAAAAAAAAATTAGCGTAGAGTACAGTCCCTTGATAATAGAGCAGACGACAATGTCTAATGCTAGTGGCAGAAAATGGATACAAAGACTAATTGTATGTTAATTTCACAGCTTTGGAATGAAGGAAATCAAACATGTTCCAACATTTATAAAACCTTGAACATTCCTGAGCAGACTGTCTACAGAGTTGTGAGTAAATTAAAAGCAGGTAATGGAATCGAGCGAAAAGAAGGTAGTGGGAGGCCAAGAGTTTTGGACACAAAGGACCATCGGCGTCTCGCCAAAATCGTTAAGGCTGGGCCAATGAAAAGTGTAGAAAACATACGGCAGCGCATGATCGAGTTGGGAAGCCCAGAGGTATCTAATGCTACTGTCAACCGGGAGCTACACAGGATGAATTACACAAAAAAGCGGGTAATTTCGTCACCATTGCTCACAGAGACTCACAAACAGATGCGCTTGAACTGGTGCCACGAAAACAAAAATTTGTCATGGGACAATGTGATTTTTTCAGATGAATGTTCTGTTTGGTCTTATCCTGCTCAAATAAATGTTTGGACGAAAGACCTATTAAAGCCTGTGTACCAGCGACCGAAACATACCCAGAAATTCCATCTTTGGGGAGGGGTGTCAACAAGAGGTGCCACCCCACTGTGTGTTTTCACAGGAATTCTCACGAAAGAAAGGTACATCGACATACTAGAGGGACACCTTCTACCATTTATGCAGGTCATGTACCCCGATGGGTGCACATTTCAACATGACAATGACCCAAAGCGTACAGCTCATACCACCAAAGCATGGCTGCAAGAGAAGAATGTGATAGTGCTGAAGTGGCCCAGCAACAGTCCCGACCTAAACCCAATTGAAAACGTTTGGGCACTACTCAAGAATCATTTTAAAAAGAGTGGACTCAGAGAAGTTGAACAATTGAAGAAGGAAGCTGAAAAATGCTGGGACAGTCTGACTCACAATTACCTACAAACTCTTGTGGGAAGTATGCCTCGCCGCATCCAGGCTTGCCTTGCTGGAGAAGGCAACATTATATTGTACTGAAACCACTGTTAATAGATAGAGGAGATACCAATCTTCCTCTGGACATACAGTTTTTATTATTATTTGCTTCTATGAGTGTGCTGCGTTGCAAAAATATGACTGCCATTTTTTTTGCAAAGTACTGTATATATATATATATATATATATATATATCTATATATATATATATATATATATATATATATATATATCTATATATATATATATATATATATATATATATATATATATATATATATAATAATTAGTACCCCTAGCATAATTAGCCATAATAAACTATAATAATAACACATAATATCAAAGGAGGATCTTGAAAGGAAGCAAATAGACATCTACTCTCATCACACCTGGAGGTTTATACAGCTGGATTCTATCCTTTGATGTCAATACACCCTTATTCTTCTCAGAAAAGGGGGTATTTCTTGTAAGACCAGTCTCTTACCTGGCACTATCCTGGTATCATCTGATACATCTTTTTGTCCAGGATCCCTTATATTTTAAATAACAACAACCCTTTCGTGACAGAGTGAGAAAAATGAAGAAATGAAGAGATAGTGCCGGAGTGAATGAGAGTTATAAAAATTGCACGACTGATTTCGTCACAAACCCAGGGAATACGTTAGTGAGTGAGTTGAACTTGATGTAATAAGAGAATCTACTTGTGCGTGCTTTATCTTGACTCAGGTGGTAAGCTGCTGAGTGAGTTGAACTTGATGTAAATATAAGACTCAACTTCTGAGCACTTGATAAGCAGGTGAATAAAATGGCAGCGCATCCATCGTTTAAAAAACGTGGGCGAGAAATCTTTCCTTTAACTTAGGAAGTGAAGGATGTCCTATTTTGTGAATTCTGCTCTCCGGACGTACTAGCTTCCTTCCGGTTAGACGCCAAACTCATAATGTGTACATTCAGACTTCTGTTGGACTGAAGACACACAAAGTGACTTCGTACGTTTCACATCTAATATCAATGGTTGACTTTCTCTTATAATAATCCTCAATATTGATCCCTCTGTTCTTAATTCTCTGACAGGGATTATGGATTACCTGAGGCGATACTCTAACAATCTAGATGAAGGTGAATTATGAACTATGAATTACCTCATATCCTATCATCCTATAGGAAAAATGTTTTATTTAATGAATCATTTACGAAAAGAATTAATTGAAAAACTATCTTTCGCACATGTAGCTAAGAGGCTAAGTGCAAAAATAAATCTTAATTAATGAATAAGAAAAAGTATTACTAATTGGTATAAGATTTACTAACCTCTTTTTCCCTTCGCAAATTCCTTAAGAACACTATAAACACCACAGATATGAATTAATTATCCACACATGAATGAACACGTTTACGCAGGCAAAGCTCTGTGAAAATCGTCTGCCCCACATTGTTGGAAATTTCGTACTGAATTCATCGCGCACTCTAATTTTATCTGTGGTTGTCAATGTGTTCCGACATTGGATGTGTGACGTATAATTCCGCCTACAAACCAATAGCTAGGCCTCCATGTGGTCGCCAAGGCCTTAGCTCTATCTTGTCCCATGTCAGTGCGTGTCACTGGCTAAAAAGGGGTGGGCTCTTGCAACAAACATTCAATGCCGTGCTGCATGTCCGTTTTGCAAGACTAACAGGTGTTTGATGTTTGGCCGGCTAATGCAAAAACCCACGAGGAAACTCTGTCACTAGCTTTCTGTCTTTTGGTTGCTTCCCGTATCATTCTATGCGCGCAATATTTTAATCTCTGTATCCATTATCCACTTTCTGCGTGTCACGAGTCCTTTATTGTCCATCGCCCGCACCAGCGCCATCGTCTCAATGTGGTACGACTCGTGTTTGTTTAAACAGGGGATTAGCAATGAAAAATGTTCTCTCTATTGCCCAGCCGGGCGTTTCCTAAAGTTAAACAATACTCAATGTGGCATGTCTCGTGAAGTTTACACGAGGAATTAGGTATCAAAGGAATCCGTTCTATAGCCATGTGTGTTTCACAAAATTTTTATGAAGGCAGGCGTGTTCCGCGAGATAACTTAATGAGAGGGACTAAATCAAAGGCGTGTAAAGTTGCACTTTACATACAAGTCGTGATTAAGAAAGATTACTTTAACCACGATGAAAGAGCAAAATGTGTGAGAAAATAAAATAAGAAAGATGTTGGAAATGATAGAGAGTGATAAAGATAGACCTACTATAAGACATGAGGCAACAAACTGTCTCTGCCTTGATTGGTCTTCAGCATCCTTCGTGTGGTGAGTCAGCTCTGATTCTTGCTTTGCATCTCTGCCTCTACAGTTCTCCTCCAGGTAGCATTTGGTTTGTCTCGCTTTCGTTTTGGAGGAAACATATACAGTGGGTTTTGTTTCCAGGTAACATTCGTTAATGCAGACGGAACTAGCAACAAGAAGGCTACTAGTGACAAAATAAATGTGTGTATCAATAATAGAAGAACAAAAAGAACAGCCAGACAGCTGCTGCCTTTCACAAATGGGTGCTTCCGTTGTATAGAAGGATAGAAATGGCATGACAAGATCACTGATGTGAAACATGACAATAACCAGACAAGTGCCTGTGGAACAAAAGATGAGAAGAAGACGCTGGAGATGGATAAGACACACAATGAGAAAACCTGGCAGTCCTTGTTCTGGAATCCTCAGGGTAAGAGAGGTATAGGGAGACCTAGGAACACACGGAGACGAGAGCTGGAGGCCTGTGCTCCTAGGGGAACTGAAGGTGAAGTATGAATGAATGAACACAGTATCACAAGTCACAGAAATGTTCTACAAAGTGAATGATGAAGGTATCACGGAGAATGAATGAACACAGTATCACAAGTCACAGAAATGTTCTACAAAGTGAATGATGAAGGTATCACGGAGAATGAATGAACACAGTATCACAAGTCACAGAAATGTTCTACAAAGTGAATGATGAAGGTATCACGGAGAATGAATGAACACAGTATCACAAGTCACAGAAATGTTCTACAAAGTGAATGATGAAGGTATCACGGAGAATGAATGAACACAGTATCACAAGTCACAGAAATGTTCTACAAAGTGAATGATGAAGGTATCACGGAGAATGAATGAACACATTATCACAAGTCACAGAAATGTTCTACAAAGTGAATGATGAAGGTATCACGGAGAATGAATGAACACAGTATCACAAGTCACAGAAATGTTCTACAAAGTGAATGATGAAGGTATCACGGAGAATGAATGAACACATTATCACAAGTCACAGAAATGTTCTACAAAGTGAATGATGAAGGTATCACGGAGAATGAATGAACACAGTATCACAAGTCACAGAAATGTTCTACAAAGTGAATGATGAAGGTATCACGGAGAATGAATGAACACAATATTATAAGTCACAGAAATGTTCTACAAATTGAATGATGAAGGTATCACGAAGAATGAATGAACACAGTATCACAAGTCACAGAAATGTTCTACAAATTGAATGATGAAGGTATCACCGAGAATGAATGAACACAGTATCACAAGTCACAGAAATGTTCTACAAATTGAATGATGAAGGTATCACCGAGAATGAATGAACACAGTATCACAAGTCACAGAAATGTTCTACAAAGTGAATGATGAAGGTATCACGGAGAATGAATGAACACAATATCACAAGTCACAGAAATGTTCTACAAAGTGAATGATGAAGGTATCACCGAGAATGAATGAACACAGTATCACAAGTCACAGAAATGTTCTACAAATTGAATGATGAAGGTATCACCGAAAATGAATGAACACAGTATCACAAGTCACAGAAATGTTCTACAAAGTGAATGATGAAGGTATCACCGAGAATGAATGAACACAGTACCACAAGTCACAGAAATGTTCTACAAATTGAATGATGAAGGTATCACGGAGAATGAATGAACACAGTATCACAAGTCACAGAAATGTTCTACAAATTGAATGATGAAGGTATCACCGAGAATGAATGAACACAGTATCACAAGTCACAGAAATGTTCTACTAAGTGAATGATGAAGGTATCACGAAGAATGAATGAACACAGTATCACAAGTCACAGAAATGTTCTACAAAGTGAATGATGAAGGTATCACGGAGAATGAATGAACACAGTATCACAAGTCACAGAAATGTTCTACAAAGTGAATGATGAAGGTATCACGAAGAATGAATGAACACAGTATCACAAGTCACAGAAATGTTCTACAAAGTGAATGATGAAGGTATCACGGAGAATGAATGAACACAGTATCACAAGTCACAGAAATGTTCTACAAAGTGAATGATGAAGGTATCACGGAGAATGAATGAACACAGTATCACAAGTCACAGAAATGTTCTACAAAGTGAATGATGAAGGTATCACGGAGAATGAATGAACACAGTATCACAAGTCACAGAAATGTTCTACAAAGTGAATGATGAAGGTATCACGGAGAATGAATGAACACAGTATCACAAGTCACAGAAATGTTCTACAAAGTGAATGATGAAGGTATCACGGAGAATGAATGAACACAGTATCACAAGCCACAGAAATGTTCTACAAAGTGAATGATGAAGGTATCACGGAGAATGAATGAACACAGTATCACAAGCCACAGAAATGTTCTACAAAGTGATTGATGAAGGTTTCACGGAGAATGAAACAAAAAGTCATCATAGATAAAGGCGAGGAAATACTGATAGGGCTGTAAAAATGGAAAATAACGTTAAAATTAAATAGGAAAATAGATATGGAGTGAGTTTTACAATTGCAAGATACACCAAAAAGAAAGGCCACAGTCATAAATATCAGATAAAGATAAATACAGATATAGATATGGGGGGAGTTAAATACATATCATCATCATCATCAACATAATTTTACATTGCGCTCCTTATAAAGCATGGCATCATCACTGTAGCTGGTCCCTTTACAGAAAACCTGCACCAAACATTCACATACTTTTGTAGCGGTGGTTTTTGTAGCACTTTGTTTCACATGATGAGGTTGCCAGCCTCATACACAACCTTGTAATATATGCCGGAGGGTGCATAGTTCTTTTTATTTTTCTTTGTCTTTTCAGAGACACCCGGGATTTATTTATTTATACTGTTTACATAAATTATTTATACTTTACTATTCTCTAAGGACGTCCGTCCCATATATAGTTTTAGATGTGGAGTCATGTTTACAGGGGTCTTTGCTATTTTTTTTCGTAACCTATCTATACATTATTTTCTGCCTCATGTTTGTGATTGTGACTCCCGGAAGGTAAACCCCGAAACGTCCTGAGTATACCGTGTACCGTTCAACTGTAAATCTGACTTCACACCTACTTTTTTGTTAAACCTTTAGTTGACGGAGAGAAGAGGCAACATATAAGTAGCTTCAAAAACCTGTATGGAACTAGACCTGGTCATTTGAGAGATTATCCCGCGACGATACGCCAGCAAAATATCCCAAATAAGCTGTTAATGATGCATCTTGTTTGGTCACTGGTTGCTCTGAACTGATATTTTTTTCCTAAGAACATTCGCTAATGCACACTGAACTATACACACAATGCTTCTCGTAAAATAAAAAAAATAAAAAAGAAAGAAAGACACGTGTATCAAGCTAGACCAGTGATTCTCAATGTATGGGCTGCGACTCAAAATTGGTTCCCGGGAAACATTGCAATTGATCGCGTCACATTAGTTTTCTTTACTCGAAATTTAAGAGGTATATCTTTGGCTGAATTCCTATAATTAATTTTTATTTGTAATATGTGGTACATGGGTCACCAACTTCCCCGTGAAATTTGTGTCCTATGTGTGAAAAGGTTAAGAACCACTAATTTAGACTAAAAATTATAGCTCTCAAAGTTCCAACAAAGACGTAGTGCACGGTGAATAATGAAGTAATTATGGAGGCTGGAAGAAAAACGCGTGCTAGATAAAGGCGAGAAGTGGCAACAGATACAAAAGATATGCAGCTTCACAACCCTGTGTAACATTTTGCTTTTAACCACACACACACCCACTCACACACACAAATACCTGGTCATTTGAATGATTATTCGATGCGCCATTAAAACAGCCCAGACGAGCTGTTAAAGATGCACCTTATTTGGCAACTCGTTGCCCCGGGTCCTCATCAGGATTCAGAGCACTTGATTGCCATTATGGATATTACGAGGGATACTCGTGGGAAATTCAGAACGTGCTCTAAAACCAGTTATCACTTAAATAAAACATCATTGCCAGTCTTTCATAACACAATAACTGTCCTGCAGTCATATAACAAGATCATAACGAGCTTAGCCTGCAGCTTTTCTGCTCTAAAGTGCGCACGTCAGGGACTTGTCTGAATCTTGTCTTTGCAGTCTTGTTCATGGTCGTGTTGGATTCTGAAATGTTTTTGTTGTTTTTGTTCCCTGCAGCGATTGATGATGACTTTCAAACTGCTTATGATAAAGATTATTATTTATTTATTTGCAATTTATTTGTAATTTCGCAATGCGGTGTTGCGTGACTACTTATATCTGAAAAAGTCGTTGTGGTGCTTTGATTCCAGGTGGGATATAAGAGTGCAGATAGTTCCTTGAGTTAAACAATGACAGTCTTTTAAAGACCATTACATTTAAACAATCGTAACAAAAGTTTCACATAAACACGTATTCTTTATTGTTGTGATATATTTATAATTGGTTGACGTCAGATCGTCTCGATTGGCTTTATTCACAAATTTAAATACAACACTACGAGAGCCTAGAGGAGCTTTCATTGCATTGGGAAATATATGGAGATGAAAAGAAATCGTCCAACACAAAAACCAGAATATTTAATTCAAATGTCAAGTTAGTCTTTTTGTATGGCTCTGAAACACGGAGAACAACAACAACAACAAGAAAGGAATCAAAAAAGCTATAGACTTTCATAAATAGGTGCTTGCGGATAACAGAAGGATTGAAATGGTATGACAAGATCACTAATATGGAAGCGATGACATGAACCAGACAAGTGATAGTGGAACAAGATCACTAATATGGAAGCGATGACATGAACCAGACAAGTGATAGTGGAACAAGATCACTAATATGGAAGCGATGACATGAACCAGACAAGTGACAGTGGAACAAGATCACTAATATGGAAGCGATGACATGAACCAGACAAGTGACAGTGGAACAAGATCACTAATATGGAAGCGATGACATGAACCAGACAAGTGACAGTGGAACAAGATCACTAATATGGAAGCGATGACATGAACCAGACAAGTGACAGTGGAACAAGATCACTAATATGGAAGCGATGACATGAACCAGACAAGTGACAGTGGAACAAGATCACTAATATGGAAGCGATGACATGAACCAGACAAGTGACAGTGGAACAAGATCACTAATATGGAAGCGATGACATGAACCAGACAAGTGACAGTGGAGCAAGATCACTAATATGGAAGCGATGACATGAACGAGACAAGTGACAGTGGAACAAGATATGATAAGAAGGTGCTGGAGATGGATAGGATAACATTGAGAAAACCTGTTGATAGCATTACCAGGCAGTCTTTGTTCTGGAATCACCAGGGTAATAGAGGTAGAGAGAGATTAAGGAAAACATGGAGAAGATAACTGGAGACTGATATGAAGGGCATGAAGAAGACATGAAAAGACCTCCAGTTGATGGCACAGGACAGGAAGACTTGACACAGGACAGGAAGACTTGACACAGTACAGGAAAACTTGGCACAGGACAGGAAGACTTGACACAGGACAGGAAGACTTGACACAGGACAGGAATAATTGACACAGGACAGGAAGAATTGACACAGGACAGGAAGACTTGACACAGGACAGGAAGACTTGACACAGGACAGGAAGACTTGACACAGTACAGGAAGACTTGACACAGGACAGGAAGACTTGACACAGTACAGGAAGACTTGACACAGGACAGAAAGACTTGACACAGTACAGGAAGACTTGACACAGGACAGGACGACTTGACACAGGACAGGAAGAATTGACACAGTACAGGAAGACTTGACACAGGACAGGAAGAATTGACACAGTACAGGAAGACTTGACACAGGAAAGGAAGACTTGACACAGGACAGGAAGATTTGACACAGTACAGGAAGACTTGACACAGGACAGGAAGACTTGACACAGGACAGGAAGAATTGACACAGGACAGGAAGACTTGACACAGGACAGGAAGACTTGACACAGGACAGGAAGACTTGACACAGGACAGGAAAACTTGGCACAGGACAGGAAGACTTGACACAGGACAGGAAGAATTGACACAGGACAGGAAGACTTGACACAGGACAGGAAAACTTGGCACAGGACAGGAAGACTTGACACAGGACAGGAAGACTTGACACAGGACAGGAAGACTTGACACAGTACAGGAAGACTTGACACAGGACAGGAAGACTTGTCACAGGACAGGAAGACTTGGCATAAGTTTGTTGATGGCACAGGACAGGAAGACTTGGTATAAGTTTGTTGATGGCCTATGCTCCTTGGGGAGGCGAAGGGTGTAGATAATGATAATGACTACGGCATGATTCGTTATTGCAGTGCTTCCAAAACATACAATAATGGCGTACCCCTTATAAGAGTTTAACCTTACAAGCGTGCCCCTCTCATATATTAAACTTTTAAAAAAGTGTTTCTGCATCTAAACAAAAGATAATAAAGTAAAATAAAAAATTATATCGTGTGACCTCTGACATACTACACTTTGGGAAACATTGCGTTATTGAATAACGGTGACGTATACCAATCAGATATCAATCCGTTTTTAAGAGGGAACACACACCCAAAAGCCACGAGTAGCACGCGCTAGATTTTGTGATCAATGAAGAACAATGAGTAATGGTGAATTAGAAATATTGCTACTGAAAAAAAAAGAAAAAAAGATTAAAGAACAAAGCAGACAAGGACACGCAGCACACAGTCTAAATTTATCATGAGCAAAGGAACATTGGATGTACATTGTTTTCCCACAAAACAAAAGAAGAAAAATGTAATATATAAAACAACCGACGCACTTCAACTCGAGACGCTGCGGGGCGTCGACTTTACTCTAGTTTCTATTGTTCTGGTTGTAAACGTGAAGTTGGTGTGTTCTTATAACTGAGGTTCATCCTGCTAGATTGAAAGCCGCCTTGAAGAGACAGAAGACAAACGCAGAATAATAGAAAGTCAATTGGCAAATAGAAGTCTGAGCTGCCAGAAAGTAATGAAGAAGTGGTCTTAAGAAAATAGCCACGAAAGCATCATGCTTCGTAATATAGCATGCTTCAGAACCTCGAAGTTTTATACGCTTATCATAATAATAATAATAACTCTTCAGTCATGACTGACAATGGGAATGCGCTCCTGAGGTGACAGCCCTCAGCTGCTTATTTTCCTGGTGTTCGACGTTTTCTCCTGTCAGCTTATTGTCTTTTGTTATAGTGCTAGCAAATATGCTTCTGTTTTCTCCGTGTTCTTCTCAGGGGTCTCTCAAGCGACAAAGACGAGTAGGATTACTATGTCATCGGGCATTTCGTACCTCATATGAGGTTTAGCATGGAGCTAGCAACCTCATATGAGGTTTAGCATGGAGCTAGCAACCTCATATGAGGTTTAGCATGGAGCTAGCAACCTCATATGAGGTTTAGCATGGAGCTAGCAACCTCATATGAGGTTTAGCATGGAGCTAGCAATCTCATATGAGGTTTAGCATGGAGCTAGCAACCTCATATGAGGTTTAGCATGGAGCTAGCAACCTCATATGAGGTTTAGCATGAAGCTAGCAATCTCATATGAGGTTTAGCATGGAGCTAGCAACCTCATTTGAGGTTTAGCATGGAGCTGGCAACCTCATATGAGGTTTAGCATGGAGCTAGCAACCTCATATGAGGTTTAGCATGGAGCTAGCAACCTCATATGAGGTTTAGCATGGAGCTAGCAATCTCATATGAGGTTTAGCATGGAGCTAGCAACCTCATATGAGGTTTAGCATGGAGCTAGCAACCTCATATGAGGTTTAGCATGGAGCTGGCAACCTCATATGAGGTTTAGCATGGAGCTAGCAACCTCATCATGTACAGCATACTGCCACAGAAAGCACTCCTGCAGGAGGTAATATCGGAATGAAGTTCGCCGAACGTTCTGCAGTGAATATGTGTATAATATGTGTATTTTCGTACCACAGAGTTAGGGTTAGGATTAGGGTTAACCCTAAATGGTACGAAAATACACATTATACACATATTCATTGCTGAGCGTTCGGCGAACTTCATTCCGATATTACCCTGCAGGAGTATGTAAATGTTTGGTGCAGGTTTTCTGTTGGGATCAACTACTATGGTAGTTCCGTGCTCCATTCGAAGCGTAAAGGAAAATGATGATGATTACGACGATGTTGATGATGATAACGACGATGATGATAATAATGACGACGTTGATGATGATGATGATGATGATGATGATGATGATGATGATGATGATGATGATGATGATGATGATGATGATGATGATGATGATGATGATGATGATGATTACGACGACGTTGATGATGATGATGATGAAATATGCTTTTTAATATTATGATGTTAGGAAAAATATTTCTTTGATATACATTTTCTACAGCGATTGCTCCACTTTAAATATGAACGTAATTTTCCAGACCGACACCATTCATTTGTTTTGTTATTTGCAAATTGACATGTCGCTGTCAGGATTTCAGTTGGATTTATTGACAATCTGAATCACAGTCAGTGTTAAATCATGTATTTTAAAGACGAAACTTATAAACCGATTGTTACGTGTTGTTTATGTGGAGATTATGAATGCGGGACGCAATCTCGGCTTTTACTGAATGGAAATTCTCAATCTTCGGCTTTTATTGAAGAGCGAGACGTGAATTGTCGGGACAAATGTAAATGAAAGACGGGACAAAAAAACACACCACCGCAAAATTCCATTCTGAACCTGGTATCCAGCTTTCAAAACACTTTACCATTAACCCCCGACTCTGGAGAACATCTTTTGACACTCAGTTCCCTTCTCCTAAAAATCACACGATGAAAAATCGTCTTGTAGTTTACTAGTTTACATAACCGACAAGTTTGTATGGCTACCTAACAGATGGCAACTGCTTCTTGTCTACATGCAGGGCCAGATTAAACCAAGAAGGGCCTCTAAGCTTTTTTGGTGTTTGCCCCCCCCTTTTACGTAATAGGCAATAATTCTAATGTTTTTTTCTTCACACCCCTTATCATGGTGATGGTATATTCTAGTATTAGTAATAGACTGGTGTGTTAGTTTGTTAGCATTGCTTACCTCTTTTATTAGTAATTTTATTTTTTCATGAATTTTTATTAGTATAGCAAATAGTTCATGCGCCGTTATATTTTTGTCGGGGTGCATAACCTATTTTTGTTTTTACTATCTTTTTAGAACGTTATGAATGCGATTGCAAAGTGCAGATATTTCCTTTTTGTACATAAATCTTTGCAGTTTTTATTTTTTTAAACTCATACACGGGTCCCTAAGATGCCCCTAGGCTTCGGCCTACTTAGCCTAATAGATAATACAGCCCTGTCTACGTGTGTGGGTTGTTGTATCCAATATTTTGCTTACCCTACTGTGGCGTGAGGTTTTATTTGGCTCACAAAAATAGAATTTCTGCAGAAAATGGTGAAGTCCCAGTGTCTGAGAGGACTACTGGTATCACAAATTAGTTACGGCTGTGAATGATCTGATCTCGAAACAATAGTAGAGAGGAGACCGACATAAAGTGCCACCTCCGCTGTGTAACTAACTGTGATAAAAAAAAACAACAAGGAAACAGATTTTACTTAACAATGATAAAATTGACAAGTCGTTCAAATACAATTTCCTTATTATTTATTTAGTTTATACACTATCTACTCTTGTGCTGAAGGGTGAATGTTGAAAATGGAATGTAATGAATTTGTAAGTTTACATATGATTTACAAATATTTATATTTATATAGATATGTAAATATATTATAACAGGTTTTCCAATTATAGGAACAAAAATTATATCAGCTGTGCTGTTATTCAATTATAGTACATGTATCAGCTGTGCTGTTAATTAAGGATATAACGTTTATCAGCTATACTGTTATTTACGTATAATTTATCCACTATGATCTTATTATTGTCTCTTGCTACGCTGATTCACGTTTTCTTCATTGACTTAGATTTTGCTCACAATGCCGACAGAAATGGTACTAATGTGTACTCATCTCTTAGAAGTGCTGTCCTTCTTGGTTTGGTTGACACAAAACACCAGCTGTTGATCGTTTCGTTAGCCCACCCAAGACTGAGGGGGACTAAAGATGTAGAGTCTTGACAACCTCTATGCTCCTGCGGAGTTCCAGGCAGCTGGATTGACGACCCACGATCTCAGTTTTTATGACACGTATAAAACCTGTAACAAGCAAAAATAGGGGCTAATTTCTGTCCTCAAGCCCACCTATTTCTATTGTATATGATATGAGCGTGTCTCAGTGTCTGCATGTAGGATGAATGACAACATGGCTCAGTATGATTTAGCAATAGCGAGACAAGACAGGTGTCTACTTGCAAAACATTCTTTCTGATAAACTAATACATGGATATCATTCAATAATATAAATTCAATGCATGAATACATTCAATAATATAAATTCAATACATGAATACATCCCATAATATAAATTCAATACATGAATACATCCAATAATATGTACACCTAGGTGTGATACAACCATTTCCTTCCCCCTATAATATACCAGGCCCTCTCTGACAAGTGCTATAATATATCCTAACAATAACGTTATGTTCTTATGATAGGAGTATGTGAGACGAGGACTGTTTGGTGATATATCAGGTGGGAGTTATAGGAGACAATAGATCGGAGTTAGATGAGACAAGAGTTGAGTCCTAACAAGGACTGTTTTGGTTATATTGCAGTTGGTCTGAGATAACAGATTGAAGTATAGGAGACAATAGGTTGAGTCTTAGCAAGGACTGTTTTGGTTATATGGCAGTTAGTCTTATCAGAGATAATAGACTGAAGTCATGTGAGACAATAGATTGAGTTATAGGAGACAATAGATTGAGGTATGAGTCCTATTAGTCTTTGTCTATTCAATCATAATAGGAAATACAATCATTATACTTAATTTCCCCAAGATACAATCAGTAACCTGATAGGTAGTATAAATGACACACAACAAATACCAACATTATAGACCTGCTGAAAGCCTATTTTCCGAAAGGTTATCGTAAATATATTTACCCTCTAAGATTCAAACCGGCCAGATTTTGACTCGACTTAGCAAAGCAGGTGCAGGTCAATGCCCTCAGGTAAGCTATAAATCAAGGTGACAGCTTCTCCTCTTCAGTCGGTCGGTATCTCTGGCGTCGTGTCGGTGATGTGTGATTATGCATAAAATCCGCCCGATTATATAGGTAGGTAAATGCTTAAGGAAAGCGTTTGGTTGGTTCCTGGCGGAGCAAAATGATTGGTTTCCTCCGGTTTAGTCTCAAGCGCTGTACAGCCTAATTTTATTCAGTTTTCATCCGCCATCTTGCGTGAACAAGATGGCCGTTAATTTATTCTGTCTCAGAGACTGGTGAACGTTGCTCGTTGATTGGGTGAAGCAAATCTGTATCTCGACATAGTGATTAACAAAGTAGTGGGTTACACTCGTTTCACGACATAGCCCCCTCCTTTCCTAGCTGTGACTTGTCATAGCTGACGTGTAAACCCCTGCTGTGGTTAATCCTTTTGCGTCTGTCCTTCCAGAGTACTAGGGTGTCGACTTAAAAAATCAGCTCCTACATTGTCTCTTCCCGGAATGTAATTCACGGTAAAGGAATAAGGCGCCAGAAGCAGACTCCACCTTAACAATCTCGAATTTAACTTTTTAGATGATGCCAAGAATGTTAAAGGCTGATGATCGCTTTGGACAATGAAGTGTGTCCCATACAAGTAAGGTGAAAATTTGTTGATGGACCAAATTAGAGCTAAACATTCTTTCTCTATGGTCGAGTAGTTCAACTCAGCTGCATTCAGCTTCCTACTGGCGTAGGCGACTGGTAAAAGTACCTCTGGCTGGGCTTTTGATTTCTGCAAGAGAGTTGCACCAATCCCTATAATGCTAGCGTCCGTCCTTAATACAAATTCCTGTGTGATATCGGGTAGTGTAAGGATAGGTTTGCTGGTGAGTTTTGCTTTTAGCTCTGTGTAAGCTTTTTCACAATCAGCATTCCATTGGATTTTGTCAGGCTGTCCTTTCTTCGTTAAGTTAGTTAATGGTGCACACAGAGAGTTAAAGTGGGGTATATACTTCTGATAGAACCCACATAATGACACGAATGATCTCACATCTTTCTTCGTTTGAGGTCGGGGTGCCTTCTTTAGCTTCTCTATATTCTTTGGGTCAGGAGACATATGACCTGTAGAAATAGTGTGACCTAGGAATTCCAACTCCTTACAACCGATATAGCACTTGGTTGGACGTGCAGTCAATCCAGTTTCTCTCTCAGTCTGTCAAACAACATGGAGAGCGCTACTATATGCTCTTCAAATGTGTTTGTAGCAACAAGAATGTCATCCATAAAGTTAGTGATATGGGGATTTTGTAGAGGTTCCAATAATTTCCTCATCATTCTTGAAAAGATACTGGGAGCATTTTTCAGGCCAAAGGGTAGTACATTAAACTCGTAGTGTCCGTCTGATGTACTAAATGCCAGCATTTTCCTAACTTCTGGTTTCACTGGTATTTGGTAGTATCCCTTGCTTAGATCTACCTTCGATAAATACCTAGCCTTACTCAGTGTAGAGAACAGCTGGTTGGTGTCAGGTAATGGGTCCACCTGAGATTCTGTGATCGCATTAAGCTTCCGGTAGTCAATACATAACCTGTGTTCACCACTCGGTTTTCTCAATAGCACCACACTTGAGCTATAGGGAGAGTCTGACTTCGAGATAATTTTCTCCTTCAACAGATAATCAACTTCCTCCCTTAGTGCTTGGGCTTTCGCATAGGGTATAGGGTATGTTCTCATGCATACTGGGGTAGGGTCGGTAACCTTCATGTCGTACTCTAACAGATTCGTCCGACCTGGCTTATCTGTGAGCACATCAGCATGGGTTTCCAACACTTTCTGAACCCTCTTCTTCTACTCTGGAGTTAAATGTTCACTAATATTTACATGAACATAATCCTCTGTAGTTGTGAGTGGATACTCCATAGAGTGAAGTGGTTCACCGTGCATTTCTGTTGCAATGGCTAGGGTCATGATATGGGCAACTTCTGATGATTCCTTGTCATAGTATTTTTTAAGAAGATTGACATGATATACCTTCTCCTTTCCTTTCTTGTCAATCTTATAATTGGTCCTGGAAAGTTTCTCCAGTATGACATAGGGTCCCTGCCATCCAATCTGCAATTTATTATTGCTGCTCGGCAACAGTAATAACACCTTTTCACCCACCTCCAGTTCCCTATCCTTTGCTTTTTTGTTATAGTAGGCAGCATGCTTCCTCCTGGCCTGTCTTAAGTTATCATTGGCCAGTTTCCAACCTGCTTTCAATCGAGATGTCAACTCGTTGACGTACTGGTATGAGGAAGTCACTGTTTCCTCTGCCTTTTCATCAGTCCATGTCCGCAGCAATGCTTCCAGTGGACCTTTTATTGGTCTTCCAAACAACAATGTAACTGGAGCCAATCCAGTTGAGTTGTGGGGTACTTCCCTATATGCAAATAGTGCAGCGGGTAAGTATGTATCCCAAGTATCAGGTTTTTCACTCGCCAGCTTTCTAAGGATTGAAATAAGCGTACCATTGAACCGCTCTACTTGACCGTTCCCTTGGGCATGGTAGGGACTACAATGATAGTGCCTGGCTTGAAATATCCTGAACACTTCTTGTGTTAGCTTTCCCTTAAACTGAGACCCATTGTCAGTCAATATCTGATGCGGGAAACCTAATCGGGTAAATATTGTCAACAGGGCCTCTGCCACGTGCTTTGAATCTATAGCTGACATGGCCACTGCTTCTTCCCACATAGAGCAAGTATCAACCAAGGTTAAGATATATGCATTTCTCTTCTTGGTCCTAGTGAGGGGTCCAACAATATCCACTGCAACACGTTCAAACGGGGTTCCCATAATAGGCATTTCTCCCAGTGTTGCTGGTGCAGTCCTATGCTTAGGACCTACTCTTTGGCATTCTGGACAGGATCTTACATATCTTTTTATGTCCTCTGTAATTCCTGGCCAAAAGTAGTGACAGGCTATCCTTTGTCCAGTGGCCTCTATTCCCATATGTCCACTGAAGGGTATAGCATGTCCTAGCGTCATAACCTTCTCCCTGTAAGATTTTGGCACTACAAGCTGTCCATGCCCTTTAGGTCCTGTTCCAGCTTTTCTGTATAGTAGGCCATTCTTCATATACAAGTCTCCTTTCTCTGGAGGGTTATGTGCTTTAGGCAATTTGCCAAAACAAGGCTTCAATGTGCTGTCTGCTGCTTGAGCTTTTTTCATCTCTTCTGGATGAGTATTGATAAGAGTCTCCTCCATTTTCCTGGAGCTTTCCCTGGTCTGGACTGTTGCCATAACTACGCGTTGTATAGGTTCTCCAAGGAAAACGTACCTACACCCCAAAATCAAAGGGTAAATAGGGTCGTCCATCACTGCTGCTTTGATTTCTCCTTCCACATAGCGAGATCTTATGTTGATTCGAGCTATGGGTAGTGTCATGGTTCTTGCTCCCTTGATCGGTCCTCTGATTTCCACTGTTTCTGTGGTTATCTGGTCAGGACTCACTAGAGAAGAGCACACAACTGAATCAAAGTCCAATCCTGTGTTATATAAACACAGTACTTGAGTGCCATTCACGGTCACTTCCTCACAGACAGGGGGATGATGGAAGTCTTTCTGACTTACTGCCATTTCCTTCCTTCCCTGATTCCCTGTTGTAAGACATGCAGCATGATGAGGAGGATTCTTCCTTCTGCAGTCCGCAGTATTGTGGTTACTCATTAGACAAGTTTTACACCAATTTCATTCCTTCCGGTAAGGTGTCTTATCCGATCTTAGAGGGTTTTTGTCCTTTTGGTCAAACCTTTGTTTGTTCCTTGTGGTATGGTCCTTTTGTTCATATTTGGTATAGTTTTGTGATGATTTGAAGTTTTCACCCTGCTTTTTCTTATTTCCTAATAATTCTGCCTGAGCTGCTTGATACCTCTCAGCAACAGTTACAATATCTTCCAATCTCTCTGCTCCTTGTTCCATGATAAACTTCCTCATTTATTGAGGCATGGACTCTTTCACTTGCTCCATCATTACCATTTTTTCAGATCCTGACACTTCCCTAAACTACTCCATTTTTCCAAATAGGTTTCCAATCTAGCCGAGAATTGGTGATAGTTTTCTCCTGGAAGATGTTTAGCTGTTCGGAATTTCTTTCTATATGATTCTGAGTTCTTTTCATATCTCACAAGCAGTGCCTGCTTCAGGATTTCATAATCTTCCTGGTCATCTCTTGAGAGCTTCAAATATACATCGTAGGCAACACCTCTCAATCCCTGAGATAGTTTAAGACTCCACTTTTCTTTCACTAAGCCATAGGTAGTGGCAAGTCTTTCGTATCTATCCAGGTACGACTCAATGGCGTCTTCTTTCTCAACAAATGGGTCCAGATGAAAATTCATGGCCCCACTTGAGGTGCTCTGGATGGAGCTATTCTCAGAGTGAGGTGAGCTACCACCATTATTGCCAGTATTTGCCTGAATTTCAAGCTCTTTTAATCTCAACTGATGGTCTCTGTCTGCTTGTAATTTTCTTTCCTCAGCTTCAGCCTCCCATTTCTTGGCTTCAATTTCTAATCTTTTGGTTTCTCTCTCAGCTTCCAGTCTTTTGTCTTCTCTCTCAGCTTCCAGTCTTTTGGCTTCTCTTTCAGCTTCCAGCCTTTTGTCTTCTCTCTCAGCTTCCAGTCTTTTGGCTTCTGCTTGCAACCGCCTTTCTTCAGCCTCTAATTGCAACTTTCTTTCTTCCCTATCCACGTGTTTGTCCACTTCTGTTGTGACATACTGAGTGAGAGCATCACCTGTCATATTTAATTCCTTACCCATCTGCATGATCGCAGTTCTGAACTTCACTAGATCAGCCATGGCGTTACTTAGATAGGGTATGTATATTTACTATAACCAAGTTATTGTAATTAAACTTAATTAATTTAAATGAACAAAAAATTTCCGTGCAACTTTGTGAGCATCAATTATTTACTGAGTACTAAATGGTACTCCTCCTAAGAAAATATTGTTTTTTTTTTCTTTTTTTTTTAAAATCCTATTACAGAATTTTTTTTCAAAAATCTGTTTCTATGTTATCTATGGGTGGCACAAGATAGAGTGTAGATAGATGAATAGACTAAGTATGGCTCAAGATATACAGAAATATCCCAGGAACGAGCCCCCAGTGTGGCGTGAGGTTTTATTTGGCTCACAGAAATAGAATTTCTGCAGAAAATGGTGAAGTCCCAGTGTCTGAGAGGACTACTGGTATCACAAATTAGTTACGGCTGTGAATGATCTGATCTCGAAACAATAGTAGAGAGGAGACCGACATAAAGTGCCACTTTCCGCTGTGTAACTAACTGTGATAAAAAAAAACAACAAGGAAACAGATTTTACTTAACAATGATAAAATTGACAAGTCGTTCAAATACAATTTCCTTATTATTTATTTAGTATATACACTATCTACTCTTGTGCTGAAGGGTGAATGTTGAAAATGGAATGTAATGAATTTGTAAGTTTACATATGATTTACAAATATTTATATTTATATAGATATGTAAATATACTATAACAAGTTTTCCAATTATAGGAACAAAAATTATATCAGCTGTGCTGTTATTCAATTATAGTACATGTATCAGCTGTGCTGTTAATTAAGGATATAACGTTTATCAGCTATACTGTTATTTACGTATAATTTATCCACTATGATCTTATTATTGTCTCTTGCTACGCTGATTCACGTTTTCTTCATTGACTTAGATTTTGCTCACAATGCCGACAGAAATGGTACTAATGTGTACTCATCTCTTAGAAGTGCTGTCCTTCTTGGTTTGGTTGACACAAAACACCAGCTGTTGATCGTTTCGTTAGCCCACCCAAGACTGAGGGGGACTAAAGATGTAGAGTCTTGACAACCTCTATGCTCCTGCGGAGTTCCAGGCAGCTGGATTGACGACCCACGATCTCAGTTTTTATGACACGTATAAAACCTGTAACAAGCAAAAATAGGGGCTAATTTCTGTCCTCAAGCCCACCTATTTCTATTGTATATGATATGAGCGTGTCTCAGTGTCTGCATGTAGGATGAATAACAACATGGCTCAGTATGATTTAGCAATAGCGAGACAAGACAGGTATATAAATTCAATGCATGAATACATTCAATAATATAAATTCAATACATGAATACATCCCATAATATAAATTCAATACATGAATACATCCAATAATATGTACACCTAGGTGTGATACAACCATTTCCTTCCCCCTATAATATACCAGGCCCTCTCTGACAAGTGCTATAATATATCCTAACAATAACGTTATGTTCTTATGATAGGAGTATGTGAGACGAGGACTGTTTGGTGATATATCAGGTGGGAGTTATAGGAGACAATAGATCGGAGTTAGATGAGACAAGAGTTGAGTCCTAACAAGGACTGTTTTGGTTATATTGCAGTTGGTCTGAGATAACAGATTGAAGTATAGGAGACAATAGGTTGAGTCTTAGCAAGGACTGTTTGGTTATATGGCAGTTGGTCTTATCAGAGATAATAGACTGAAGTCATGTGAGACAATAGATTGAGTTATAGGAGACAATAGATTGAGGTATGAGTCCTATTAGTCTTTGTCTATTCAATCATAATAGGAAATACAATCATTATACTTAATTTCCCCAAGATACAATCAGTAACCTGATAGGTAGTATAAATGACACACAACAAATACCAACATTATAGACCTGCTGAAAGCCTATTTTCCGAAAGGTTATCGTAAATATATTTACCCTCTAAGATTCAAACCGGCCAGATTTTGACTCGACTTAGCAAAGCAGGTGCAGGTCAATGCCCTCAGGTAAGCTATAAATCAAGGTGACAGCTTCTCCTCTTCAGTCGGTCGGTATCTCTGGCGTCGTGTCGGTGATGTGTGATTATGCATAAAATCCGCCCGATTATATAGGTAGGTAAATGCTTAAGGAAAGCGTTTGGTTGGTTCCTGGCGGAGCAAAATGATTGGTTTCCTCCGGTTTAGTCTCAAGCGCTGTACAGCCTAATTTTATTCAGTTTTCATCCGCCATCTTGCGTGAACAAGATGGCCGTTAATTTATTCTGTCTCAGAGACTGGTGAACGTTGCAGATTGATTGTTTGAAGCAAATCTGTATCTCGACATAGTGATTAACAAAGTAGTGGGTTACACTCGTTTCACGACACCTACGTCTGTGTCCTACATGGGACTGCCTTTTTTTATTATGGAATTGACTGCATGAACCAGACATGCTAATGGTAAAAGATGTCAGGAGTTGCATAAGATACACTTTGAGAAAATCAGTTGATAGCATTACAACACACTCCCTGCTCAAAGACATGGAAAAGAGAAATACAGACAGACATGAAAGGGTTAAAGAACACCCGAAAAAAACCTTAAAACCAGGAAAAGAAAAGCTTGGCGAGTATTTGTTAAAGGTTTGTGCTCGATAGATAGATGAAAGATAATAAAAGAATTAATAAAAAATAATCTAACAAAATTACGAGTGTGTTTTTATTCTCTCTTGGAACATTTAAAACCAGAGACTGGGGGATTCCACTATCAATTATTAAGATCTCAAACGATTTCGGCAACGAACGAGTATTTACCCCGCCCCTTCCCAATCCCCCTTCCTCTTTTCAGCATTATAGATGCCTCTAGGCAACGACACTGCACTCAGCTAATCCAAATTTCTAGTTTGGAAGACCTACCAATTGCGTGTTTGGAGACAGGAGCCGTGCGAATCACGCAAATGGGATGACATGGCAACGGACCGAACACAGCTGCATTATTTATTACACAAACTGTCGTTATTGTTGTCCTGCTAACATTGACAGTTATCCGAAGAAATATTTGTAAAGTTGCGCGTGCGCAGATGCCGTAGGTAGTGGGTACAGTTCCTGTATACATCCTTTTAAAACTGACCTGTAAGTATATAAATTGGGAATGTGAAGGTCTGGTGATGCTCTTATATACATATGACTTATGATAAGTGAAAGTCTATTAAATATCTAATTGGAAACACCAGGCCTTTACGCCCCTTCCCTTGATTTTTGTTTGGTATTTTTCTTTGTTTTTGTGTTATCTCGTTATTGTTTGTTTGGTTTTTTTTTTTTACATACACGCAAAATTGGTCATTTTGATTTGCCCTATTTACAATGATTTGACAGATGTGATGCCACTTTGACATATGGCCAGTTATTCCTATTATTTGGAACTGAAAACAATATATATCCTATTTATAACCCATCAGAGGTTGAACGGTATACTTCTCTTCATCAAATTTAAAACAATATATAAAAGTAAATAACCCACGTTGGTAACATGTATCTGTCATGTTTTCATATTAGAAAGAAGCAGTCCATTTTTTGGGGGGCATGTTATTAAGAGAGGACGATTGAAGGAAAGAGAAACAAAGGACGACAAAGAGAGAAGATTGACAGTTTGATATTGTAACATGTACAAAAGTCAGTTACAGTAAATATAAACTGCACTAGGTACAGGAAGTTGTTGTGACACATGTTCACCAACGCCAACTGGCATAAAGATAAATATAGTCCCATCGCAGGGACGGGAGAGTGAATTGAGTGGGGGGGGGGGGGGGGCCAGAGTGGCTCAGGGGTATGGAGTCCGCCTCTAATTCTATAGGTACCGGGTTCGCTCTCAGCACCGGGAATATAAATGATGGCAATTTTTTTTCAGAGCCAGTGGTTACTATGAAATGTGCATATGATACTAAAGAGTGACGCTACCAGGTTTTAAGCCCGGAAGCCGGTAACTGCCGCGAGATGCAAGGCTTCTAACCACTCTGCCAGAGCGTGTGCCTCTTGGGGTGAAGTGACCGAGTGACCGGTTTCCAGGATCGAAATCTGGAAGCTTCACGCTCCATTCTAAGCAGCTGTAAATGAGTGACTGACTACTCTTGAGTTAAGGACGGCAAAGGCAGCGAGGAAGGGAACCGGTCACCCACGTCATAAAGCTAAGACTAATTTAGTGAAGTCTCTAACTCTTAGCTGCCCAATGTATCTGAAATGGGACTACCTTCAACATTTCTGAAATCTTCACGTTAACAAGAATGAAAAATAATCACACCCTTCTCCTTCACCATTTCAGCATTCCCTTACCTCTTGAAAATTTTTACCTGAATAGTTTTCATTCGGATATACATTATGTGCTTCCACTGACAGGAAGGAAAACGAAAGATGTGGGTAAGATGTACATTAAAAGAATAGCCAGCTAAATTAACTGTTCATCGAAAAAACAAAATACCCAGAAAAGTTTTCAACAGTAGCTCATTAACTTATCAACACAGACCACTCCTCACCATGTGCGCTATTGCAACAAAGTTGGCTTGCGTCCGCTTAATCAATCACCGTTTCCGAATTTCTAAATGTGGCTCTTTAAATATTGGTAGTTGTTTTCTAAAAATATTCCACGTCAATGTGGAATATGTCGTCCACGAACCCAAAATAATATCTGTCAAAAAAAAAAAAAAAAAACTTTAAAGACCTTACTTAAAATTTTAGTTTGATTTTTATTCTTTCCTTCCCTTTTCCTTAATATGAAGCAATCACTTCGGTATCTGCCATTTATGAAACCTGAAGCAAGGCGTTTAGTGTGCTCTTACAATTATGGTTTACGTAGTAATTTCTTTGACATGGTGAGGTTGCCATCGTCTCTAACTACACCCCTGGTGGTAATAATGATCCTTTTATGTTTGTGACTCTAAAGAGACCTTCGTAACCATGTGGAGCGGGTATACTTTTAAGTGCCTTGAAAGTATAAATAAAAAATGTAAGATATTCAAATAAAATTAAATTTTTCAAAATCAAATTTATCCCGCCCCTACAAATATATTTCAATGTTCAGACAATTTCACTTTGCCATAAAATTTGAGCATTCCAGTTACATATTGTTCGATATTAGATTTCACAGCAAACTTCATTAATAATCTGAATTGACATATTTGCGTTTGAAAGTGTCAATTTTTTTAAAGTGTTCTAAATCTCCTAAAATCGTATTTCATAAACTTGATTTGTTCTGAAGTATTAAAGTCGTGTTTTACACATAAAGTAAACCAAAGTACGTAACAACAAATAAAATAGTTTATTTTAATTTTAATAGTTATGTAAATGACACTCTAAGAGTTCATAGTTGTAGATGGGAGAAGATACCACGACGCACTGTGAACTGTATTATCCACAGGTAAGGTCTGTCTTCACAATTAATAAGAGGGATTTCGATGAGTTAAATCAGCTGGAGGCTTGAACGAGCTAATTAGAAGATAATACATCTCCACAAAAGGCGGCGGGTCAGATATAAAGTTAACGTGCGATGACTCATTCAGCATTGTTCTTGACTTCTGAATATCTTGTGGATATTCCCTCGCGGTAGTAGCATCATTATCCTTCTATCTACAACTCTTCCAAGAGTAATTTTGTGCGAAGGTAGACACCTGTGAAGACCTACATTAGATACTCTAGGTTTTGGCCACTGTTGAACCACTACTGCAGAACAAGGGGATGCAACCCATGACAGCTCTCCGATCAAAATCTTTCCATGTTTCCGTCACCCCTTTCAGCTCTGTCTCCAGGTCTGTTCTCCATATGGTTTTCGGTCTTCCCTCTACTTTTCTTAAATTGGGGATTCCAGAACAAGGACTGTTATGCTATCAATAGATTCTCTCAGTGTTTGTCCTATCCATCGCCAGCGTCTTCTTCTCATCTCTTGTTCCGCTGGCACTTGTCTAGTTCTTGTCATCAGTTCCACATTGGTGACCTTGTCGCTCCATCTCAATTCTTCTTGTGTACGCAAGCATCCAGTTTTGAATGTAGGTAACATCTTGGTTGTTGTTTATGTTGTTGTCCATTTTTTTCCATAGCCTTACTTACTTAGTCGTTCCTCTTCTACCGTGAGGTGTAGAGGTTTGGAAGAGAGAGCGCCAGACTATCCTATCGGCTGTCTTCCTCCTGGCCTGGTTCCATTCTAGTCCTCGGTCCTTCAAAGATTGTCTAATGTTGTCCTCCCAGCGGACTCTGGGTCGTCCTGAGGGTCTGGATCCCTGGCTCTTTGTTTCCCATGCTTGCCGTGGTAGCCGATCTTCTCCCATTCTGCAGACATGGCCAAACCATCTTAGTTGGGACTGTTCTACTTGGGTCTGCAGGGGGTGGCATTTTAGGCCTTGACGTATCGTCTGGTTGCGGACCATGTCTCTTCTTGTTACTTCAACCACCTTCCTCAGATACCTTATTTCTGAGGATTGGATCTGGCTTTTGTGGGTTGTAGTCATTGCCCATGACTCGCATCCATATGTCAAGACTGGGACATAGGTGGAGCGGTATACAGCCATCTTCGTTTTCTTACTAACCTCTCTCTTGCTGAGGAATCCTCGATTTATGGCCTGAAAAAAAGTCTCCCAGCTGCAGCATTCGGTCTATAATAGCTCCGAGATATTTAAAGTGGTCGACCTGCTCCATGACCTATTCTCCCAGCTTAATCTGATGTCTTCTTTCTTCTTGTGATATCACCATGGATTTTGTTTTAGAGCTGCTTATGACCATCCCTCTCTTCTCCAGCTCTTCCTTCCATACTTGCAGGTTGGATTGGAGATGTGCCTCTGATTTAGCAATCAGGGCAACATCATCAGCAAATGCCAGCTCTGAAATACATACATGTCATCTTCCAGTACCCCACTGAATACTTTCTTGTTCAGATCCAATTAATAGAACTGACTTGACATCTGAGTTTTACAAATTATTATTCTTTTTGTTGGACTTTATTCCTTATGATGCTCATATATTTTCCAATGCATTGAAAGCTTCTCTTTCATTTTTTTAAAAATTCTTATTTGATATCAGGGCCTATGTCTCCAATTTTGTCTATATTACTGTTAAGATAAATGTACGATTGTACATCTTGTAGGGGTGTTATTTCAAGTGCAGTCTTGCTATCATTTGGTAAAATTATTTGGTAAAATTATTCTCATTTTCCCATTGTATCTTCAGACCCTCCTGCTGTCACCTCTCATCAAATATTCTCCTTGTGCCTTGTATCTGGTTACGGCTATTTTCCCGCTGTATTTTCAGACCCCATTGTTGTTACTTCTCATTAAATTGTGCCTGGTATCTGGTTAGGGCTATTTTCCCACTGTATTTTCAGACCCCATTGTTGTTACTTCTCTTTAAATTGTGCCTGGTATCTGGTTAGGGCTATTTTCCCACTGTATTTTCAGACCCCATTGTTGTTACTTCTCATTAAATTGTGCCTGGTATCTGGTTAGGGCTATTTTCCCACTGTATTTTCAGACTCCATTGTTGTTACTTCTCATTAAATATTATCATTGTGCCTTGTATCTCGTTACGGCTATTTTCCCCTTGTATTTTCAGACCTCATTGCTGTTACTCTCACCACGTGTTGTCATTGTGCCTTGCATTTGGTTACGGTTATGTGGACATAAAGGTCAGATCATCAAACTTGTCAGAATCTATTGAATTCCATTTCTTTTGGCTGATGTCACTCTTTTTGTAACTCTCTCTATAGTCAGTAAGAAGATAAATAGTGACAAGAGGTATCTTGTCCACTCTACTCTGTAAGTGTAAGCTGCCCTTCATCTCTTAAATTAAATGAGACGGTTGAAACATAAATAAACGTAATTGACTTCGTCAAACTAGATTTGAGAAGGCAAGAATTTTCCAGCGGTAATTAACTGATATAAAGGGCTGTGCACACAGGTCCACCTAGTGCCCCTTTATCATATAAGAGTTACGCCAACTAAAATTTGGCCGCCATTTTCGGCTGTATCCAAATAGCAGGAAAATGGACCCAATCGCGAGTTTCAGACCTAAAATGCATTTTCGTTTAGGTTAACTAATAATTTGAAATAAAATTAGATGCAAATACAGTAGCACATATTTGTACTATTCTTTGTATTTCAACTAACAAAACAAAAAGAAGAAAACTAGTTTACTTACCGTTTTATTGAATAGAATCAGTAGCGTGAATTTTTAACACATACTCCGTTGAATTTTAAATTCCGTTAGAATTTCACTATTTAGCAACAAATATTCCGTGCGAATTGCAACACTTAGCAAAACATACTACCTTATAAAATAATATTATAAAAATAATAAAAATTAATTACAATTTTACTATAGTTTTATTATATATATATATATATATATATATATATATATATATATATATATATATATATATATATATATATATATATATATATATATATATATATATATATATATATATACGAGGGGCGTTCAGAAAGTAATGCACCACATCGTTTTTCTCAGCTAATAATGAAGATAGAAGAATGAAATTTTGCACACTTCAAACATGGCATGTGCCAATTGTGTGCACCAAATTGCATTGCAACCGGCCAAATAGTACGGCTGCCCTAAACCGTTGAAATGGAGCGTGTTAGCAACATGCGTTATAAACAGCGAATTGTGACAGAATTTCTTGTTGCAGAGAAGGAAACTGTTGTGAATAATCACAAGCGTCTATGTGATGTGTATGTAAGTTTTGCAGTCGACAGGAGTACAGTCAGTCGCTGGGTTCAGAGAATCAAAGAATCAGGAAGTTGAGATACGGAGCTGCTTGATCGGCCGCGCTGTGGACGTCCTGCCACAGCCACCAACGCAGAAGTGTTGAAATGCGCTGAGGGCATTATTCTTACTGATAGGCGAATCACTACTCAACAATTGGCCTTACAGCTGTCAGTCAGCATTGGTAGTGCAAATGCAGTTATAAAAACTCTCGGATTTTCTAAGGTTTGCGCAAGATGGGTTCCTCGAAGTCTCACAAATGACCACCGATTGCAAAGGAAAGCAATTTCTTCTGAATTGTTGGAGCGTTTCAATGCTGATGGAGAGAACTGTTTGGCTAAGATCGTTACAGGTGACGAAACCTGGGCACATCATTTTGAACCTGAGACAAAAAGACAGTCAATGGAGTGGCATCATCCGCAATCACCACGAAGAAAGAAATTCAAGACAATTCCTTCAGCGGGAAAGGTCATGATCACTGTCTTTTGGGACATTGAAGGTGTGATTCTTGTGGACGTTATGCCAAGAGGAGAGACAATCAATTCGCAAGCTTACATTAAGACATTGAAAAAACTCAATCAACGTTTTTGCAGAGTTCGGCCGCACAAGAATCCAGCAGACCTGCTTCTCCTTCACGACAATGCGCGACCTCACACAAGTCTGGCAACACGGGAAGCAATCACCAAATTGGGTTGGACTGTACTACCCCATCCACCCTATAGTCCCGATTTGGCACCCTCTGATTTTCATCTATTTGGCCCACTTAAAGATGCACTCCGTGGGACAAGGTTTGAAAATGACGAAGGAGTGATTCATGCAGCGAAGAAATTGCTACATGATCAAGACAAAATCTGGTACGGGCTAGGAATACATGCACTTGTTTCGCGCTGGCATAAAGCCGTACAAGTTGATGGGGATTATGTTGAATAATACCGATGTTTACATGACATATCCATGTATATTGTGCATAAATTTCATGCTTTTTGAATAAACAGCTCCTGAGAAAAACGATGTGGTGCATTACTTTCTGAATGCCCCTCTTATATATATATATATATAATATATATATATATATATATATATATAATATATATATTATATATATATATATATATAAATATTCTATATATATATTATACTATATATATATATATATATATATATATATATATATATATATATATAATATGAGATCATAGACGAATCATAGACTACTCACTTACCGAATAGATTAAACAAAACATAGCAGATAAGGAAGCCAAAATAGAGACAAATATAAAATTTCATTATATTATATAATTTTTTATAATTTTTTATTTTATATATTACAATTACATAATTATAAAATTCTATAATTTATATTATATAATTTTAAAATTATATATATATATATATATGTATATATATATATATATATATATATATATATATATATATATATATATATATATTATATATATATATATTATATATATATATATATATATATATATATATATATATATATATATATATATATATACAGTACTTTGCAAAAAAAATGGCAGTCATATTGCTCAGCTAAATAAGCTGAAATCTAATTAAACATGCATGTTCTGCCCCAAATTTGCACTCCACTTCAGTGAGCAAACACTACCAAAAGTAAAAAAAAAATTAGCGTAGAGTAACGTCCCTTGATATAAGAGCAGACGACAATTTCTAATGCTAGTGGCAGAAAATGGATACAAAGTCAAAGTGTATGTAAATTTCACAGCTTTGGAATGAAGGAAATCAAACATGTTCCAACATTTCTAAAACCTTGAACATTCCTGAGCGGACTGTCTACAGAGTTGTGAGTAAATTAAAAGCAGGTAATGGAATCGAGCGAAAAGAAGGTAGTGGGGGCCAAGAATTTTGGTCACAAAGGACCATCGGTGTCTCGCCCAAATCGTTCGGGCTGGGCCAATGAAGAGTGTAGAAAACATACGGCAGCGCATGATCGAGTTGGGAAGCCCAGAGGTATCTAATGCTATTGTCAACCGGGAGCTACACAGGATGAATTACACAAAAAAGCGGGTAATTTCGTCACCATTGCTCACAGAGACTCACAAACAGATGCGCTTGAACTGGTGCCACGAACACCAAAATTTGTCATGGGACAATGTGATTTTTTCAGATGAATGTTCTCTTTGGTCTTATCCTGCTCAAATAAATATTTGGACGAAAGGCTCTGTAACGCCTGTGTACCAGCGACCAAAACATACCTAGAAATTCCATCTTTGGGGAGGGGTGTCAGCAAGAGGTGCCACCCCACTGTGTGTTTTCACAGGAATTCTCACGAAAGAAAGGTACATCGACATACTAGAGGGACACCTTCTGCCATTTATGCAGGTCATGTACCCCGATGGGTGCACATTTCAACATGACAATGACCCAAATCATACAGCTCATACCCCCAAAGCATGGCTGCAAGAGAAGAATGTGATAGTGCTGAAGTGGCCCAGCAACAGTCCCGATCAAAACCCAATTGAAAACGTTTGGGCACTACTCAAGAATCATTTAAAAAGAGTGGACTCAGAGACGTTGAACAATTGAAGAAGGTAGCTGAAAAATACTGGGACAGTCTGACTCTCAATTACCTACAAACATTTGTGGGAAGTATGCCTCGCCGCATCCAGGCTTGCCTTGCTGGAGAAGGCAACATTATATTGTACTGAAACCACTGTTAATAGATAGGGGAGATACCAATCTTCCTCTGGACATACAGTTTTTTATTATTATTTGCTTCTATGAGTGTGCTGCGTTGCGAAAATATGACTGCCATTTTTTTTGCAAAGTACTGTATATATATATATATATATATATATATATATATATATATATATATATATATATATATATATATAATATATATATATATATATATATATATATATATATATATATATATATATATATATATATATATATATATATACCCTAATTATACCCCTATATATATAATAATAATAATAATAGCCCCTTCAGTCATAACTGACTATGGGAATGCGCCCCTGAGGTGACAGCCCTCAGCTGCTTATTTTCGACGTTTTCTTCTCACCTCTGCTTCTTGTGTGAGCCTCTCTTCGCCCAATCTGAGGTGGCGCCGTAAATAGCATCGCCACTTAGTGCGATCGGCAGCTTCATCCTCCCATGTTGCTGGATCCATGTCCAGTGCCCTCATATCTCTCTTGCACACATCTCTGAACCTCAGCTGTGGTCGCCCAACTGTTCTCTTGCCATCTGCTAATTGTCCGTAGAAGATATCTTTTGGGATGCGACCATCTTCCATGCGGCGAACATGGCCAAGCCAGCGAAGTCTGCGCTGTCTAAGAAGCGTATACATACTTTGAAGGCCAGCACGTGACAACACCTCGACATTTGTCACTTTATCTTTCCACGAGATGCCGAGGATGCGGCGTAGACACCGCAAATGGAAGGTATTGAGCCTTCTTTCTTGCTTAGCATAGGTCGTCCAGGTCTCGCTGCCATATAGGAGTGTGCTGGTGACGCAGGCATTATATACCGCAGCTTTGGTCTTCATTGTGAGTTTAGAGTTTCCCCAAACACGCGATGTGAGGCGGGCAAAGGTAGCTGCAGCTTTGTCAATGCGGCTGTCGATTTCTGTATCCAGTGAGAGTTTGTCATTTATGGTAGACCCTAGGTATGTGAAGTGGTGCACCACTGCCAATTCATAGTTATCGATAGTGATAACTGGTGCAGCACCCACATCCTGACTCAGCACATTCGTTTTCTTTAGACTTATTGTGAGGCCAAAGTCCTTGCATGCTTTAGTGAAGCGATTCATCACGCTCTGAAGCTCCTGTTGGCTTTGAGTGACGACTGCAGCATCATCAGCGAACAACAAGTCTCTTATAGTAACCCTTCTGATTTTTGTTTTTGCCTTCAGCCTTGAAAGATTAAACAGACGGCCATCTGACCTAGTGTGAAGGCATATTCCTTCAGTTGCATCTCTGAATGCATGTTTCAAGAGTAAGGCAAAGAAGATTCCGAAGAGGGTCGGAGCCAGAACACAGCCTTGTTTAACGCCACTTCGTATATCAAAGGGCTGTGACGTGCTTCCAGCATATTGGACTGTTCCCTTCATGTCGTCATGGAATGACTTTATCATTTCCAGCATTTTAGAAGGGCAGCCTATTTTCAGGAGGATTTTAAAGAGTCCATCCCTACTAACCAGGTCGAATGCTTTTGTGAGGTCTATAAAGGCGATATATAATGGTCTTTTCTGCTCTCTTGATTTTTCCTGAAGCTGGCGGAGAGAGAAGATCATGTCTGTTGTTGATCTGCCAGCTCGGAATCCACACTGTGACTCTGGATATATGCGCTCAGCTAACTTGTGTAGTCGCATTAAGATGACTTTGGCAAAAACCTTACCAACAATACTAAGAAGAGAGATGCCTCTGTAATTATTGCAATCACTTCTGTCTCCTTTATTTTTATACAGTGTTACAATCTTGGCATCTCGCATGTCTTGAGGAATAGTTGTCTCTTCCCAGCACTGGCACAGCATCCTATGCAGGGGATGTAATAGCGTGCTCTTACAGCATTTGATTAAATCAGGAGGAATCCCATCACTGCCTGGTGCTTTGCCAGAGGCCAAGCTATCAATGGCCTTGCTGAGTTCCTCTAATGTTGGTTCGGCATCAAGCTCCTCCATAGTTGGCAGACTGTTGACACCATCAAGGGCTGCAGGCGTAACGGTATTGTCTGTAGCGTAAAGCTCAGAGTAGTCCTCGACCCACCTCTCCATCTGCTTACCCTTATCGGTTAGCTTCTCTTCGCTGATGGTTTTTAGCGGTGCCGTCTTACTTTTATGGGGGCCAAGTGCTTTCTTTATACCGTCATACATTTGTCTAATGTTGCCTGTTTGCGCTGCGATCTGGATGCTCTCACTGAGCTGGAGCCAATAGTCATTTGCACAGCGTCGAGCAGTTTGTTGAACTTTGCTTCTCGTAGCCCTCAGGATCTGTAGGGTTCTGGCACTCGGTGAACGTTTGTATTCATTCATAGCACTGCGCTTAGCTTCAATGACAGGTGCCATCACATCTGATGAAGCATCAAATCAGTCACTTGACTGCTGTTTTCTTACCAAAGGTGGCAGGTGCAGTACTTTGAATGGTGTTCCGTAGATGCTCCCAGTTCTCTGTAATAGTATCACCATGCTGAGGGCTACTGAGCACTTTCTCGAAGGTCGCAGTGAAATGAGCGATCATAAACGGGTCTGACATCTTGCTGGTATCAATGCGTGGTTTCCCTTCATGTCTGACACGATAGAGTTTTCTTGGTTGTGCTCTGATTTTGCAGCAAACCAAGGAGTGATCTGTATCACAGTCTGCACTATGGTACGAGCGCGTGGAGAGCACAGACCTGAGGAGTGGCCTTCTGACGAGAATCAGGTCAAGTTGGTGCCAGTGCTTGGATCGTAGGTGTCTCCATGACACCATATGCTGGGGTTTTGTCTGAAAGTAGGTGTTGGTCACGCAGAGGTCATGGTGGACGCACAACTCTAAGAGCCGTTGTCCATTTTCATTCATCTTGCCAATACCAAACCTGCCCAGACATGAAGGCCATGAAACATTATCGGCACCCACTCTAGCGTTAAAGTCACCAAGGAGAACAAACTGTTCTTGCCTAGGTATGCTTTTGATAATTGCTGTTAGATTCTCGTAGAACTCATCTTTAGCTTCTGAGGCAGAGTACAGAGTAGGAGCATACACACTGACAAGGGTGATGGGACCTGTGCTAGTTTGCAGGCGGAGCGTTAACAGATGTTCTGATCCATTCTCGCCTGGTTCAACCATTTTAGTTAGCGATTTTTTGACCGCAAAACCTACTCCGTGTTCTCTAGCTTTATTAAGATCTTTCCCTTGCCAATAAAATGTGTAGTCCTTCTCGCTCACCGTTCCAGAGCCCGCCAGGCGCGTTTCCTGAAGTGCAGCTATATCCACCTGAAGTCGTTTAAGCTCATCATTAATTATGGCTGTCTTCCTTACATCGTTTACATCCTGTAGGTTTTCGGATAGTCCAGTCAACATAGTCCGGACGATCCAGCATCCTAATCTGAGAGTTTGCTTATTTCTATTTTTTCGATAATTGCTTGGTGCAAAATTTTCTGTTCACAGTTCGGGTTTGACCCTAATCCCCATGCACCCAATGGGGAAAGCAGACAGTGGCGGGACAACACCTTATTGACTGGGGGCTGCCCAGCTTGAAGCGGGCGGTAGCTGTCCAGTGAGATCCTAGAACCTCTCCCACTGTCGGAAGTAGCCCCTGGCGCCATGCCCTACGCCAATTGGGCAAAATGCTTATAACCGGTAACTGCTACTTCCCGTGTTTTGCCAACACCTATAGGGTGAAGTAGTGCCCCTTTGTCGACAATACTAGGGTTAGTAGCTGGAATAAGCGTCGAGTAAGATTTTTTTTTTAAATTAATGAAGAAAAATATCCCGTTCAACCTCTGATGGGTTATAATTAGGATATATATTGTTTTCAATTCCAAATAATATGAACAACTGCCGATGAGAAAGTGGCTTCACATTTGTCAAATCATTGTAAATAGGGACAATCACAATTATGCTAATACGTTAAACAAAAAACAAACAAAATCAAGAAGAAACTCTGAACAAGAATTATATTAAAATGGAGGGGTGTAAAGGCCTGGTGGTTCCAGTTATATAACTGACTTTAACAGATATTTAATTGACTTTCATCTGTTAAAAGTCATATGCATTGTAAGAACAGCATCAGACCTTCACATTCCCAGACACTAATATTAACATTTGTTCGTGATAAATATTGTTTGACTATATTATGCAGTTCCCTAGGTCTGTCTATTCTTAACACCTCTTCTATATTTATAAGATTATATATATATATATATATATATATATATATATATATATATATATATATATATATATATATATATATATATATATATATATATATATATATATATATATATATATATATATATATATATATATATATATATATATATATATATATATTATATTATATATATTTATTTTATATATTTTATAAAACACATATATAATCTATATAATTATAAATTATATAATATAAATTAAAGGTAAAAAGGTAAAGGAACCCGTTACACGCCCATTGAGGCATATTGGGAATATGGTGTTAGGCCCATATTATCTTGACCGTCGGCACACGAGGGGTGATGTGGTCGGCATCACGCCGGCCGCCTTAACCTTCCCAGAGTAGCTCTGGTACCCATTTGGGGCTGGGTCAACCCAGGAGCCGTTTGTGGCCTAAAAATTTTCCGCCTCATCTGGGGATCGAACCATAGACCACTGCGCTAGGAAGCCAGTGCACTAACCACTATGCTACCGCGGCTCCTATAATATAAATTATATAATTATTATTATTTTATAATTATATAATTTAAATTTATATAATTTAAAATGATAGGTAATAGAATTGTATATTTTTATTAATATTTTTTAATTATAATAAAATTATATAACATTATATAATAAATTATATAATATTATTGTTATATAATAATATAAATTATATAATATATAAATTATATATGTATATATATATGTATATATATATGTATATATATATATATATATATATTATATATATATATATATATATATATATATATATATATATATATATATATATATATATATATATATATATATATATAATAATAATAATAAAATTATATAATATAATTATATAATAAAACTATAATAAAATCTCCGGTCCAAAATATGTAATTAGATTTTGTTAAAACTATCTGTACATAGTCGCATTTTTTAATGAAAACATAAACTGTTGTGATCATCTGGTCTAGTAAAACTGTCAGTGTCTACAACAGTCATTCGCCAGTTTCCACATTTCAAACTAGGTAAATAGTTCAATTCGATGGGAGTATGTTTTTTCCTAAGTGTTGCAATTCTAACGGAATATTTGTTGCTAAATAGTGGAATTCTAACGGAATATAAAATTCAACGGAGTATGTGTTAAAAATCCACGCTACTGATTCTTTTCAATAAACCGGTAAGTAAACTAGTTTTCTTCTTTTTTGTTTTGTTACTTCAAATACAAATAATAGTACAAATATGTGCTACTGTATTTGCATCTAATTTTATTTGAAATTATTAGCTAACCTAAACGAAAATGCAAATTGGGTCCGAAACTCATGATCGGGTCCATTTGCCTGCACTACGGGTTCGACAGAAAATGGCGGCCAAATTTTAGTTGTCGTAACTCTATATGAATCTAGGAGCACTAGGGTGAAGCTGGAGTGTCCTCTCCAGGGCGCGAGCTTGGGCACAGTTATATGGAGATCAAGCTGTTGCCCATGCAGCATGTTCCCCCTCTCCACACAGCCGGTAGATCCAAAGGAACGGCAGTAGCCGATACAGTTTGGTACCAGCCATGTCGCAGGAGTTGCCAGAATAATGTCGAATCGACATTAGACTGCCTTAGGGACTCCGACTCCGGATTTATCCTCAGGGTTTACTCCCGAAGCCAATTCCATAAATGGATATTCCCGCAAGGCAGCGGTGGTTTGAATTCAGAGTTCCTTCTCTTAGATAAGCTACCAACCAAGGATCACGAGCCCTATCTGCCCGAAGCTGCTGGTTTTAAGGCGCCAGTCGCTCGCCTTTGCCCCTTCTCCCGTCAGTGGAAACAGTTCCGCCGGGCTCAAATTGAGCCACACGTGAAGGCCGGGAGCTGGACTTGGTTGTCAGAGGCTGTTTGAGGCGCGTGTCATAGAAGTATTTTATCTGCAGTGAGAGCTTATCCTCACTACAACTCCCGGCAATAACAACCTTTGGCCCACTTATATATATATATATATATATATATATATATATATATATATATATATATATATATATATATATATATATATATATATATATATATATATATATATATATATATATATATATATTATATATATATAATTATATATATATATATATAATATATTCTATATATATATATATAAATTTATAAATCTAAATTTATATAAATATAATCTTATAAATATAGAAGAGGTGTTAAGAATAAATAAGTCCTAAGGAACTGCATAATATAGTCAAACAATATTTAATACGAACAAATGTTAATATATAGTGGGTGGGAATGTGAAGGTCTAATGCTTTTCTTACAATACATATGACTTTTAATTGGCGAACGTCAATGAAATATCTGTGAAAGTCAATTATATAACTGTAACCACCAGGTCTTTACACCCCTCCATTTTAATATTATTCTTGTTCAGAGTTTCTTCTTTATTATTTTTTTTTTTAATTTTTGCTTGTTTGTTTATTTATTTAACGTAAAAGCATAATTGTGATTGTCCCTATTTACAATGATTTGACAAATGTGATGCCACTTTCTCTTATCGGCAGTTGTTCATATTATTTTGAATTGAAAACAATATATATCCTAATTATAACCCATTAGAAGTTGAACGGGATATTTATTTTCATTAATTAAAAAAAAAAGTCTTACTGGATGCTTATTCTTGCTACTAGCCCTGGTATTGTCCAGCCAAAAATGGCGTCTACGTCGTTCATCCTCGTTTTCGATTCTGACATAGTTGGCGTAACTCTCTATAGATCTAGGGACACTAGGTCCACCACAATACTATATCTCTCATTGGCTATACAGAAGGAATATTAAGTTTCATGTATATGAACTGAGAACTGAAGGATACGCTTATTCGTCGGAAGAAACCTTAATACTGAATATAATTCTCTCTGACAGTTATTTCGTTTATTAAGCTGATATAAAAAAAAACTCAACTGCGATACGCATGAAAAGCACAACTTCCGTAATACATTTTTGCCAGGATCGAGGCTCTCATTTTACAGCTATTTGATAACCCAGCTGCATTCTTGAAAAAAAAAAAAAAACAGACTGGTGGTAAACAATTTACAGGAAGTGAACGCTTGCTAGGCTAAAGGGAAAATTAAGTTTCGGATGACAATTAATTTGAAACATCTGTTTCCATAACATTTTGTCAGGAAATATATCCCTCTTGAACAATCTTGTGCAGAGGAATTTGGTAAACACAATTTGATCACGGGTAAATTCAGGGAAGAACTGCTTCCAAGTTACAGGATTACAAAACAATATTGATCATTTTTTGGATTCCACAACGAATATCAGGTTTTCTTCAGTATAACCACCTAACCTTTGGAGCTCTGTGAAGTGAGAGTATCATGAAAACAGGTGCAAAGCCCTGCTGGCTTAAATTCCATTTGCTACCTCTTTATCGTCATTATCATTACTTTTCTATGCGCTCCTTTCGGAGCATGGAAACACTCTTGTAGAAAGCCTGGACTAAGTAGTCACGTGATCTTGCAGCAGTAGTTTCTGTGACAATTAGTTTTATATGATAAGGTTGTCAGCCCCATACACAACCTCATGTTAGTTGCCTTGTACGACATGCTTACGGGTACAGTAGGTCTATTCTTTCCTTATGTCGTCAGAGACCCGCGGGAATGACGCAGATCTCCACCTCTTCTCCTTTAAGTACCATGCCTGATGGCGTAGGCTATCATGTGTATCCACAACTTCCACTCTCCAGTACTATTTATCAGTTCTGTTGTTGGCATCCGTCCATGCCATGATGTCAAACTGCCCAGTATCTTCTCTCTGTGTCGCTCTCTATCTGTTATTTCGTTCCTGTTATCACGATATACTCCAGCTTCCTTCATCTCATAGCGCCCACCTCTTACTTAAGTCAAACAGGTTTTTCAGTACTAGTAGAAATATACTGTTCAAAAAAAGAAACGCATAGCTATCCGAGGGCGCGTTTTTATGAGTTTGTAAGTAAAATTTGGTGCTAGGGTATATAAAAACCAGCCTCAAATGTTCTTTACAGTGTCAAATGCACGTGTTGACCTGAATTGCGTTCGCTTTTGTAATCGTTACAACGCAGTGGTCAATAGTGTTTGTGACGAAATTTTTGACCACAGCTCATGTTGCGCGCACGTGAAAGCAACACAATTTGGGGTGAACACTATTCACTGACTACGCAACTGAAACCCTATAAAAGGATAACGCTACACACACAAAATTCAGTTCATTTTCAAGCAGACATTTATGGCGTCTCTATCGATAAATTTAAGGAACATTGCTATTGACCGACTGCATGCAGGCGAAAGTCAAAGTCAGGTTGCCAGGCATCTAAACGTGCATCAGAGTACCATCAGTCGACTTTAGCACCGGTTCCAAGCCACTGGCTCAGTTGAAGACCGGCATCGCAGTGGACGACCCAGAGTGACAACAACAGCGGAGGATCGCTTTATTCGGCTTCGTCACCTCAGAGACAGGTTTACAACAGCTTCCTCAACTGCCCAGTCATTGCCTGCAGGACGTCATGTGTATGATCAAACTGTCCGGAATAGACTGCATGACGCTGGACTTTGGGCACAACGACCTCACCGAGGACCTGTCCTTACGCGCCGCCATCGCCAAAATCGACTTCTTTGGGCCAACCAGCATCGTCCCTGGGAAGCTGACAATCAATGGAGACGTGTCTGGTTTAGTGACGAATCTTTCTTTTTGTTGCAGCGTCATGATAGACGGCGTAGGGTCTACCGTAGGCGAAATGAACGTTTTACCCAAAAATGCGTTAATGAAGCTCCGCCGCACGGTGGTGGAGGTGCAATGGTGTGGTGAATGATCAGTTACAACGGAAGGAGTCAATTGGTGCACATTGAAGGAGGCTTGAATGCGCAACGATACGTCAATTAAATTCTTCGACCCCATGTCCTTCCACTTTTGGCTGCCCAAAGGTTTGTGTTTCAACAGGACAACGCCAGACCCCATTGTGCACGGTTGACCACGCAGTTCCTGACTGCCAAAAACATTCTCACCCTTCCCTGGCCATCCCTGTCTCCAGACATGAGACCGATTGAGCACCTGTGGGATGAGCTGCATAGACGTGTTTGTCGCCGAGACGTTGCTTAAGCCAATCGTCGTGATCTGTTCCAGGCACTCCAGGAAGAGTGGGCAGTCAACCCACAGGCCCACATCAGACGTCTGATCGCATCCATGCCCAGGAGATGCCAGTCGCTGATCGATACAAGAGGAGGCCACACACCATACTAACGGGAAAGCCCGTACGCCAAAAACCTCTCGTGACCCAGATGCAAAACAACTGTCAATTGATTGGTTGAAACCTAAGGTATTCTTGTGTGCAATTTGAACAATTAACTCATTAAATTAAAAAAGTTATTGAATGTCAAAATTATGGCTATGTGTGTTCATTCAGTAGCTATGCGTTTCTTTTTTTGAACAGTATAGTAACCCCCTTCGGGACCGAAGACGCAGCAACAGTGATAAATGCAGTCAGCGACCCATAGCATGACTGCTTGCGTCAGGGTCAGCGAACCAGAGCTGACCAAGACCCTACTCCACCTCCAAGTGGTGGTCCTGGAAACAGGCTGCATCACTGCAGTCTGGCTGAGAGAGTAGGGACCGAAGAGGGAAGGCTAACCCGGTCCCAAAAATGCCATGCTGAAACCGGATGTGTCGGGCCGAAAGGCGCAAATATCGCAGCTTTGCTGTAAACGGCGACACAACGTAACAACCGACTTTTTCAGGACGAACGAAGAAGAATAAGAAGAAGTAACCCCTTCAGTCATGACTGACTATGGGAATGCGCCCATTGAGGTGATAGCACTCAGCTGCTTTTTTTTTCTGGTGTTCCTTTCGGCGTGTTCTATTCTCTTCTGCTTGTCGTGAGAGCTTCTGTCCAGTACTAGCGGTGTTCAAATCCACGCATCGTTCAGAAATCATCCTACTCAAGGAAATGTATTATGGAGTTTCTAAAATGCATTATGCTACATTGAAACTGTTGCTGCATTTTTTTGGTTGGTGATTTATATCATGGTAAGCAAGCACACGCATCCACTAAATGACTAAAGTGCAAAGTTGGTTATTTAGTTTTCAATTTTAAAAACATTTAAAATAATAAGTTTTCGCTTTTCAACTAATTTGTTTAAAAAAAAAAAATCCCAACCACTGTACTGTCGTACTTTTCATAAACTATTAAAAAGTTAGTTGCTTATCCTTTACAGGACGTGGCAATCAACCCCAGCTTTTATTGGCTGTTTGTGATTTTTCTAGGCAATTTTTTTCATTCAGTAGTTTGCCATTGCTTTCTGAACGGTACGGCGCTTATACCTTTGTTAAAAATCCACACAAAGCGATCTGCTACCAAACCGCCTGCAGCAGGTTTCGAACCTGGTATATCTGGATTATGAAACTGCGTTCATATCCATTAGGCCACAGACATAAACTATTACAACTAATTAATACTGATAGTATATTTCGCACCAAAACTTTTAAGGACTCTTCTTTGTAACCCTTCATTGTTTACATTTAATTAATTTCCTAGTGGTGAGGCGCATAAACATTTTAAGGTTAAGTTTCCAAGTTTTGTCTTTCAAGGAAACAAAATTTGGGAACTCCAGACTCAGCATAAAGGAATAATAAATGAAATGCTGGAGACCTTTTGAAAACCCATAAATGACGTAACCAACAAAAAAAAAAACCGTGAGAAACCATGTTTCCGCTTAAGGGAAGGGTAATTAAAATGAAATCAAAAGATGTATAGGCAAACCCCACTGTGAAGGGAATCAAAATGAGGAAGCATTAAAATCTGGAGACAAATTCAGAAGTAGGGGCTCAGATAGATCCCAAGATAAAGGGCCAAAATTAAATTTAACGATGTGAATTATGAGAGAGAGATTTTCACAGGCAGATAGAACAATGAAGAAATTTTTTAAAATGAACATGTAAAACTTGGAAATTTATATCATGCTTGAAGATTTTTCATTTTGTGGAAAACATGGCAGCGGCTGCTGCCCTATGCTGAGTCACAGAAAATCAGAAAGAAGAATCTAGGTGGGGAATGTGATATGAAGTATGTGAATAAATGTGGGTTTACAATAAAAATAGTAGCGACAGACAACGACAAAAGAACACACGGCTTTCTCTGTCCATATATGAACAATGTGCATTACTAGTTAGAAAAAAGAATAGCAGACGATTGAACGACTACCGACAGAACAGTCTCGTGTGGCTAAAAACAATATGCACTTGCATGATTATACAACACTGTAATTGAGTGCGCAACACTATTAATTAATTCATAAAAATCCATTCAATGAGTGTATCTTTTTTCCTCTCTCGCAATATTTTTCTTTTCTTAAGTACGGAACCCATTGGCGAGAGGCGACTATATCTCTTCACAGCTTGTTTTCATTTCCTAGTGCTGTTTATTAATGTTCTTGCTAATTAATTTTTTCCATCTCATGATGTGAAATTGTCATGGATTTTCCCTTGTTATCATCGTGTATATCTTTTCGACCAGCTTTGCCTGATTGCTCAGTGTGTGCTAACTTTTCTCTTCACAAAATACGGCTAGGTGAACAAATTTTAGACCGCCTCATTCTGATGTTTACAATGGGCTTCCTTTACATATTGATCTATTTCAGGACATCGTCATTACAAGTTGCAGCTGTCCGTGGGATTCTCAAAATGTTTTCTGCAAACCACATTACTATGGCTTCTAATGCTCTTGTTGTGTACTTACCGTCTGTGATTAACTTCCTTACGATCAATCTTCTTCTTCTTCGTTCGCCCTCAGATGTCAACTTGAATAAGTTCAAAGAAAGCAGTGGTCAGCCGGAGGCTGTTGATATCTCCGTAGATTTTCTCCAGGAATGGTACTGGTGATGGCCATAAGCGTTTTCTCTGTTCCTCATATGTTGGGCACCTTTGAAGCAGATGTTCGGCAATCATTTTGTCGGTGCCACAGTCACACTCATCAGTAGTTCCTGTCTTTAATTTGTTGAATAGAGGGTATCTCAATCCGTTATGACCAGTGCGAAGTCTGAAGATTACCACTTGTTCACTTCTGCTGAGCTGGTAATATGGATCATTTTTTATGTGGCCTGGATGCTCTGCTTCCCACTTGTGCCTGTATCTGCGCTTGATAAAACTCTTGGCCTCCTCATAAGTTATATTTGTGTCAAGTTGAGGAAGCTTTCCCCCATCCTTTGCCAATCTGTCAGCCTCTTCATTTCCAGGGATGTTGCAGTGAGAAGGGATCCACTGTATCACGACTCTTTTGTATTGCTGACATAGTCTGTATAGTGTTACTCTTAGGTCATCCAGTTCAGCATTACTTTGACTTTTCAGCGTTGTAATTACTGACAGCGCATCTGAGAAGATAGCTACTGGTCTCTCTGAGCTGTCATTAGGAATTCTGCTGCAGTTTTTAAGGCCTCTGCCTCTGCTCTGATGTTACTTGAAAATTTCCCTGTTGCGACTGCTATCTTTTTGTGTGTGCCATTGCTTAAGCTCAGGAAGATTCCTCCACCCCCCATCTTCTGTTGCATTAGTTGCTGATCCATCTGTGTATGCATGGATCCAAGTGTTGCTTGGGTAATGTTTTTCTATATATTTTGTGGTTAGGACTCTCCTATCTGTTTTATTTTGGCTGTTCTTTCTCTCAATACCAGGAACGTTTTCTATCATTTCAGGGATGCACTGTTGTTTCCAAGTTGTTAGCATGCATGCAGTACATATGGGCGTAGCCGTTGATGTTGCGTTTATGTGTTCTGCTCTCATCTTTGTTTTGACTGTCTCTACAAAGTTGCTTCGCTTCAGTCTTCCCCTTCCAAGTCCGTTTATTCTCTGGTGCATTGGGTGATCTATAAGCCTCCTGAATTTCTCGGCTTGTTGCTGGGCTCTGCTATCTCTTCTATCCTCCATAGGCTGGAGGTGAGTAATCTTTTCCAACTCTTCAGTGGGTGTTGACTTCATGCCCCCTGTTATGATTCTCACATACCTTTATGTTTGAAACTACATATTTAAGGGGTATGTTTTCAGGCCTCGTTTCCCTTCCTTAGAACACTAGATAAACAGAAAAACAACAGACATGAGTGGCTTACCCTTTTCTAACACTGGAACCCTTTCCTTACAACCTTCTATCATTTAGCTATGCAAGCGAATCAAGGTCTTCCTCCTGCCATCTACGCATCACCAAAAAATGATAATGCCTTGAACGACAGGTCAATAGTGAACCGTCATTAACACCGGAAGTCCACCATGGCCCATTGTATTAATTTCGCAATCACTTCTGTTTAGTGTTTCCCTTTCAGACAGCATGGCCAGTAATTCCACACAAGACAAAGATCATTTTTAATACTGTGTCTAGTACATGATAGTAGACTTAGAACAGTAAGTACAGGACAGAGGGTAGGTTTTGGTATTGTATAAACATTTATAACATATAAGGAAGGGAAACCCGAGGCCTGTAAAAGGTAAATTAATATGAAACAAACATAAAGGTATGTTTTCAGGCACTCGTAAGAAATATATATGTTATGATTCTCAATGCTTGGTTTTGGGTTCTGTTTATTTTGTCAAAGTTCGACTTAGCTGCCGTTGACCATGCTGCAATGCCATATTCTAAGACTGGTCTCACTCGCCCAGTACATGGCTTCTTTAGTACTCTCTCGTCTGCTCCCCAACCCATGCCAGCAAGTTCTTTCATGATTGCCATTCTCTGCCTTGCTCTTGTCCTGTTTCTTTCAATCTGGGTTTTCCAAGTCAAGCGGCGATCAAAGGTAATGCCTAGGTAGTTTGGATTTTCATCCAGATGTAGATTTCCCCCCATTTAGCACCAATTTGGAGCTCTGTGGTTTGTTTGAGAGAGAAAACACTGTGTATGATGTTTTCCCTTCATTTATCTTTACTAGCCATGCCTTGGCCCACTCCTCCAATGATGTTAGGGTTCGCTGCATCCGAATGCTTGCCGTAGTGATATATTCCTCTGAGATCCACAGGGCTAAGTCGTCTGCAAAGGAGGCATTGTGGGTTCTTCTTGGAATATTCTCTGATATGTCATTTATATATGCGAGGAGCAACGTGGGTGACAGGACTCCCCCTTGGGGAACACCCTGCTCCAATACCATCTTCCTACTGGTCCGTCCTTGTAGTTTGACTCAGGCAGTTCTATTCTCAAGATAGTGGCTGATCCATTTGAACATTCTCCCACACACTTCACTTCTTTGCAGCTTGACTTTCAGTCCATCTTTCCACACTTTGTCAAATGCTTTTTCTAAGTCCACCCAAACCACCAGTGTGTGCTTTTTTTCTTGGAAAGCGTCCTCAATTTTCTGAGTTATATAAGTGATCTGATCTTCAGTGGATCTGTGTTTTCTGAATCCTGCTTGCTGTGGGGCTAAGAGATGTTTTTCCTCCAGATGCCACATCAGTCGGGTATTAATTATGCGCTCCATCAATTTTCCAACACAGCTAAGTAGACTGATAGGTCTGTAGCCATTTGGTTCTGTCTGAACTTTGTCTTTCTTAGGTATTGGAATCAGTATGGCATCTTTCCATGCCTGTGGTACTATTCCTCTTTTCCAGCTGCAGTTTAGGATGGCCAGAAGCTTCTTTTTTGCCTTTGTTCCTAGGCCTGTTAGCATTTCATTGGTTATCCCATCTTTTCCAGGTGACTTCTTTTTCTTTAGCGCCCTCATTGCCTCTTCCATTTCTTGCATTGTTAACTTTGCCATCATGTGTTCTTCTGGTGCAAGCTTTTTGTTGTCATGACTCCTTTGTTCATCAATGATGGCCTTTCTTCTGTCTATCGGGACATCAATGTGGTTTGCACTAGCATAGTGTTCCATGAGTGCATTTGCAGCTTTTTTTCCCGAGAGCATATTTTCACCTTGTTTGATTGTGATGTGATTTTTGTAAGGTTCTTCGTTGTTCAAAGCTCTAACTAGTTTCCACAGTTTGTTCCCTTCTTTATCTAGGTTGAGATTTTCTGTTGTTTGCTTCCAGCAGTCTCTTGTTGTTTGATTTAATGTTCTTTTGTACTTTGCAGTGGTTGCTTTGAGCAAGATGTTTGCCTCAGTTGTTTGTTCTGTTTCTGCCGTGTCTCTGGCTTCTGTTACCTCATCTTCAAGTTTTTGCAGTTCTTCATTCCAGTATGGTTTATAGTTCTTTCTTGCCCCTCTCGGAATGGTCTCAATAGCTGCTTGAAGTATTGCTCTATTAAAGCTTTCAACCATATTTTTCATGCTGTTGTTTCGTGTGTTGATGGTCTCGCAAAGACTGTCAGTCAGCACTGCAAAACTGTCCCAGTCAGCTCTTTTGTAATTCCATCGGGGCAATGGTTTCACTTCATGGGGAACATACTCCATATTAACCACTAGCTTTATTGGTCTGTGGTCGCTGCCTGCTAGCTGGCCAAGTACCTGTCGGTCAATTTTGTGAAAGATGTCCCCTGTGGCGAAAGCTAGGTCTGGAGTGGAAGTGGTGTGCCATCTTCTAGAGTAGAAACTGGGTTTATCATCTGGCCTGTTGATAAGGTGAAGGTTTGTGTCTATCTCCCAGTCCTCCACTTCCTCTCCTCTACTGTCTGTAACCGGATATCCCCATCTTTCCGAGTGGCTGTTGAAGTCTCCGACCACTATGCAGTTTGAGTTTTTTATTTCCATACTTGCAAGTGACAGGTCTTTCCTCGGTGGGCCATACAAATTGTAGATACGCATGTTCGTGTCCTTTATTTTAAAGTCAACCCCTAAAATTTCCGACTGGTCGTTGAAGTTCACGGATACCTCGCTACTTGGTATTGAGTTTCGGGTAAGTAATAGCACACCTCCTTTGTGTCCTTCTCGATCGAGTCGGAAAGCCTGGTATCCTCTTATTGAGAATCTGTGGTTGCTGTTGAGATGTGTTTCTTGGATGCAAGCCACATCGATTTGATCCTCATAAAGGCGGTTTTTCAGGGAGACTTTTTTGTTGAGAACTCCTGCATTCCACTGCAGAATGTTGAGTGTTCTTGGTGTGTCGTCAATAGCTTTTGCCCTTTTCCTCTGTACCTTGACTCCACAATTCAGGGGAAGGTGACCACCAGTGGTATTGGTTGGACCCCTTCGAGGTGCGGGGTCCGGCACTCTCGTCGCCTGGCGGGACTCCACGGGACGAGCACCACTCTGCTTAAATTGTATTCGTGATATCTTCATTAAGCGAAGTACGTTGCACTGTTTTGTTAAGCATGTAGCCCAGTGCATCCGATTTCAACAGGCGTTTCTGTAGGGTTGCGTTCCTTAGCCCTTGACTGTCCCCAGCCTACCTGCAAGGCAGCAGGTGGTTTAAAATAAGAGTTTTCTTTTTCCTAGACCCGGGATTTAACCCATGCCTGGGGTTTGGGTTGGTGCTGGCTAGAGCATGGTCCACTCGTTGGTAGATACTGCGCCTACACCGTAAGGGGTCCCAAACTACTCCCGATAGACGACAAACAGTGAAGAATGAGGCAAGAAAGCATTTAACCGATGAAGTGGGGGTGGATTGGTGCAGACCAGAGCATGTACCACTCGCTGGTGGGTTCTGCATCTACACCTATAGGGTTCCACCTACTCCTCAGCCCATTAAGTCTGGCCCCTCACCAAGGACCTGTCCGGCTTGGGTAACCATGCCAGGACTAAAACTCCCGCCGGCATAGCTCCCTGGATCATTGAGGCACTCAAGCTCTCTAACCAACGGCAAGGTAGGCTTACATGTGGAGAGTTACGATCAATCAATCAATGTCCTTTAGCTAACCAATGAGGTAAGGTCTTCAATGAAGACACGCCTAGTCATTTGTCGCGTGCCATCAGCTTGAGTTCTCATGTCTTCTTCATCACTCTCATGTCTATCTCCAGTTGTCTTCTCCACGTGCTTGTAGTCTACGTGTTCTTCTCTTACCATGAGCATTCCAGAACAGGGACTGCCTTGTAATGCTAAAAACAGGTTTCCTCAATGTTTGTCTTATCCATCGCCAGCGACTTATTCTTCTCATCTCTTGTTCCACTGGCTCTTGTCTTGATTTTGTCATCAGTTCTACATTGGTGACCTTGCCGTTCCGCTTCAATCTTCCTATTCAACGCAAGCACCAATTATGTGAAAGTATATAACTTTTTGGTTGTGGTTTTTGTTGTTCTCCATGTTTCAGAAACTTTCTTATGATGGTACCGTTTTTATGTATCGGCATCGTCTCAGTCTGAACGTTGGAGAACTCATGTCCTGTTTTACTTCTATACGTAATACGAGTATCGATAAAATGAACTTCTTCAACTAAATCGATACTCGTTGCTAGGAAATGGAAGCACTTTCGCTACTAAGAAAACATTCGGTGCATGAAGTACGACATTTCCAAGAATGAATAGGAACTGTCATCAACTCACAAAATCTCATTAACATTCCGCCCCATCGTTAACGTCTTGTAGGATCTGAAGTCAACACAGCCTATGAAATTTCTAGCAATTATTTCTGACCAATAAGCAAGTACAATTACGTTTACAGTATACTCTGCGCTACTTTGAATGACTGAAAGCGAATGTTGGGTGTTGCTCATTAAGTAATGAGCCAAAACAAGTGTCAGTGAGACAAGAGATGAGAAGTAGACGCAGGAGATGGATATAACACACATTTAGGAAACATATTAACAGCATTTCTAGGTGCTACGTGTTCTGGAATCCCCAAGGTAACAGAAACATAAGTCGACCAAAAAACACACGGTGAAGAGAACTGGAGACAGAAATACAAAAGACCACATGCTCCACCAGGAACAAAAAAGATTATCGAAGTTATCTGGAAATCTGGATACTTGTAGATGTAATCGATCCGCTAATGTGTTTGAAACACTATGTTTGAAATCATTAGAGCAGATTTTGTGTTTTGGATATCAGATGGGAATAACACGACATGCATTCATCGAGGGATTTATCTAATGAATACCCGGATTATAATATAAACAAACATTCCAAATCTAAAATTTTTTTTCTTCGTTGTTTGCTGTCAAATAGCCACATCTATCTCTCTTATAAAGCTGGAAGACCGTCTCAGGCTTCTCTCGTCACCATACAGTTTATCCATTAACTTGGGGTTAGAATTGCTAAGAGGTATGGCGTCCGCCTCGAATTCTAGAGGTTGCAGGTTCGATTCCCAGTTGAGGGAATATAATTTATGGAGATTTTTTTTTCAGAACCAGTGGTCCGAATGATGTTATACTCCCCCCTGGTCTCCTTGGTAGTGAGATCGGATGCCTAGTCTTCTCGGATACGGGCGAAAAAAAAAGGAGGTCCCGTGTGCAAGTTTCGCACGTTAAAAATTCCTCGGCAGTTGGAAATCGTAAAGAGTAGGCCTATCAGGCCGCTGCCCTGGCAAAATTAGAAACCTACCCACCACAAAAATATTTATAGAATGTGTGATTCCTATATATACACACAGGGATTCTCGCTGGTGCTACGGAGTTCCGGCACTGAGCTGAGATCCTCCTTGTGTGATCTAAGGAAGGAGATCGGAGCACTGATGGACTTGTCCGTGTGCAGTGAAGATAGTCCTTAAAAACGAAACCAAACCTTAACTGGGTTGGAGGAGGTAATGCTGCCACCCCGCTCCCCTCGTGGAGCCGACATTTTTGGAATACATGTTCTACTGTTTCTTTGTCCTTCCCACATGTTCTACTGTTTCTTTGTCCTCCCCACATGTTCTACTGTTTCTTTGTCCTCCCCACATGGGCGCATATCTGTCTGTCCTATTTTCAATTTGTTAAATCGAAAGTCATCGCCAAGAACTATATATTTCTCCTGTTAGGTTATTATTGGCCATTCCTGTTAAACTTGCTGCTGGCTTGCGTCAAACGAAAGTCAATACAACCACCCATCAATCAGCACCAAGCCAAAATGATCAGAAACGAAAGACGCTAGCTAAGCTTTAGGTCTGATCCACAGTTAAATCATGTTGTTGTTGTCTTTATCAAACGTAAAGTCTGGATATTGCTGGCGACAAAAGGTTAGCTAAAACATTAAGCTCTTCAAGCGAATAAAATACATCTTCGCTGAGTTGTTGTTCATTAAAATTGAGAAATTGTTGATCCTGACCTTAAATAGTATACAGGAGAAAAACTCTACAAAGTTATTTCTGTTTACAGAAAATGAAAGACGTGGCATATTAATAAATTATCGGGAATGAAGAGACAAGATAAACAATTTATATTCGTTTCTTATGCTCGGAAAATGATAAGATTTTAATTATCCATTATGTTCTTTTGTTCGCTTTTGTTTTGTTTTCATCTTTGTGAATTTTTAACTCGTTTCATGCATGACTTCTGCCATACACCCTCGTTGTGCGCCACGGATAATAGCCCCTCTCGGGGTCTGAACTAAACTGGCAGAGGATCTTGGAGTCAGTCGATCGCTAAACATGTGGTGTGCAGAACTCACCGATGAGTGGTATATGCTCTAAAACCCATCAATCCTCTCCCAAATCATGTGTCAAATGATAACTGAGTCATCAGTGAATGACCCCAAGTCTAAGATGGACCAATGTGCCGAGAGATTGAATGGCTGCTGGGTAAGCAGTCGCGAACATTGGCTGTCTGAAGGGCGAGCGGGGAGGCACCAGGCAGATGTACTCTGTAAGGATATCCCTTGCCTCTTCCCTGGTATGGTGGCTCTACCAGAGTGACCGAATATTTCCACCATTTATTGCAAATACACCATGAGAATTTTAACTATCCAGAATCATCGCGGGAGCTACGGAGATTGTGCTCTGTCGTCGATACCTGCAGCAAATGAAATGAGGAAATACAAATGCAGAAGGAGAGGTAGGGGAGAGAAGAGGAGAGAAAAGAAAAAAAAAGAAGGGCAGGAAAGAGAAGGTTCAGAAAGAAAGCAGATCGCCTCTCGATGAAATATGTGCGTACAGGATACTGGAAATGTCGAAGTGTCAATCAACGTGCAGCCATTATACAAACAATCATCTACAGTTTTGATATCCTCATGATCCAGGAGACAAATTTAAAAGCCAATAGTGTTATCAAATGCCCTGCTACTGATGTTACTGCAATCCATGTGGACTTGGTAGACGAGGGCAAGCTATATATGTAAAACATGAGCTCCCTCATACGTGGTTGGATACAAGTTCTCAAACTAGTGAGGATGCGGAATTGCAGGGGATTGCTGTGAATATAGGCGGTCAAGAGTGGCGAGTCTATGACGAAATGTCTGTCCATGTCCTATGTGTGATCTCTCACACCTTCAGCCCTCCGGCAGTAAACTTCTTTTCTTCATATTTCTTCATTATTCACTTGTTATTTGGCATTTCATTTTGCCCTTTCATTCATTTTACTCTTTATGCTGGACATAGCATGGTGAAGTCTCTAACACGCCACTCCCCCATGGCAGTATTTGCTACGGGAGTAATACGTATATTATTGTTTACCACTCCTCAGACGTATTTACGTTCCGCCAGCTGAACTGTCGTATTATTGTAACAATACCCAGTCATCAGACCGGTCACCCGCTTATCTCTTTGAATCCGTCTGACCACCTGTGGAAACGTGTCGGTCCAACAATTGACCCCATTGAAAAGCTGCTAATCGTGTTGACACAAGCTTGTATTGTGCGTACGATGAAAGAAAATACACGGTCTGACCGGACATCTGTCTGGCGGAGGCACGCAGATAAAGGCGGTAATGAGATAATCTGTCGGGGTAGAATAATGGTGTAGCGGAAGGTTTTATATGTGTGAGATGATAATGCTAGAGTAGAAATAGTATTCTCTCCAGAATGTGTGAGGTCCCAGTGACAGAGAAGTACACTGGTATCACTCGATAGTCACGGCTGTGAAAGTATCTGGACTGAAAATATTCAGAGAACAGTCAGACCTTACTGCGCCACCTCCGCTATGTGACCACCTGTGATATTAATAAACATTCAACCAAACTCACTATCAACTATATTGAATGAATAAAGCTGGTGAATACAATTTATATCCTCTTTATTTACATCTATCTAATTGTGGTGATTGTGTGTGACTGGTGATACAAAAGTTATATTTATACAAAACCAAATTGGCGAAAACAATTACAGTTGTTACAAGTTACACTAAAAATGTCATTTCTTTAGACTTTTCCAATTAGTTGGGTAATAGACTTCTTCACTGTCTTATTCACTTTATAACTTTCACTAGTTTATCACGCAAATTGTCATCACAAAACTCTGCTTGACAGTTATCACTTCTTGGTTGCACGATTGTCACAATTATCACTCATCTGTTTTTATAATCAGTGTTCATATGAGATGTACAGCTTCAGTAGGTCGTGCTTCTACCAATCCAGGCACTGCTGGGGCGATTAGCCTTGATCATCGAGCAATTCTTGATCATTGACCTCTGACTTTTGGTTGACAAATATGAACCTGCAGATAATTGTAGGATATGTGGCTATTTGTGGATAAAAATTACCACATTCCTATTGTAGGTGAGATGAATTTGTTTTCAGATGTATGCGTGAAAATGCATGATTATGGATCAGTGACAAGACAGGTGTCTACTGTGGAACATTTTATAAATCAAATAATACAAAATAATATGTACACACATATATGGTATGAGGTTATAGTATCCCCCTGCCTGACACGTTAGCTCTGTAAAGTGCAGTAACTTGAAAACAGATTGAATAAGCTTTGATAATGATTGTTGGTAGTCCTGAAAAGAATTGTTATTAGTCCTGAAAAGGATTGTGCTAGCCCTGATACGGACTCAGTCATGGTGGTTATATTTCGGGTTCCAATCTTCAACAATCCTATCAAGTAATCAATTAATATGCATGATACTTTCATAACATAAAGATTAAACAAATCCTGAAATAAAAGTTGTAATTACTGTATTATTTTACATAGTAACTTTACATACCCTCGCAGGATCTAATTAAGATCAGTAAAGACTGGCTTTAGTGGAGTAACAGAACTGCCTGGCTGCAAATAACAAGATATTGGCCTCTGCACGTTCCTCTCTCTCCAGCCGTTGTCCTTCTGTCTTGCTTCGCTGTACAAGTGAATTTGAAATCATTTCCGTCCGCCCTTATATATGCAGCTACCGGACGTACAGGAAACAAGGCTCGCAACTCCATCAAACTTCCCAAAAAAGTTGTAACTTCGGGGGGTTTGTGCTAGAGGTGTTTCAAACCTTGGTCTCGTGCATTTCACCTAACCCAGTTCAAGCCTTTGGAGTTATATATTTCCGTTCTCCATGAGTTGACCTTTATATCCATATGTTGTTTTCCCATATCTGTCGTGTTAACGATTATATATTGAATTATAAATAGGAAAAACACAGCATTTCTCAATGCACGGACACTATTCTTGCGAAATTCTTCACAACTACTTACTCCCTTCTGATTTCCTTGTACCTATACATAAATGAAGATATTCCCGTCAAAAGGAGACCATTCTCATCCTTATCTATCATTCCGTTCTCCTTCCCGATCGCTAATTCTAACCATGTTTCGGACGATTATTCTTCCTTATACAATCGCCGAAGTCGTTCTATCTGACCGTGGGAAACCCCTTCTCTGATTGGCTGCCCTAGATACACACAGGAAAATACCCCTGCATTCCTTTGTACAGGCCAGCACACTGGTGTCCCACTTTTCGGTCTTCAAACATTTAACTAGGCAATGCGTAACATGCGACAAATGGGCGGAAGACTTTACGTCAGGAACACACGGTCACAATAGTGTGATATACAGAAGTGCGGCCGGAAGTCGTATGTAACGATATGACATCACTGTTGTAAGAGGCCACTCGTGTATATTAAATTTAATATTTTTCAAATACGCGTGGGATGAGTAATGATAAACAAACCGACCCCTCTAAGTGCTAGAGAGCGATTGGTTCGCCAGAATCTACAATGCATTTGATTGGAACATTCAGCAGAAACCCCAGCTGGATTTGAACTGGAAACTGTACAATTTAATGTAGTAAATTCCTAGAAACCGAACACACAGAGAAATCGCATTGTACAGCGAACAACTCCCAAGAAGCCAGTGAGATATTGGACTTAGTATTCCATACTTATATGTAACGGTTCAACGTATTTGGGCAACTCTGAAAACTTAAGAGTAAACTCGCACATTTAAATACAAGACTGAAAACTTAAGGGACCAGGACTTTAATATAAATAGACTGGAAACCTAGGAATCAGATTCACCAGTATTAAGAGGACTTTAACTCAAGTTTTCCCAGGTAGTGATTTCGCAGAGACACTCGTCGTCAGAGGAATTAACTCTAATTTCCCAGACTAAAGTGATTCGAACAGCATCCAACTAAAGTGTGTGTCCATTCTAATCTATGTAGGAGATTATGTATACACATTATTTGGGGTAAATGTAAACATTTCTATTACAAGCGTGAATTTAACATGTTTTCTTGCTAGTGGATATATGAGGCTGGCAACCTCAACATATGAAAATAGTATATTCATGAACCACTACAGCAAGAGCTGGTGATTGTTTCTGAATAGTCGTGCGGGAAACCCGACAGCAGAGCGACCCCAGACTCCGACTGGAGCAGTGATGAGTGATGATTACATCCCATGTGCCTAAGGTGTAACGTATTATCTGGCGAGAATTATGTACCTTTTTTAATTGTAATTCAGGCAAATCATTATTCATGCACTCCAGACGCAATTTCCTAGTTAACATCCAGAAGGATATGGGTGAATTTTCATCATATTCCCTGTGTGCTCGAGAATTTTTAATTCTTCTGAGAGGTTAACATTGGTGGGTGGAGCGCATGACAATGGGCATGTTAGTTTGCGGCGAACTAATGTACTTAGCAGGCATTTGTTTCTTCTATTTGTCTCAAGTTCGTGGTTACAAGCCATAAGACGATTTGTGGTACTAACGCAACTAGTGTGAGAGAAAAGCATCCATCCTAACCGCCGACGGTGGAAGAGAGTGTGGAGAAGGCTTTCGTCATCACAGAATTGATGAACCACAGCTGCAGGACCCACTCATACAAGCTAAGTGCTAACTAAAAGGCACCAGCAAAAAAGGGACAATTCCAGTTAAACTTTAAGTATAAAGTTAATTTTCCATCTACGTCTCGATGACGAGAAAGTTATAACTATCAAAATGCCACTAATCTTCCCATATATATTTTAACCTGTTAAAGACTATTTCACTATTAAATTTGTTACCTGTTGTTTTAAAACAAAACAATAATTGTTGATTCAGTTATATGTATGAAAGCAAACGTATGAGCCAGAATACTTAATCTATTTATAAATACTTAGACGTATATTTACACCAAACAGAGCTATACCTTATGAGAGGATTTCGTTGGATTACACCAACTGGGGGCTTGAACAGGTTAAACCATTGCTTAAACCCTTCACAAAAGACGACGGACCAGACAATAAGTTAACAAATTGCTCAGCCCTACGCAGCTTTTGTTCTTGACTTCTGGGAATATCTTGTGAACGCTCCCTTCAGGTAGAAGTATTATTAACCTTCTATCTACATCTCTGCCATGATTAATCTTGCGCGCAGGTAGATACCTTGGACGCCAATATTAGATGCTCTTGAGTTTTGGTCACTGTTGGACCACTACTGCAAAGCAGGGGAGGCAATCCGTGACAGTCTAAAATTTATATGCTCCTGTCGACCATCTTACAGCAGAGAGTGAGTGGAATTTTTTGGAAGAATAGTCTGAAGATTCTAACATAAGGCGTTTAATTGCTGGCGATTTCAATGCTAGATCCAAGGAGTAGGGGAACATCACGTAAAATAGACAGGATATAGCTTTGAGCCAGGCATTACCTAACATGGACCTTACCATCCTGAATGATGGACGCCCAACTAGACTGGCAACTAAACCTGGGGATACAAATAGTGTCATAGATCTGGCATTCATCTCTAGTGCTGCCACCAACATGGCACGTTGGGATGTATTAGGTGCACAGAAAAGTGATCACCTACCTTGCGTCATACTCATTGCAAAGGGTAGGACCACTAGACACAGGAAACCTGAACAGACCTTCAAGTATCTTGCAGGCCTACTCGACTGTAACAACCCTTTACACACATTGCGTCAAAATGCCAAACAAAATGTCAGTGAGAACACCTTTCACCCAACCTCCCTGGGGGAATAAGACAGTGGAGGAAGCATGGATAGAAACGTAAAGCGCAACAAAGGAATGTCGTAAAGCACGAAAAAGAAGAATGATGAATGAGGGAGAGGTTGAAGAGATGAAGGAGAAAAAGCAAAGAGCCGTTAATAGATTCAAGAGCTTAACAAGGGATGCCAAGGATAAAGTGTGGGAGGACTTTGTGACACAGGTCTGCTTCTTCTTTGATCCTTAGCCGCCGACCATCAAAGCAGTCAGTGGCCATCACGCCTAGTGGCGTCTTGTAGGGCAACAACAAATTGATTCCACTTTGCTCGGTCGGCGGCCATCCTTCGTACAGTGCCCCAACTCTGGTTCATTCTTTGCATCTCAGCCTCCACAGTCCTCCGCCAGGTTGTTTTTGGTCGGCCTCTCTTTCGTTTTCCTTCAGGGGCTCAAATCATAGCTGTTCTTGTGATGGCATCGGGGTCTATTCTGAGGACATGGCCAACCCAGCTCCAGCGTCTGCCAGCTATGATGGTGTGCATGTCCTCTTGCTTGCTCCGAGTAAGCAGATCTTGGTTGGTGATGGTATTCGGCCAAAAGATTCGGTGAATTTTTCTTAGGCATGTTGTGTGAAAAGAGGACAATTTCGACATTTCCTTCTCTGTAACTCTCCAGCATTCTGCACCATAGAGAAGCACAGAAAGCACACAGCTCTGATATAATCTTAATTTTGTGCTTGTGCTGTATTGAGAGGACTTCCAGATGTTGTTTAGGCTAAAAAAGGCTGTTCTTGCCTTATTCATTCTGTTGTTGATGTCTTTGCCTACCCCGCCGTCTGGTGTTACTATGCATCCTAGGTATGTGAAGGTGTCTGTCTGTTCCAGTTGCTGATTCCTTACTGATATGGGCTCAGGGTTGCTCACATTGAGCGTCATGACCTCTGACTTCTTTAAACTGATGTTCAAGCCCACCTGCTGGCTAAACTTATTAAGTCTATCCGTTTTTTCCTGGATGTGTTGATGTGAATGTGCTAGTAGTGCAATGTCATCTGCATATTCCAGATCTTCCAATGTAGAAAATGTAGTCCATCTTATTCCTCTTGGACTGCCCTCTGTTGTTTGGCGCATCACCCAGTCTATCACCGGTGTCAATACCTTCTCGAGGTATTGCGGCTTGCATACCCTGATTACCCCCAGAGCTATGCCAGCGGGAGTGTTACTCCTGGAAGATTCTACCAAGCTGGACATGTTTGCGCGGGCAGGGGTCAGACGAAAGCAGACACCCTGGTCCTCCAGGTTGGGGGTTTTAGCATAGGGCTGACACCCCTGTCTATGTAAAAAAAATTGAAGTTACGGAAACGATAACAAATAAACAAACTTTGCTGCGGGACGGACATCTGGAGTCTGAGGCTCGTATGACTGTCAGTGGTGAAAGCCGAAAGGAAGCCACTGACATGAGAACTGACGTCCTGACCGCAAAACATGATACAAGAATAGGATTGTGGAATGTCAGGACAATGAATGAGACGGGTAAACTAAAACAGGCCACGGCAGAAATGTGACACAAGTGGGCACGGAAAAAACCCTACAGAAATTCTGGTCCTTACATCGAAAAATGAATAGGAAAAATGCAAGTCAACCCATCCCTAATATCAACAGCTCTACAGGACTAAGCCTGAAGACGGACGAAGAGGAGGGAGAAGCATTATTCAATCGATTTGTGGAGCAAACGGATAAAGATGAGAAAAGTGGCCGCCTGAAAATAAAGGACAGTGTGCTGGAAAATGCCCTAAGGGGCCAGATATACTTCGATCTCATTTCTGAAGAGGACGTGGTGTACACATTGAAAACCAGCAGAAACACTGCTCCGATTCCTGATGGTGTACAATACCATCACATTACACAGCTTGGCGACACAGCCATTATAAATATAGTGAGCGATTTCAATACCAGCATACAGAATGCTGAGGTGCCGGAAGACTGGCAACATAATTACCTTTCCGCCATTTCCTAAACCTGGCAAAGACCCCAAACTGCTCAACAGCTACCGAATTATCACACTACAGAATGTCTATGGTAAATTACTTGAAAAGATAGTTGCAAGACAAGTAATAAGTCACCTCGAAAATGCACACATCCTCCCTGATACCATGGGTAGCTATAGACCTATGAAAACAACATGGGGTAACGCTGGAACGTTTGCGTATGCTGTGTACGAGTGATTCCAGGGTAAAAGAGAAACGGTGGCTGTCGCAATTGACCTAGAGGATGCTTATAACAGTGTGGACTTTGCAACCCTAAAAGACTATAATGGCATGTGGTGTAAACCCTTGGATAACAAGGTGGATAGCAGCTGCCTTAATGGAGAGATGAGTTGCTTTTCGCTTGGGAACTTGGACATCAGAACCAATGCGCATTTGACCGGGACTACTGTTACGGTATATGCTATTAACGCCGTCTGCTAAAGGTTATCAGACGTGCAATCGTAAAGGTTAAGACATTTAATATATTGCGATAGATGTTTCAATTATTGAACGCTCCATACACGATCGATTATGACGTGTCTAGCGTTGTTTAGGACACAGTCGGTAACTAGGAGACGCGACCCTTTGTTACTTGACCGCCAAGCTGAATAGCTGCGTTTTTCTAACCTTCCAATTCAATGGCATGATATAGCCATTTATATGTGCATTTTTGATGGACCAGGGTCAGTCCTAGAACTCTATATGAGAGGAAAATTTATGGAGGTTAGTATTTAACTAGAATTCTCAGAAGGAGGAGAATAATCGTCAAATTCGTATGAAATATTCAGACTCGCAGTCTCACTGTCGGCAGGTAGCCATGTCTAGCTGCGCGTGCATATAGCTGTGATGTTCTGACGACAATACTGCATTGTATCCTTAAACGGACATTGACACGTAAACCAGCAGTCTACGTTATTGATTAATTTATGCATGACTTATAAGGACTTATGTTCTGTTCCTATTTGAAATGATCATCCTGTGTGTACATGTGATTAAATATTACGGACTCAATCTGAAGGCATTAATTACTTCATTAATGTTGCTGAGTTCAAGTTACATGAACTACTTCTTCATACCATGCTACTGAGTTGTATGAACACCTTCACCCTAATTCGCGTAATACTAAACAAAGCACGATTAACAAGAGATCACTAAAGTAACCATACTCAGTGCATGATCTTCAACCGGCAAATAACTCAGCAACAAAGTGGCGGCCGAATGCGGGGAACGACAGAAAAAAGAAACAAACTTCTGTTCCTTACGCACATGTTAACCATAATATTTATGATCAAGTTTCGATCACATGATCCAGTCGAAGATGACGTCTTACTCATTCTAATGCCTAACAACGTGACGTCACTGAAAGTCGTGTAGGTGATCTGTCGGAGAAACCAAAGCCGTTTCTAAGTCTAACCAGGGGAAACATGAGCCATTTGAAGCAAACACACGATATGGACTACAGGAGCAGACAGTCAGGGGCATTAGCCTAGCTGTTGACGACCTCTAGCACTGATCTAAGCAACGGAAAAGATAAGTCTAGTTGTTTTAATACTGTCGTCATTGCAAACAGTAATACTGAGTCCATGCCTTTTGCCTGCATAGGCATGTCTTTTCTGAATGTGTTTCATGTATTTTTTTTGGGTTGTTTTAATGTGTTGTTAATTAGTGGGAGGTAGGGAGGATGAACCGAAATTAGATTCTGTGGCTCTCACGATGCCTGAATTGATTTCGGTCGTTTCTTAGGGCAGTTAAACGATTGCACTTTTGGAAGCCCCATTGAGGTTTGCCATTGGACTGTCTGTCCAAATCTGCTGTCGTTTGACGATTTGTGTTAGCTGTGCCGTTCCGTAGATAACTGGTGTATTTTATTTGTACTAAGTTCACAATTTTATTCAGTTTTGTATCATGTTCGTTAACTATTTCGTCCAGTCTCCTCTTACTATCATTTATTTGATGATTGTTAAATGGTCGTCCGTTATGAGTCCTGTGATGTCATCATTTTTTGCAGTCATTTTTTTTTTTGTGTACTTTGAATATTAAGTTGACCTCGGGTCAGACCTTGACCCTTCATTTGGCTTGTGACACTTCCGCTTGTTTTATTTAGTTCATAAATTCATTTTTAATTGTGAAAATGTCTTGTTTGCGTCTTGACATTGTTTGTACCCTTTAGTTGCATCATTGTTTTGTTTGTCCTCATGATATATATTAAATACTACATTAATAATATGATATTATATGCAATAATACACTTGTAATTTAATTTAATTAATTTTTTCTGATATTTAAGGTTAATATGGGACATTGCATAATTATGCAGTGATAGTCCAAGAGAGTAGCACTACAATTTATAAGAGATGCCTAGGGCATAATAATATAATATATATATTGACCAAATAAAATAATCTTATAGTCTACCTTTGAGGTAATAGACCCATTGTATATTATTTAATATACTTTTCTGGTACTAAGAGAGTGACTTAGTACATTGAACAATATAATTACTAGGAATCATACCCAACATTATTGGATATTGAGATTAATTGTGTGATGTAATTACATTATAGTTAACAGATATCATAACTATTTATGATATAGTTCGTATTTAGATACAATATTGTTACAAAATATTGTCTATTAGTTGAACTTAGACATAAGAGTTCAGTACTATTGTGATTATTTATATTGAATATTCCTAAGTTGAGTAAGTATAATAATTACTCTGAAGCTACTATTGACTATTTTAATCAGTAATTATCAATAATTACTTACAGATAAAAGTCAAAATGCTTACTATAGACCATTTCGTTAAAATTGGTAAGGAATATGGTTATAAATCTCAAGAACTTCGTCAGTTTGCTGAGGCAGAACTGGAAAAACATAAAGCAGAAATGGAGGAACGTGAAAGAAAAAAAGCAGAGAAAAAGGCTGCATTAAAGAAAGAGGAAGAGGAACGTGAGATGAAGCAAATTGCCAAGGAAAAAAGATTAAGAGAAATTGCTCAACAGGAAGAAGAGAATAAATTGAAACGAGAGGAAATTATTTTACAACAAGAAATGGAATTGGCGCGTATTAAATTGGAGACAGCAAGATTACAAGCACAAAGTGCTGATGCAAACCAGAATAATAACGCACAAAATGGATCATCATCCAGCCAAACTAAACATTTCTACAACTTTAAATTACCCACTCTCAACTTAAACGTGGACGACCTTTCATCGTTCCTGTCACGTTTTGAACAGACTTGCAAAACAAACCATTTGCCTGAAGAGTCATGGGTACTCAAGTTAAATGAATTCTTGGTTGGAGAACCACTGACGGCTTCTCAAAATGCTGACCCATCAATAGCAAATAACTACGGTGCTATTAAGTCCTTGCTTTTACGAAGGTTTCACCTGGACGAGGAACACTGTAGGTTGAAATTTAAGGGAATTTTACCTGAATCTCCAAAAGATTTTGCAGGATTCATTGCGAACATACGCAATACATTTAATAGATGGGTTGAACTGGCAGAAGTCAACAAATCGTACGACAAATTAGTTGATTTACTACTACGGGATAAGGTATTATCTTCGGTTAGCCAGCCATTTTTTGCATATTTGCAGGAGCGTAAACCAGGTACTATGGACGAGTTAGAAAAAATTTCTTTAAACTACTGTTCGGCACATCCGAATGCAACCATTTCTAACTCCTCATTAAGAGAACCTCTACCTGTAGCGTCTAATATGGCCTACAATCATAATAACAAACAAAGACATCACAGTGTAGACAGAAGCAGGTTCCAAAGAAATCACAATGTTAACTTTCAGAAGGGACATAATAATGATTTCAACAATAAAAATGAGTTCAACAGAGGTAGATCACGAGATAGAAATTATTCACCTCAAACAAACTACCACAATGGTCAACATAACACTAATTATAATCGATCACATACTCCCAATAATAATAATAACTGGAATGGTAATAATCATGGCTCGAGACATCGAGATAATAGTTACTATAGAGGACGACGAGATAATTCTAACAATTATACTCGGAATCGATCTCATTCTCGGGGATCATCTCATTACAACCATAATACAGGGGCGGCAGTTACAAATAATACTACCCCTATAGCTCAGGTCCCACTTGACAATAATACAACACAGTCTTCTGCTGCATGTTTTGCTATTAATTATAATGTGGCAAATAGTTGCCAACAATGCAATCTTATTTTTCAGAAGGCGAAAGAAACAGTGCTTAACTGCGGACATATTACACCAGAGGTAGGTCTTGCAGTCAACGATGGAACAGGCTTACTAATTTTTAACAGGGGATTAGTTAATGGATCCGTCGTCTCAGTGCTGAGGGATTCAGGATCCACAACGATTGGTGTACGTCAGTCGCTGGTACATCCTAGCTGTGCGACAGGAGAATATGTACGCTGCATGACATTTGGTGGAACTATTGAGTTCTACCCAACAGCTATTGTTCATATTAGAACACCCTTTTTCACAGGGAACGTAAAAGTATGTATGCTAAAAAAGCCTATAGCTGATCTGATGGTTGGTCGTATACACGGCAGTAAAGATTGTACTCCAGATGAGATCATAGAATGGGAGAAACATAACCTATGCACTGGAAACGCCGTGACGACTAGAGCGCAGACTCAACTCATGGAGAAAGTTGATGATAATAAAATGGATGCAGACAACCAAGAGGAATTTGTAGTCAATTCACCTATTGACAGGGAAACATTTGCAACCAAACAAAAAGAGGATAAATCTTAAAAAATTTTTTTAAGCTGGTTGATAAAGTTGACAATCTATCCTCAGGTAATAATAACAAACATTGTTTTGTTATTAAAAATGACATATTGATTAGATGTTTTAATGACAAATCACAAATGAAACAACAAGTTATGGTCCCGTATACTTTTAGACGGTACATTCTTCAACATGCACATGACTCACATTGTGCTGGACATATGGGATATACTCGAACACGATCTCGAGTACTGTCTTCATTCTTTTGGCCAGGAGTGTCAAGAGATATTTCGCAGTATGTACGTTCCTGTACTACATGCCAAGAAGTGAAAGCACGTGGAGCTTTTCACACGGCGCCTATTCAGGCTTGCGATATCTCAGTAAGACCGTTTGACAAGATGGCAATAGATATTATTGGTCCATTGCTACCATCGGCCAGAGGACATAGATTCGTCCTTACGTGCATTGATTTGTGCACACGATGGCCAGAAGCTATCCCATTAAAGACCACCACTACCACAGATGTAGCTGATGCACTACATCTCATCTTTTCTAGAATAGGGTTTCCTAGAAAACTTTTATCAGACCATGGGTCACAGTTTATATCTGACACCATGAAGGAAGTCATGAAAACTTGGAACATTGATAGGAATTTAAGTAGTATTTATCATCCTATGAGTAATGGTGCGGTTGAAAGACTTAACCGTACACTTAAACAACTACTACTACATAAGGTTACTGCTAAGCACCCTCATGACTGGGACAGAGCACTCCCAGCTGTTCTATTTGCTTATCGGGAGGTACCGCATGAACAAACTGGCTTCTCTCCCTTTGAATTAGTTTTTGGTGCTCCCCCAAGAGGTCCTATGGGACTAATAAAAGACTTATTAATTGACGCGGAGATGACTCAGGACACTCAGTCATCTTACGAGTACGTGATTAATCTTCGGAAGAACATTATTGAGTCTTGCCAGTTGGCAACAGCTTCTTCTGAGGCTGCAAAAGCTAAGGCTCGATCTCTACAAAATAGGTCTCGACGATTACGCCAATTATTCCCAGGCGATGAGGCTTATGTGTTACTTCCTCACAATAACAATAAATTATTGATATCTTGGAATGGTCCTTACAAAGTCATTGATAAAATTTCCGACGTTGATTACGTCTTAGATATCAAGGGACACAAAAAGATATTTCATATTAACATGCTCAAGCAATTTCATACACGTCCTGAACACTTACAGTCAATTTTTCATGAACTAGATGACAACACAGTATCTACTTGTTATTATTCTAACTTATCTGTCATCCAGGAAGAAGAATCTTCTTTTCCTGAGGTACAGTTACCGTTACCGGTACCAGTAGTTCAACCTACTGAATCTTGGCGGGATGTAACCATCTCTTCAACGGTTACACCGCAACAGCGTCTACAGATTGCTAATCTATTACAATCTTATCCAGATGTGTTGACCGACGTCCCGGGTCGCACATCGGCTATCAGTCATGACATTACTCTCAATGATGATACACCTATTCGTGTACATCCCTATTCGGTTCCTTTACATTTCCTTGCTAAAACTACTAAGGAACTTGAACAGATGTTGTCTCTGGGAATCATTGAGACTAGTAATTCGCCATTCTCTTCTCCATTAGTGATTGTCCGGAAGAAGGACAATAACATCAGACTATGTGTTGATTATAGAAAATTAAATGCTAAGACTATAGTTGACAGCGAACCACATCCACTTATCGACGACTTACTGCCACGTCTATCCAACGCAACTATATTTAGTAAGATAGACTTAACTAAAGGTTATTGGCAGATACCACTGACCGAAAAGGCTAAGTACTACACCGCATTTTCCACTCCACAAGGTCTATACCAGTGGAATGTGATGCCTTTTGGGCTTGTTAATGCGCCAGCTACCTTCATTCGCCTGATGCGACAAATTTTATCAGGTAGACCAGACGTTATTACATATATTGACGACATATGCTTGTTTAGTTCGTCGTTTGAGGAACATGTTTCGGGACTTAGATATGTTTTCGACACTCTAAGGAATTATCATCTAACTGCTAAACCTACAAAGGTGCAAATCGCGTGTAATGAGATAACCTTTTTGGGACATATCATTGGATCGGGATATATCCGAACGTTACCTAGTACAGTCTCCAAAATTCTAAACATAGCAGTTCCTCAGACGAAGAAACAGGTCAGGAGTTTGTTAGGACTTGTTCAATATTACAGTAGATTCATACCAAACTTGTCATCCATCACGGCTGTATTGTCTTCATTGTTAAAAAAAGACATGCCGGTGAAGGTGACATGGACTGGTACATGCAATGAAACTTTCAACAAAATTATAAATTTGTTCTCGCATGAACCAATTTTAAGACTTCCCGATGCTTCCAAAAGATTTTTCTTACGAACAGATGCTAGTAACTACGGCATTGGTGCATGCCTGCTCCAGAACCATGATGGCATTCTACATCCTACCTTATATATTTCAAGAAAGCTAAAGCCGGCAGAAACAAAGTATTCCACAGTGGACAAGGAACTTTTATCAGTGATATGGGCAATAACTAAACTTGAAAAGTTCTTGCTTGGTGCTCCCTTCACCATACAGACGGACCAACGTGCTGTAGCATCTTTGCGTCGATCTAACCATAAGAGCCAAAAACTCGCCAGATATGCAATCATCCTACAGCCATTTGAATTCTCCATTGAACATATTCCTGGCACTGAAAACATTGTGGCGGATGCGTTGTCACGTAATCCTATTGACGACGAATAATCAACATTAACATTCCTAAAACATATCAACTATAAGGGAACTAACCTTGCCTTCAATTTAAACTTTATAAACACTATATGCATCACAGAATTGAACTAAAGACAATCAAGGTATACATATTGACATTGAAACTTCGTCTAACGTCCATACACGATATATGAATATTCGTTGAACAATCATGGAACAATATCTGACGACAAGTCGAACTTATTATCCTATGTGCACTTAATTCTTGGATGCTGGGATAAATGACATTTCTTTCCAACGTAAACGTTTGAACATTTTTGCCTAAAAGAATTCATCAGGATCAAGACTACGGATGGATCATCATATCCTATACTAATTAATTAGTTAACTTAACTTCTTAATTGAATTATTATCAATAAAATGAAAATGTGAGAAAAAAATGAAATGAAAGAACAAAAAAAGAGAACGAAATATAAAAAGAAGAAATTATGAAAAGAGAAAATAAATCTCACACAAGTATTAGATTAATATTTTTTTTTTTAATGTACCTATACATTATTTAGTTAGTTAAATTAGATAGTTATTATTCACTAACACTTAACACACACAATTAAGTTAAACTTATATTCGAATTTCTTTCTATTTCTTCTCACTTATTTTGTCTTTTCTTCTCTCATAACATCGCGTTACATTAGAATCTTAATAATTTAACTCTTAGTTTAATTAATTAATTTAATTTTAATTAGTCAAATTAATTCCTATATGACATACTAATACGACAGACCTTACTTTAATTTAATTCTATCATTCACTATTAACATTGGACATTTTATTTAGTTGATATAATAATATGTATAATATTGATATATAATGTGATTAATGTTAGATGACTATGACAAATAGTTAGTTGACATGACCGCGACACGGTTCTACTCAGAACATCGTCGGCCATATGTCACGATTGTGTTAATTTTTTTTTTTTTTTTTTGAAAAATTGTTAAGTCGGATAGATCTTGAAAAAAAAATCGATAGATTTTTTTTTCCCCGGTGTACAGGGAATTGTTACGGTATATGATATTAACGCCGTCTGCTAAAGGTTATCAGACGTGCAATCGTAAAGGTTAAGACATTTAATATATTGCGATAGATGTTTCAATTATTGAACGCTCCATACACGATCGATTATGACGTGTCTAGCGTTGTTTAGGACACAGTCGGTAACTAGGAGACGCTACCCTTTGTTACTTGACCGCCAAGCTGAATAGCTGCGTTTTTCTAACCTTCCAATTCAATGGCATGATATAGCCATTTATATGTGCATTTTTGATGGACCAGGGTCAGTCCTAGAACTCTATATGAGAGGAAAATTTATGGAGGTTAGTATTTAACTAGAATTCTCAGAAGGAGGAGAATAATCGTCAAATTCGTATGAAATATTCAGACTCGCAGTCTCACTGTCGGCAGGTAGCCATGTCTAGCTGCGCGTGCATATAGCTGTGATGTTCTGACGACAATACTGCATTGTATCCTTAAACGGACATTGACACGTAAACCAGCAGTCTACGTTATTGATTAATTTATGCATGACTTATAAGGACTTATGTTCTGTTCCTATTTGAAATGATCATCCTGTGTGTACATGTGATTAAATATTACGGACTCAATCTGAAGGCATTAATTACTTCATTAATGTTGCTGAGTTCAAGTTACATGAACTACTTCTTCATACCATGCTACTGAGTTGTATAAACACCTTCACCCTAATTCGCGTAATACTAAACAAAGCACGATTAACAAGAGATCACTAAAGTAACCATACTCAGTGCATGATCTTCAACCGGCAAATAACATCAGGAGATCTCCCATTTGCTGCGGGAAATAAATTCCTTTGTTCTACGTTTGACTGGCAAAACCACTGTGACCTTTTACCGCTGTGAACTTTTACACCGCGCCCTGAATAATTGCAGTTCAGCTAATGGATAGGGAGCGCGGATTATTGACTTTTGACCTTTGACCTCAGCAACCAAACGGAAACCTGGAGGATTTTGGCGCTATTCTCAAAGCGCAGGCTTTTTCTCTCGCAAGCCGGCAGACTGACCGGGAACAAAATGGTTGCTCCTAAGAAATACAGAGGGGCCCGATCATTTAAACAGCAATGAATCTTGCCTGAGCGATCCTATCAGGTTGTCATACCAGAAGACTAAACCATAAGCAGTGTTCTCAAGGGCAGACTTAATCCATCCCAGCTGGTGATGCGCTCTGAGTCAAGACGGAGAAAGCAACTTGCCATCCTCCGAAACCCTAAAAAGACCTTGCTGGACCTGGAGTGCTTTGACATATTGAACCTTGGCAACAAGACTACATCAATTCAGCATCTAAGATGAGTATTTGAACATGCCAGCAGAACCACTAAAGAATATTCCTATTGTCCTATGATTAAAAATTAATTCTGACATGGATCAGAACCATTCATAGATTAGGGAACAGATAGTTGTATATTTGAATATATTGTGAGATTCTATTTTCATTTTTGTAAACTTTACATAACCGAGTCTGTTGTTATTTTCTTTGTAATATTTAATTGGGTTGTATAGTTTTAGTAACATAAATCTCTCTTTAAGGCGATCTTTGTCCTCTCAAGGCTGTGTGTGGTCCCGGTTGCCGGGTCCTCCCAGCGCAGTAGAGGCAGTGAGTGGGAACTGTGTCTGTGCCAGACTGCCCTTTTTCGAGGACCTTCGGTCCCGAAAGGATTTTGGCTGGACGGGCGTCTGGGAGACATGGCGAAATGGTTTTATAGCGACAGGAGTAGAGTACACATGAGGGCAAGTTCGGGGCACAGCGGATTGATCTACCGCTTGCTTGTCACATTGATCACAGAAACAACAATTAAAAGTCTGTTGTACCAATATACGCCGCTAGGTGTGACGGAACAACGGACGATTTCTTGTTGCCCTAATGACGCCGCAAGGTGTTATGGCCGAAGACTGCTTAGTCGGTCGGCGGTCAAAGGAATAATAATAATAAAATAACATAAATCTACACCCTGGGGGCAGAGCCAAAATTAAGAAACACTATTGGGTCAGGATATTTTTAATGTGGCTGGGCACCAAATCTCTTATCCATCTATATGTACTATACATAGTCCTTTGTAGGATATTGGATAAAGAATTTATCGCCTAGAGAATATCCTGTTTAGTTTCACCAGAATTCTCTTAGAAAGTTTTTTGAGTGGACTAATTCCCGAGGAGAGACTGTGCATTCAACTTGCAGTCTGGAAGAGTTTCCTCTAGAGATTATCTTTTATTCTTCCATCAAGTCTGTCATACTTACACTTTCTCCCCTCAAAACAAAAAAACTATTTCGCTACACTGGGATGCTCGTGTCCGGGATTTACTTTTTTCATATTTAGACACTTGTCTGAGATATGAAAACTCTTATCTTTCCTAGACCATTACTGCTGTAGGTACTTGTCACTAATTGGTGTCCAAGTCTAGGATTAGATTAAAGAGGGGACATATAAATTACCCTAGACTAAAATACATATAAATTTTTTGCAAGAAAAACAGATTTTAGTTATGATATGAAAACTATTCTTGGTGGTACTGCTGGTTATTAGTTACATGTTGTTAACTAATATTTATGTTATGTTGTGTGTATGCTGGTTTTAAATAACAGAGGTTGTTAAAATACTTTAGTTTAGTTACGGCTATAGAAAGTATTAAGCCTGTATTTATTTGATAGTGAGTTAGAGATCTCATACTCGCTCAGCAAAACCACTGCTGTTAAAATGGATGAGATAAAAGGACTGGAGAAATGGACAGCGCAATCATATAAGATTGGAAAATTATCTGGCTTCTCAGGAAGTTTGCTGGAAAATTATGTCTCAGAACAGGTAGAATGTTTCATGAGCATAATGGGGCAACAGAACGAATGGAGAGCAAAATGCAAGGAAGAGAATGTGGAACATGAGAGACAAAGACAAGAAAAATCCCTCCAGTGTAAGGAAGAACTGCAAGAAATGGAAACTCAGTTTCAACCTACAAAAATGGAATGCAGGGAAAAACTTGAATCTAGGAATACTCATCATGCCACTCCTTTGCCAATTCCATCACCACCCTCAGCGGTAAATATAACTGCACCACATGAAGCCAAGTCTATGTCTCAGAATTCAGGCTCAGACAGAGCAGAGGCTAGGATATCTAAACAGAGACATCTAGACTATTCTGAAAACAAGATTAAGCACAGCTGTGCAAATAATCTGAAGAGACCTTCCTCATCCTCAGCAGAAACTCACAACAGGCATACTGAAAACAACCGCACCAAAAACCTGGTAAATAGGATCGCTCAACCAAATAGGATCACTCAACGGAAAAGGAGTACGCAAACCTATGGGGAGGGAAGGGATGTTCTTGAACATCACCTGTCGGCCACCCTACATCAGTTAGACTGTAGGCGCCGAGACCCAATCCCAAAGACTTCATACAAAGCTAAGGTCCTTACCATGGATGGGAACTTGACGAAGACCCGGAGTGGATACAGGGATTCTCAAAATGTGGAGACTGCCACAGTAAATGGAGAAGAAATCACCTGTTAGTATTATCAAGGTCTTGGGTGTGATGCCCTTGTCTCAGCCTCTGTTATCGACCTTGATCAAGTCACCGAAGAGGATGTTGAGGTAACAGCACCCATGATAAACAACAGAAGGATGATTTTGCCTTTAGCTTATGTAGAAGTTAGGTCGAACTTTGTAAACGGCAAAGTAAAGGCCGCAATATTGGATGAACGAATTTACCCCATACCTCAAGGAGGGAAATATATCATCTTAGGAGACTCAGCACGATCCAGAGATGGCGTGACTGAACAGGCTATGGAGACTCCAATGCCTAACTCATCTTCCAATATTTTCACTGAAAAGTTGGAAGAGTGCAAAGGGATTGACCACCCCAGTGCACTTAATTCTGAACAAGTTGTGATAGTCTCACCCACTAACTGCGTGCAGAAAGTGAAGCCGGGCCAGAGTTTCTTGGTACCTGGTGGGATGAAACATGTTTCAGAAATATCTTCCTTTAACATGAGAGAAGCGGCTGTAGAGGAACATGACCCTCAAGCACTTAGTCTTCAGTCAGTTCCAATAACCTCACCCACTCTCTGGGATCAGAAAGTGAAGCGGGTTCGAATTTCCTTGGTACCTGGTGGGTAGGAACAACTGGCAGACAGATCTTTCTCTGTCACTGGAGAAACAGCGATAGAAGAACATACACGCTCTCATATCTGGGGAGATAGGTATGTGTCCTTAGGCAGGTCAAGTAATATGACAAAAATAAGGTTGTGTATGAGGTTGGCAACCTCATCACGCAAAACTATTTGCTATAGACCGCATTGCAAGCAGAGTGTAGGCTTTAATGCAAGCTCTTTGCCAGGAGGCAAGCTACAATGTAGGGTCCACAAGGAGGAACATAAGAGAGGGAAGATCATACGAGCAGGATTGCTTAGCATCCCTCAACTCCTTGACAATGAGAAAACGGATAGACATGTGTTGATTACAGGCATTCCGTTCGACAGAGGAAAAAGAGGAAACAATGGGATTGAATTAACAAGAGATATGAAACAGGAAGGTATTGGCAGACAGAAGAGAATAGTCGGCTCAATTTAAGTTAGCCGTAGGCATAACTTTTAAAAGGGGGCCTATGTCACGAAGTGTATTCGCCTTCTTTTCTCTCTGTCAATCTTTTCGCATACCAAAACATTCCTTCTCTCTAAATTCTCTAGAATCTACCACGCGTAAATACACATCAGGAGATCTCCCATTTGCTGCGGGAAATAAATTCCTTTGTTCTACGTTTGACTGGCAAAACCACTGTGACCTTTTCCCGCTGTGAACTTTTACACCGCGCCCTGAATAATTGCAGTTCAGCCAATGGATAGGGAGCGCGGATTATTGACTTTTGACCTTTGACCTCAGCAACCAAACGGAAACCTGGAGGATTTTGGCGCTATTCTCAAAGCGCAGGCTTTTTCTCTCGCAAGCCGGCAGACTGACCGGGAACAAAATGGTTGCTCCTAAGAAATACAGAGGGGCCCGATCATTTAAACAGCAATGAATCTTGCCTGAGCGATCCTATCAGGTTGTCATACCAGAAAACTAAACCATAAGCAGTGTTCTCAAGGGCAGACTTAATCCATCCCAGCTGGTGATGCGCTCTGAGTCAAGACGGAGAAAGCAACTTGCCATCCTCCGAAACCCTAAAAAGACCTTGCTGGACCTGGAGTGCTTTGACATATTGAACCTTGGCAACAAGACTACATCAATTCAGCATCTAAGATGAGTATTTGAACATGCCAGCAGAACCACTAAAGAATATTCCTATTGTCCTATGATTAAAAATTAATTCTGACATGGATCAGAACCATTCATAGATTAGGGAACAGATAGTTGTATATTTGAATATATTGTGAGATTCTATTTTCATTTTTGTAAACTTTACATAACCGAGTCTGTTGTTATTTTCTTTGTAATATTTAATTGGGTTGTATAGTTTTAGTAACATAAATCTACACCCTGGGGGCAGAGCCAAAATTAAGAAACACTATTGGGTCAGGATATTTTTAATGTGGCTGGGCACCAAATCTCTTATCCATCTATATGTACTATACATAGTCCTTTGTAGGATATTGGATAAAGAATTTATCGCCTAGAGAATATCCTGTTTAGTTTCACCAGAATTCTCTTAGAAAGTTTTTTGAGTGGACTAATTCCCGAGGAGAGACTGTGCATTCAAGTTGCAGTCTGGAAGAGTTTCCTCTAGAGATTATCTTTTATTCTTCCATCAAGTCTGTCATACTTACACTTTCTCCCCTCAAAACAAAAAAACTATTTCGCTACATACCCCAGGGTTCTCCACTATCACCTGTACTGTTTAACATCTACACAGCAAAAGTAGCAACCTTTCAACCAACAGGACTGGGACGAACACTAACTTTCGCAGATGACAAACTCATGTACAGAACTGGCTCAGACAGACGTGAAATGGTCCGAGGCATACAAGAGACATTACAGGCGGTTTCTAAATGGTGTGAGGAAAGCGTACCAAAGGTCAATCACAACAAGGCCTGTGTGATGTGGCCCTCTTTGAACAACTCCATACTGAAAGCAGACCTTCCAGACACCACTTTCAATGGGCAGAACATTGAAAGGCAAGACAGGCTGAAGTATCTGGGAGTAACGTTTGATCGTGGGCTATCATTCAAGTATCATTGGCAGAGAATGCAGATCTTGGGGCAATGGAAAAGCAGAGCTGGAGATTAATCAGCTGATAAGTGATCATGCTGGGGATGATGACGCCATTGTGTACACTGAAGGGTCTGTAGTGCGTGGTGAGAAATCAGGATGGGGCTTCTCTGCGAGAATAAAGGGTAGGGTCGTCACTGAACAGAGTGGAGCGTACATGACAACAACCTCCAGCATGAGAATGGAGGTAGAGGCAGTTACTACAGCATTGAGGTGGCTGTCAGAAACTCCATCAGCCAGGGCAGTTATATTGTCAGATTCTCAAACCATGCTTCGGAAAGTTCAGAACGGATGGCTGCGACAGGAATGGAAAACGTCAATAGAATCCTCAAGAACTGGTGTGGATCTACTGTCCTGATCATGAAGGGGTACGTGGCAATGAGAGAGCTGACAGACTGGCCTCGAGAGCACACATAGTGGGGACACTGAAAATGGATAAGGGAGAGATACTAAGGGCTATTAATGATCGCTTGCTGGATAATGACACTGCAATGGACGAATGAACAAGGCTGAGGCTGTTGGAGTTTGGCATCAAACGTGGGACTAGCAGAAATGGACGTCAGAGAGGATGCATCCGTCGTATGTACAACCAGCGTGCTACATGTACAATTAGCATTCATACTCTTCGACATTTGCTGAGGGAAACTGAGCGCCTATGGGTTTGCCAGGAGTGCAGTGAGGTCGTTTCTGATTAACAATAACTCGTTTACTGTTTCTAAAATTCATCGCCAGATTCAGTTTAACTATTATACGGGTCTAGCGTCGGATTTAACGCATAATTATCTTCTACAATTTGGCTTCAGGTTTAACATGTCCCTGACGACATCGTAATTCGCTTTAACTTGACGAACTGTCAGAGCTCAAGATCTAAATTAAGTTTTTTTTGTATAAGCACTTTACATGCTTTCTTAACCGCCCAGTACTTCTTAAAAGCCCGCAGCGTCCAGAAATTAACCAGATTGCAGGAACGTTTGCATGTTCAGCAGCTGGATTAGGGAGATGACTCATCAAATCTATTTCTCAAATCCGAACATTGTTCTAAAGGTCTACGTGGTAAATAAATCTAAAGGTCGTTGGGGGTAAACAAGTAAATAGATAAAGTAATGAAAATGACTATCGACCGCAGGCTCGCAGTTTCGACGTCCTTCATTTTACGTCGCAAAGTCGGTAACAATTTTACAAATGCCATAATGAAGGAACGATTGTGCAAATGCGGTCTTGCCAGAGTTGAGAGTCCTACCTGATTACAGTGCTATTTACCACATGACATTTAACTTTCGCCTACAGTCATTCTAGTTACAGGATATGACAGAAAAGTCTGGCTCGTTCTAATGAAGCTAGCGTAAGATGAAAACCACGGAGAGATCAAAAAGCTGTACGTCTTGCCGACAGCTCATTTGTTAAAAATACTTTAACGATTGATGGAGGTAACAAAAAAACCCATTCTGGCTTTCAGATCAAAGCGAACTTTAATGTAAAATAGAGCCAGAATAAAACGCGTGTGTTAACTCATCCTCTGACATAACTTCATTGTTACTGAAGAATTCTGCTTCTTCGTTCGCTCTCAAATAACCACATTATGTCTCATGTAAACCTTGCAGTCCGTCTCGGGCTTGTCTCGTCACAATACAGTTTCTCCCTTAACTGGGTTGGAGACGGCCACTCTGCCACCCCGCTTCTTCATTGAGCCGACAGTTTTTGAGTACGTGTTCTACTGTTTGTCCAAAGTACGTGTTCTACTGTTTGTCCAAAGTACGTGTTCTACTGTTTCTCCAAAGTACGTGTTCTACTGTTTCTCCAAAGTACGTGTTCTACTGTTTGTCCAAAGTACGTGTTCTACTGTTTGTCCAAAGTACGTGTTCTACTGTTTGTCCAACCCACATGGGCACATTCGTATGTTTATCCGATTTTCAATTTGTTGTGAAAAATAATATTGGAGTCTGCAATGGCTGGTTCTTTGTCTGAAAATTACCACCACTTGGTCACTTCTTGGTAATGTATTGTATAGTTCTGCAGTATCGGACTGTGGGTGTTCCTTATGCCATTTTGTCTATGCCTATTTCTGATTATTGCTTTTATCTGTTCATGTGTAGTCCTGTTTTCTGTTTGAATTTCACTTCCTCCTTCTTTACCAAGTTTGTCTGCCTTCTCATTTCCATAAACATTTCAGTGGGCAGGGATTCACTGTGCTTTTACTTGTTTGAATTGATTGCTGGTTTTGATTAGTACTTCTGCCAGGTAGTCTAAATCATTGTTTTTATTGTTCCTGAGGGCTGTTATGACTGATAGTGAGTTTGTGAGCAGTGCTATTTTGTTTCTAGCACTAAAGAATTAATTCTTAGAGTACCCTCCGGCTTTCTGTGGAGCATAGGCCTTCACCACATTTATGCCAATCTTCCTGTTCTGTGCTATCCATTCACGGTCTTACATGTTTTCTTCACCTCTTTCACTCTGCCTCCGATTCTCTTTTTCCATGTGTTTTTAGGTCTTCCGCTGTTTATTTAACAATTGCGGACTTCAAAATAAGAATTGCCTTGTAGCAAGGAGCACTGAATCAAGAACACCTCTTCTTCTTCTTCTTTGATCCTTAGCCGCCGACCGTCAAAGCAGTCAGTGGCCATCACGCCTAGTGGCGTCTTGTAGGGCAACAACAAATTGATTCCACTTTGCTCGGTCGGTGGCCATCCTTCGTACAGTGCCCCAACTCTGGTTCATTCTTTGCATCTCAGCCTCCACAGTCCTCCGCCAGGTTGTTTGTGGTCAGCCTCTCTTTCGTTTTCCTTCAGGGGTCCAAAGCATAGCTGTTCTTGTGATGGCATCGGGGTCTCTTCTGAGGACATGACCAACCCAGCTCCAGCGTCTGCCAGCTATGATGGTGTGCATGTCCTCTTGCTTAGGCCGACCAAAAACAACCTGGCGGAGGACTGTGGAGGCTGAGATGCAAAGAATGAACCAGAGTTGGGGCACTGTACGAAGGATGGCTGTCGTAGATTTTCGATAGGAGAATTAAGACTAGGTTTGGTCCCTTCTGAATAGGTTTGAATAGGTGATAGACTCAGTGAGAGTTAGTGAAAGGTAATAGAATTTCCACACACGTGAGATGATAGATTTTGATATAGTGGCTGTCTCTGAAAGCGAAAAGAATTCTTCTCTCTCTCACCTATCTTCTACAACAGTTGTTACAGCGTCAGACAGACTACACCAATATACATATTACGTATATTTCTATCACTCACAGGCACGCACATACACGTCACGACAGGTAAACACACAGACGTGGGAAAACTATAACAATGATATATATATATTATCGAGAACGAGCTGACCAAACACTATTATTAAGTTCAAGAGCGATTTTAATATCAGGAAAAAATCGGCTCACAACATCAAAGAAAGTACATCAAGGAGAATACACATACACATAGTCATAAAAATTCAAGGAAATGTTGCAAGGATGATAGCCCCTTTATAGTGTTAACTCTAGGTTTAGCCCAGCCCCGTTAAGAGAACAGATGATGGCGCCAGAGTCACAGATACATAGGGTTTGATTCTAAGAGTTTTCGTTGTTTTATCTCGTAATTATATGCACAGAGTTTGAAAAAAATCTGATTTAACCTAAGACAAAAAACACAAGAACTCTAGCCTTAGCAACAAATTATGCAGATTGAAAAAAAAATTAGGACAGCAACAGGGTGTCAAAGATATAATAGTGAAAATATCCCTCAAACCAGCGTACACTCATTCATTCCGCCATGGCCTCTCATACATGTACTCACGACTTTGCTCGCTGCCTCTTGGAACACACTGATTTTAGATCTTCACACAGACTCAAAAAAAATGCAGTCTTCTGCCAAGAAGTCCCCAGTTCCAAAAGACGTATTTAACTTGGAGTCTCCGGGAACGACTACTTGGGTGTGCAAATTTGTTCAAATGTCTGATTAAGTCACCTAAAATTATTCCAGGCGCGGGAGTTAGCAGAGCACAGTGTCAATAGCGTAGGTTTCTAGAAATGATGAATGTCAGGTCGGTGCCTTCCCTCAGTATAGGATTCACTTTAGTCACACCACAGATTAGTCCACAAATATATATATATATATATATATATATATATATATATATATATATATATATATATATATATATAGTCGGGAAATGTTAGTTAATACTTGAAGTATTTCGCGCCACCAGGCAGAAAGATTACGTAGAGTTTTCTAGAAGAAATTAAGATCTGGCTCCAAGGTCCAGTATTTATCATTACAGTCTTTGAAAACCCGTTATTGGGATATAGTATTTCTGGCTAACTCGGGTTGCATATGCACTGTTAGACCAGTGGTACTTAAGAAACCCACGTGGTTCAAAATAAGGACTGTCTATTTCTTCACAAGTATGGAAACTACTACTAGGTGCTGGTAAAGTTAGGGTCACCCCAAAACTTTCACTGTGTGGAGGAAAAAATAACACATATAATATAATAAACAGAATATGTACTGGTTATAACTTACATTTAAACTTGCAAGCAGAGAGCTTTGCTTATCATTTAAACTTCCCGTGACGTAAGTTATATTTAAAAATCAGCAATCCTCATGAATTAGGAACACGTGCGTATTCCGTCACCATTCATGAGGCTCGATTCTAGAGTTTATACGTTAGTTTAGAAAAATACACTCGACTGAGTATTTGCAGTTAAATTAAATTCATAAATAGCTACAATTTCCGTTATAAGCTAGAAATTTTAATTTTATTCTGCTTTCCACTGAATGCTTCCCTAGGAAATATAATAGCCTACCACTTTATTTCTCTTCTGCGCTAAAGAAATAGATTAAAATGAATTAAGCGATTAAACACTTTAACACTCACAAAATCTATATATCTATCATATTAATTACCTCAACCACAGAATTACAGGTAGTCGCACAACTTAAGAATAAAAATTCTGAAAATATTTCTGGAAGTCTAGAAGTTCGACAAATTGCCGAAACAAACTGAGATCTTCGCTAACAGCTATTCTGTTTACGAGCAACCTATCTACTGTGAGTCTATGAGCGAGAATGAAATTAAAGTTTCAAACTTGGCCAATATCTTTAAAATCGGACACAGGATCCTAATCTTATTTCGCCAAGCGAAATAGTCTCCCCTGTCCGTATAACACCTTCGTCCGCTTATCGCGTGACGTAACAGCCATCAGTGGCCGAGGGCTTGCATGAGTTGCAAATCTCAGACCACCGTCTGCAGTGCGGAGTGGATTTTCACGCTAAGCCGGGTTTTTCCTGACGAAAAACCTCATGCGTTTACTGAAATGCAGACTCTCTGTCTACTTTCCATGTCCCTCGGGTGAATTTTCACGCCCCAGGCCAGAGACCCTCAGACGAATGTCTAGCGAATGCTGTAATTTCACGCCTATCGTCCGACCAGCGCGACTGACATGTACGCAATACCACCCAGGTGCGATTCTCAGTTTTAGAGAAAGGAAAACAGGTAAAGTTTGCGAATTATATGAAAATAATATTCGCAAAACGAATGGCTGAAAAATATACAGGAAAAAAAGGAAATACAGAGATAATAAAAGAGAGAATTCGGGTGAAAGAATAGGAAGAAGATGTAGGAAATTAAATGAATATAAACCCTACGTGACAATGGCCACCGACCGAGCAAAGTGGAATCAATTTGTTGTTGCCCTACAAGACGCCACTAGGCGTGATGGCCACTGACTGCTTTGACGGTCGGCGGCTAAGGATCAAAGAAGAAGAAGAATGTCCTCTTACTTGCTACGAGTAAGCAGATCTTGGTTAGTGATGGTATTTGGCCAAAAGATTCGGTGAATTTTTCTTAGGCATGTTGTGTGAAAAGAGGTCAATGTCGACATTTCTTTCTCTGTAACTCTCCAGCATTCCGCACCATAGAGAAGCACAGAAAGCACACAGCTCTGATATAATCTTAATTTTGTTCTTGTGCTGTATTAGGAGGACTTCCATATGTTGTTTAGGCTAAAGAAGGCTGTTCTTGCCTTATTCATTCTGATGTTGAAAGAACACCTCAGCCCCATTATATTTTTGTCACTTCCAAACGTTTATTCGTCCATATAAAGGTAAACAAAGTCCCGTAACAGATACTACCGTAGGGGAGTGAAGTGTTAGAGACTTCGTTATACTAGGTCCAGCATCGAGAGGTCGGGTGGCTAGTTTCCTTTATTGTTGCCTTACCTTCTCTAACACAAGAGAAAAGTCAGGTACCCACTTATAACTGATGAGACTGAAGAGTGTCGATACCGTGAATCGAACCCGGCAACTTTTTTTCCGCGAGAGACAAGCGCTTTAACCCTCTGTCAATCGGACGCTCATTCGTCCATATACAGGCGTACAAAGAATGAATTACTTCCAGCAGTAATTTACCCAACATTTGGTTTTATCGTTGTACAAAAAGTAATACGCCCATCAAAAGTTTACAACACACGTGAGGAATTATCTGGCTGGTATGAAAATTATTATAATCAATGCCTTATATACAAGGTATATACAACCTTTTGGACATTTACTTGAATGTAGTTAACTAACTGGTAGAAAAATTAAATTAATTATGATTACAATTCATTACGATTATGTAGGTATAATAGGCAGCTCAACAGGGCTCCTTTTTTGTTTAGTCACTTATTAATAAAGGAAGTGACTTCATGCCGATATGGTTGTCTGGCAGACGTGAACAAATTTGAAGCAGAAGTGAGTTGAGCGTCTGCAAGAGAGATGCGGCTTGTGTTAGGAAGTGAGTGAACGTATGTGTTTTGAGCTCCTGCAGTATTCTGTGTTTTTCCTGAATTATTCCATCACCAGGACATCAATATACTTGGTTGAGGTGTCCCTGGCTTATTCTAGTAAGGAAATGTGTGCCTATTCATACAAATGCCCAAAGGACGATATTAAATAAAGTTTGAATGATTGCCAATGACCAGCGTTTGATAGGGAACGGACTGGACATACATACCACTGCATTTGCCTTTGGGGCTGTATATATATCTCTTACCATGGAGCCGTGTGTCAAACCTAATAAACTGCATGTTTGTAAAATTGTGAAGGAGGTGTTGGTCCGCTCAGTACACTTATACTGATTACATGTTGTGTGACTGCCCCTAGAGTCTACTTTGGCCACGGAGAATATCTCCGGAATAACTGAACAATAACGACACGTAACATTAATTAACACAACTATACTCTGTCCTTCGTAAAAATTAACACCTAGTGATTTGACTGCGTGGTTATTTACAAGTTTAAAGTTAGCGCAGTTATTTTATAACTAAGTGTGCTCACATAAATTACAAGAAATATTACTTTCCAATATGCAGCTGGTATCAGGCTTAATAACCATAATTTCACTTTGCAGATAGAAAACTCTAGGCACTCTGGAAACACGCTTGAGCAGAGATTATGTTGCCAAATAATTCTGCCTCAGATGGCCCCACATCTGGCAGACACCTGGACGAACAAGCAGTGAGAAAGACTGGGGACAAAGTCATCGAGGAACCGGGAGATTTCCCCTTGCAAACCGAGATGTACGGGTGACCAAGGAAGTAGCGAAAGGCTCGCTCATCGGTGTCCCGGTCACAAAAGATTCCGGAAGATGAGCAGACTGGTGACATAAAAAGGCATTTCGACTCGCCTCTGTTAGCTTTTCAGTGACTCAAAAGACTTTTAGAAAATAGACCGCTGCCAGCATAAAAATGAATTTACGGTCGCATCTGTGTAGCCGAAGCAATGATACATAATGGAGAGGGCTACGGGCTGTCTAATTTAAGATTGACGCTGCTGGAGTCAGGAATGTTATCCTGAGACACTAGGTAAAAGAAGAAGGAAGGAAACAAAAATCAAAGTTAAGAGAGAAGCTGTCCTAACGATGAGAAAATAGACAGGAATTATAAGACTACTCATCACACTCGTATGTTGGACATCTTTGAAGCAGATATCCAGCAATCATTTTATCTATTCCACAGTTACACTGATCGGTAGTTCCTATCTTTAGCATCTTGAATAGATGGTATCCCAATCTGTTGTGGCCCGTGCGGAGTCTGAAGATTAACCACATTTTCTCTTTTGCTGAGCTGGCAATATGCATCATCTATTTTTTAGGTCTAGATGCTCTGCATGGCATTTGTTCTTTATTTGATTCTGATAAAACTCTTTGCCTCATCGACAGTAATACTCCCATCAGGCTGAGGTAGTTTTCCACTTTCCTTTGCCAATCTGTCAGCCGCTTCTTTGCCAAGGGAATTACAATGAGATTTGATCCATTAAATATCTTTTTGAATCGTTGACATAGTTTGTGGAGCACTACTCTTAGGTCATCCAGGTCTGCATTATTTGGGCTCTTTAGCGATGCAATTACTGACAGTGCATCTGTGAAGAAAGCAACTTGTCTCTCCTATACTATCCGAAGTGATCTACCGGTAGATCGGGATCTGCCTCATGCCAATACCTGATCTACACTGTATATTATATACTTCCTCTACCTCTACTCTTCTTGTGCACCACTCACTGGAGGAAGTACGGAAGGATTATATTTACTTTCTACTTTATTTATCCTCCAAGACTGAACACTGGTGTCGAAATTATTTTATTGGGGGGAGGGGGGGGGCGTTTGAAGGAAGGAATCATTTATCTATGTGGGCACATTACGCTGTGTGTGTGTGTATGTGTACATTTGGACGCCTGTATATGGACGAATAAGCGTCCGATTGACAGAATGGTTAAAGCGCTTGTCTCTCCCGGAAAAAAGATGCCGGGTTCGATTCACGGTATCGACACTCTTCAGTCTCATCAGCTATAAGTGGGTACCTGACTTTTCTCTTGTGTTAGGGAAGGTAAGGCAGCAATAAAGGAAACTAGTCACCCGACCTCTCGATGCTGGACCTAGTATAACGTAGTCTCTAACACTTCACTCCCCTACGGTAGTATCTGTTACGGGACTTTGTTTGAGATGAAGAAAACATGTAAGACCGTGAATGGATAGCACAGAACAGGAAGATTGGCATAAATGTGGTGAAGGCCTATGCTCCACAGAAAGCCGGAGGGTACTCTAAGAATTAATTCTTTAGTGCTAGAAACAAAATAGCACTGCTCACAAACTCACTATCAGTCATAACAGCCCTCAGGAACAATAAAAACAATGATTTAGACTACCTGGCAGAAGTACTAATCAAAACCAGCAATGAATTCAAACAAGTAAAAGCACAGTGAATCCCTGCCCACTGAAATGTTTATGGAAATGAGAAGGCAGACAAACTTGGTAAAGAAGGAGGAAGTCAAATTCAAACAGAAAACAGGACTACATCTGAAAAGATAAAAGCAATAATCAGAAATAGGCATAGAAAAAATGGCATAAGGAACACCCACAGTCCGATACTGCAGAACTATACTATACATTACCAAGAAGTGACCAAGTGGTGGTAATTTTCAGACAAAGAACCAGCCATTGCAGACTCCAATATTATTTTTCACAACAAATTGAAAATCGGATAAACATACGATATGTGCCCATGTAAGTTGGACAAACAGTAGAACACGTACTTTGGACAAACAGTAGAACACGTACTTTGGACAAACAGTAGAACACGTACTTTGGACAAACAGTAGAACACGTACTTTGGAGAAACAGTAGAACACGTACTTTGGACAAACAGTAGAACACGTACTTTGGACAAATAGTAGAACCCGCACTTTGGACAAACAGTAGAACACGTACTGTGGACAAACAGTAGAACACGTACTTTGGACAAACAGTAGAACACGTACTTTGGACAAACAGTAGAACACGTACTTTGGACAAACAGTAGAACACGTACTTTGGACAAACAGTAGAACACGTACTTTGGACAAACAGTAGAACACGTATTTTGGACAAACAGTAGAACACGTTTTTGGACAAACAGTAGAACACGTACTTTGGACAAACAGTAGAACACGTACTTTGGACAAACAGTAGAACACGTACTTTGGACAAACAGTAGAACACGTACTCAAAAACTGTCGGCTCAATGAAGAAGCGGGGTGGCAGAGTGGCCGTCTCCAACCCAGTTAAGGTAGAAACTGTATTGTGACGAGGCAAGCCCGAGACGGACTGCAAGGTTTACATGAGACATAATGTGGTTATTTGAGAGCGAACGAAGAAGCAGAATTCTTCAGTAACAATGAAGTTATGCCAGAGGATGAGTTAACACACGCGATTTATTCTGGCTCTATTTTACATTAAAGTTCGCATTGATCTGAAAGCCAGAATGGGTTTTTTGTTAGCTCCATCAATCGTTAAAGTATTTTTAACAAATGAGCTGTCGGCAAGACGTACAGCTTTTTGATCTCTCCGTGGTTTTCATCTTACGCTAGCTTCATTACAACGAGCCAGACTTTTCTGTCATATCCTGTAACTAGAATGACTGTAGGCAAAAGTTAAATGTCCTGTGGTATATATATATATATATATATATATATATATATATATATATATATATATATATATATATATATATATATATATATATGTCGTGAATTATTCTAATCCACATATATAAATTATCAGGTAAATGTAAAGCCTAACAAATAAATTTAATAAAAGGAAAGAAGAATGGTAAAGAACAGTGCTGTCACAATGACTGTACTCGAAATCCCCCTTGTTTTCTACTTCGTCGGCAAATTGTAACGCTTTCACGTTGATAGTAAAAGCCTACTGTGTCGCGGCACGCTTTCTTCAATGAAACGTGTACTGTATTTCTTGGAAAAACCTTGAGATACGCAAGCTGATCAATGACCTAGATTTAATATTTCATTCATCCCATACACGGCGTAACTAAAAGACAGATAAAGCAGGAGAGAGAGAGGGACGAATGAATGCTGGAAGCATGCAACACTACACGCGTCGCGCGATTAATAGTAACGCAAATCCCACGTGTAAGGCCACTAGCAATAACTTTTTTTCATATAGTCAGTGAAAAAGAAACACTATTACTACAAAAATCAGGTTTAAAAATATGAAAAATGCTTAGTAGGAAATATGAAATTCTACTGATTTACATCTAAGCTCCTGACTTTAGTATGACATAACAGTGGAAAAGGCAGGACAGGTGGCGGTTCTAAACAACGAAAAGGAATAAAGAACAAATATACGACTATCTTTGGAAAACACATATTTTGAACGCAGCCACTTAGCTCTTTTAAATTTGTATATTTGGGTTCCTTAGGGTTTGCTGACAAAGAATATGTAAAACGTTACGCAAATAGTCTAGGAATTACCAAATTATAACCAAAATAAAATAGTGGGGGTGCCTGACAGCATGAAATCATTTCTGCTCATAAGATTTTTTTTTATAACGTGTTTGAAAAAACATTACGTTACGGAAATAGCCTACCATGTTAACTCCTATTTGATTGGAGCGCAACAAATATAAGACTAAACACGATTGGTCGGGCTATAAATACTATCTTATGTTGTCAGGGGAAACGTGAAAAGGAGTATTTTTTTGAAAAGATGTGTAGACATGGTTTGATTGGTTAGAGCTGCGAATATACTCAATTCAGAGCGTCTGTTCATTGCCACATCTTGTAATAAACCTACTAAGAAGCAGTGCGTTGAGCACCAGTGTATATTTTTTATAAAATAAAGCCTGGGACATCGGCAGATCGGAGTTGTGCTATATTCATTGCCAGTCAACGAAACTGTTTATTATTTCTATGAATTGTGGTAAGCTTGAAATATTCAATATCTTTTAATGAAAATTGAATGTAAATTGATAATTTATGTCTGTATATATGTGTAGTTCAGTAGCGAACATGATGTAAAGCCTATGGTACTCCAGCCTGAACAGAAGGTGTCGGAGGAAAGTAAAACTGCATGGAATGGCCAAACAGTACACTGACACCTAGATTATTGACTAGAAAGAAATAATGCTGGAATTGCAGAGGCGTAGTAACCATTAGGGAGGAAAATACTGGTATAAAGTATTTCAGATGAAGCTGACAGTTGGCCTAACGCTCTGAACTCAATGTTTGTGACGTATTGTGCTCAGTGTAGAACTAGAGGATAAATTGGTTATGAAGTAGGAGGTACAACCTTCTTGTTTCAGGGACCGTGGT